>VZRL01002366.1:0-235928 GCA_013397895.1 Origma solitaria | reverse complement strand
TTTTTTTTTTTTTTGCTATCAACAGACCAAGCTCTGATAACAGGCGGCACAGCATCCGGGAGAGGATGTCCAGTAGCACCGAGAAGGGGAGCCTCTCCATGGAGTCCACCAAGGAAACGCGGTACTGCGCCGTCTGCAACGACTACGCCTCTGGATACCATTACGGGGTCTGGTCTTGTGAGGGCTGCAAAGCCTTTTTCAAAAGGAGTATTCAAGGTAATAAACTGTTCAAGTGAGTCACCTTTACTCTTTGCTCTTGAGGAAACTGGAGATACTTGAGATTGCAGCCTGACATTTACTGGGACAATGACATTTACTGGGTTTTCATTAGCAGTTGTTGTGCTCTCCCATACAGTTTTAGCTCTGTACTCGGTGAATGCTTCTAGCAAATATACAATGTGTTGTCATTTAGCCCAACATTAATGAGGGAAAGAAA
Organism: Origma solitaria; assembly: GCA_013397895.1. Taxonomy (NCBI): domain Eukaryota; kingdom Metazoa; phylum Chordata; class Aves; order Passeriformes; family Acanthizidae; genus Origma; species Origma solitaria. Next base: position 235,492 of record VZRL01002366.1, on the reverse strand, counting down.
AACTTTTTTGTGTTGTCCTTACTTTAGGTGTATCTGACCATGGTGGCAGTGAGAAATCTAGTTTAAAAATCAGTATTTTATCAAGATGACAACTCTTTCAGGCTATGCATCTCTCTCCTCCTATCAAAGGCTTTTTTTTTTTTTTTTTGAGAATTCCCTGTGAGATGATTAATTCCTGCTGATTGATTTATTAATGTTAATTTAGTGCTCCATTAGCCAGATGGTTCAGTCCAAATTTCAACTCCTTAAAGATGTAAGATGTCTTTTGAGAGCTAATATTGAAAAGGAATATTTCCTTGATGAAATATCACTTGTGTCTGTCAGCATAGCAGGGCTTTGAGCTATACACAGAACAGTTTAGTTCTCAGTCTTGTTGTGGTTAAAAACTCTTGTGGAGTAAAGGGCGTCTGACAAAAACACTGTTAATTACTGTGACAGAGATAATTATTTAAATGCCTGTCACTTTGTGGAATGGATATTTTTTTCTTTGTTCAACAGCTCTTAAACAGAGTAAGAAGTAATTATAATCCTACTGAAAATACTGCTACTGTTCCGTGTCTAAGTTTTAGTGAAGAAAATAAAACATTTCTTCCTTTCAAACAGAAAGCTTGCAAAGTTCTGTGCTTTATTTAGGTTTCTGTCGTTTTTTAAATCTCCAGGTGATGTAGAGGCACAAAAATTCTGTTGCTTCTTTTATGAAGTAAACATAGAGTGGAACAGTTTTACCTCATATCGCAAGGTGTGATTATTGCCTGTTTTGTTGCATGCCTCGCACTGAGGTGAGTTAAATAAGACTTCCAGCATTCAGCTCAGCATTTTCCCTGCCTTGAAGAACAAAAGTGAAAGACTGGCTGAAGGGTACACATTGATAGAATTATTTGGATGTCAGTGATTAGTAAATAGTTACTCATATTTGTATTTGTCCAGACACACTGAAATGATTTTTAAGAAGAGTGAGTGGTTAAAACCAGAGGTCAATAATAAGCAACACTGAAGGGAAAAAGGGTGAAATGCTTTTTTCTTCACATCAGAGTGATTTACTTTAACTTGTGATGTTGGGAGAACAAGTTAACTCCCTTATTGGGTTTTTTGTTGGTTTTTTTGTTGTTGTTTGTTTGGTTGGGGTTTTTTTGTTATTTTTCCTTTTCCGTTCCCCCAACCAAATCAGAATTATTCTTAGACTTTTGAAATTATGTTTTTTTGCTTGAACTGAACAAAGTCACAACAAAGTGGAAATTGAAATAGCCTTAAGCAAAAGTAAGAGTTACCAAGTAATTGTACAGCACAGATCTTCAGCTTTTGGCCATTTTGGAAGAAGGAATGAATTTGTTTCATTGAGCTTGTGCTGTCAGCAGTTGGTGGTTTTGCCCTGGTCTCCACATGAACAAATGTTGTGGTCCACCACAATGGATTTGTTATCTATTTGTGCTACACTAAATGCTAGTTAGTAAATTTGCTTCTTGCTGCATTTATATACTTCAGATAATTTTTAAGTAGGTAAGCTTTTAAATCTTAAAGCTTATATTTCCAGGATCCCATAAAATGTCTTTCATGGTCTATAAGGCATGTTTGCTCTAATTTAAGCTCCTTGCTTCTTGCCCTATCCCTGGCGGGCATGATGAACACTTATTACAGCAACCTTTTGCATACTTGAACACTGTTATCATATCTTTCCTCAGTCTTCTCTTTTTTAGACTAAACAAACCAAGCTCTTTCAGTAGAACATGCTTTCTAGATTTCTGATCCCGTTTGTTAAACTCCTCTGTACTTTCTCCAGTTGATCCACCTCTTTTGTGATTAAGTTATCACAAAAAATGACACCTACAAATATAGAGAAAATAATCAAGAATATGAGTTCTTATGAGTATTGTGATCATTTGATCACAGAGGGTAAGAAAAGTCTTCTGAAATTTTGAAGTTATAGGTAACCAGTCTTGATGAACTAAGATAATTTTTAAATTTTCTACTGGATTTTGAAGAGATCTCTATTTCAGCAATTACATGTTCTCATTGAACATGTGTCCAATTTATGAAAATGAAATTAATTTTTAGATTGAGAATTGATGCAAAAACATGCATTTACCTTGCAGATGATAATAATTTAAAATATGTTGTCATCAGATATCTAGGGATGAATGCTACCTATGTGCAGGTATATTTATAGAAGAATTGTGGCCTAAATATTATTGTATATATTTTTTATTTATTTTGTATACTAAATTGTATAAATGCTCTGCATTCTTAAAAACAATGGGAAAAAATTACTGTGAATCCCATGATTAAACACTGTTGAGCTTCACAGAAGTATTTGAACGAACAAAAATAAACCAAAATGCTTTCTGCAGAGTTTTTTGTTGTTTCAGCAAAGATAGCTGCGCTATTTTGTTCTTTGCTAACCTGTATTTCTCAATATGCATATAGATGCAGAGGTGATCATTTCCATACTTCTCATCAGAGATTTCATAGGAGAATTGCTGTAATGAACCTAGATGTCCCTGTTTTACTGCAGTCAAACATTCTATATTGTTCCTAATAGAACCACAGGAAAAAGCAAGGACAGATACGAACAAACTGCATGACTTTCATAATCAATCACCCTAATCAATTACCTCTGTTATTTTCAGTGATATCTGAAGTATCCATATTGTACCCACATAAGTATATACTGAAATTTTGTGAAAACTCATATCTGCATTGGGACTTACCCAAGGTGGCAATAGATAGCTTCATTTTTATCCAGGGGGCAGCTGGAATGTTTATGGTAATATTTCATGAATTGTAAATGCTAAGATGTTTTTCTTTGTTGTCAAGTAATTAAAGCTTAAAAGGTGACCTGAATTAGTCTCACTATGTGCAAGTTTTCAGTTTCATTTAAACAACAGATGGTTGTTGGAAACCCTCAAGTACCTTCTGAAACTGACCGTGTCAGTCTATTTATGTCCCAAAACTGATTTGGGACCCTGTTTTGAAAAATCTCAGTGCAGACTGATATTAATAGACAATCTTTCGTGAGAGAGAAAAGTCACATGACACCACGAATACCATGTTGCTTGGTGATAGAAGAGTACTTCACTCTTCGCCCAGCATGTGTAGCCTTCAGGAGTGTGCTTGGTCAAGTGGCTTGATTCCAGAAGCATAACAAGCAATCACATCACACTGTTCTTCTCTACTAAAATATTTATGAATTTTAAGAACAAGAAGGACCATTAGATCAACTATTCTCTTCTTCTCTCACTATAAAGTTCATAAGCTGTCCATCTACAAAGCCTAGTAACTTGATGGAGGTAAATATTTTCAAAAATGCCCAGACATGATTTATGGAGTCAAGAGTTTTTTTACAATGATGACTTATTCTACTGGTTTTTCCTCCCACATGCTAAAAATTTACCTTTTTAATGTGTTACTTTGGCTTTTACATCACTTCCATGAATCAGTCTTTCTCCTGTGGGAAGTTCTTATAAATTAAGTAATCAAGTCAATCAAATCACCTTGAGATCTTAAATGAACTTAAAATGTTTCAGTCTCCTGTTGTATATCTTTCTATCTTCTGTGTCCTTTATCTTTGCACCTTTTCTCATTCCCCCACACTCATAACAGCCTCTTTAAAATTTGGATGTCAGAATTGGATGATGTATTTCAACATAAGCCCTACAAATGCCATTTACAAATTAAAAATTCCCTTGTGACTCACACATTCTTTCCCCCTCCTAATTCCCTTGTTTTTTGGATAGCCACCAAACCTTACGAGACAGGAAGGAATTACTCATACCTCCTCTGACAAGCACCCAGCAAATGCCTACATATGGGTGTCTGCAAACCCTCAGAGGGAGCACACGGGATTCAGAACAAGCCAGGGGTAAATCCTGACATTAGAGGGTATCTTGATCCCAGAATTGCTGAAGCATTTTAGAAATCCCCAATTCCATTTCCCCTTCTTATTCCCTTCTGATGTTTTTCAGGTGCATCTTCTATGCTTCTGTTCACAGCTTTTGTTCGTATCTGGGGTATTTCACATATAGTCAGTTAAAAATTACTCCATGATGGGAGGCATTACAGAACAGGTTGGCTTCTGAGAGTGAATGAATTGCTGAGGAATTCCAGGGGCCTGCCTTTAATGTCTTGATCACAGGGATATAATGGTCTCCAAAGTGCAGGAATTCTTGAAGCTGGGAAGTATTTTGCATGTGTGATTTGAATGCAGATTTTAATTAAGAGTTATGCCTTCTGACCATCAAGTAGGAGAGTTCTGGCAGTAGACTTGGAGTGTTATCAGTTGTTTTAACTTCACAGTGATAGAGCTGTACTTTGTTGAAAGTATGTGATGCTCAGAGGGGTGGTAATGTATACATATTTTCATCTTGGAGAGAATTTTACTGGTGAAATATGCTAGTAACTGAGTGTTTAGCTAGTGTTTAGGTAATGGTGTAGTACAGCAATTGTCGTATTGTCAATTTGGGAGGTTACTGAGATCTTCCCTTTAATTTTCCATTCTTGTCTTCTGTTTTGATGGTATTTTTGTAATCTGTTTTGTAACAGTTCAGATCCTGCAGCCAAGAAGGCAGAAACTCCCTAATAAGACTGCTTGTACTCTGGTACTGTGAGCTGTCAGCCAAAATACAGAACATGAACCTAAGTGAGACTAGCAGGGGTAATCACAGCCACTCAGCAGGGAGCTGGAGATGGGCATCTGGTCTCAAGGTAGAAAGCATGGTTCCAGTTGGAGACCTAGATGACTGTTAGAAGTTTGAAGGGTAGAAAATATGGATTTGGAAAGTCCACCAGGGTTTAGCCACCACTGAGACTCCTCTGACTGCTGGTGGTCGGCCAGGTTCTTCTGAAACTTCTTTTGATTGATTTTTGTGCATTTAGTAGGTTTTCTCCAGTGCCTCTTGAGAAACTCATTCTCTGATTGCATTTTTTGGCTCAGATTGCATGCTCTAACATTCATTTTTGATTTCAGCTGTTTAATTCATGGTGATCTTTTTTCAGAATTTGAGTGCTATTGAAAGACAAGAGTCAATACCTCTTTTTTTTCCTAGCATGACAATTTTGAATGTGGTACTTTTTTAGCAAGTTTTAAGTGCTGCATTCAGCATGGATGTGATAGTGGCTTAAGATGTTTGTATCCAGGATACTTCCTTGTTTTTCACAGCCTAAGCAAATCATAGGCCTATAGTGGACCTTGAGCTCTAGTCTGTCTTTCTGTCCTGTGATAGGATCAACTGCTGCCAATTCCTTGTATATGTTTATTGAACTGTTTTTTAAAACCTGTAGCTTGATCCAATATTTTATTATTATTTTTGAAGGCTACTAGGAAATTCGAATCTTCCTGCCTGCAGGTTAAACTTAAGCTCGTCACTTATTTTCCTGCCAATGATGCTACAAAAAAAAAATGTTCTCTTTCTTTCTGCAACAACCTTTAAAGCATGGAAGATTACTATCGCACTTGAAAAGAATTATTGTTTTACCCAATTTGAAGAAACATGGTTTCTTCTACATTTTCTCATAGGTCTTGTTTTCTAGACTTCTCATCTTCTCGTTGCTCTGCTTTGGAGATTCTGCACTTTTTACTGTTTGTTTTGTTGGTTTTTTTGTTTTCCTTGAATCATGGTGTCTTTCTATATGGTGTTTTACAAGTACTGAACAGAGCAATAGGATTACCTTACAAGCCCATCCAGGGGTATTTGTCTGCATCCATCACACTGTAATATTTGCCTTATTTACAAAAACATGATACTGTTCACTTATAAACAATGTATGGTGCAGAATAAACTCAAGCATACTTTTCTGGAGGAAAAACAATTTCTTTTTCTTATTGGTTTGTGCATATGATTGCTCCTATTTTAATGCAGAGATTTCTACCACTCCTTACTTTCGTGCTTTTGTTTTTCCATGTGTTACCTCCAGTTTGCCAAGGTAATTTGGAATTCTTATTCCGTAGTCTCCTGCCATTTATTTCAGTCTGGCTAGCAGAGTAGTCTGGCCTTTCCTCTGTTCTTCTAACACATATAAATGTCATCTACAAATGAATAACACTTAATAAAAGAAATACTCCAGATTATTACCCATTAGTGAGGAAAACACTTCATAGAACTGGATTCAGGACAGACACTATGGAGCCTCATTCAATATCAGCTTCCATTGTAATAGTGAACTCTGATAGTTCTTCCCTGAGACTGATTTTCTGAAATCATCTGAACTATATTTTCCTAGCTAACATATGACAGGTTACTCTAGGCAGTATCAAAAACCTTTCTGAAGTTGGGTGACAAAAATTACCAGAGAGTAGAGAACATTGACTGTTACCTGATTTTATAAATGGTCACCTCTGCCAAATCCAAAGCTCTTCCCACTTCCTTAACAGAATTCTTAGCTTTTAGAAGCTGTTCTTAATGTATCCTGTATTATCACCTTTAATGTTTTACTTCCTCTGGAATATGACTGTGCCATATCAAGCAACAACAACAAAAAATTGAACAGTGTTACATGTTGCAAGTGTTTAATGAATATTTCATCGGAAAACTCACATTATTCCTAGCTCAGGGCTGAGCTTGTCACAAATTCAAAATATTCACATGGGGAAAAGAAGTGCTTTACATTTAAAAATTACAAGAGAACGAGTACTTTTTGTCCAGCAGGAAAGTGCTTAACTGTTCCACTTGGTTTTAGAGAGTGTGACAGATAACACAGCTATTCCCACTCTAGAATGTGGCTAGAGATATTCAGGACAAGAGACTAAGATACCTTGGTTGACCCTTCTGATTATAAAATGCATGACTCTTCTATAGAGCATAGATGGTGTCAGGGTATGAGGGAACAAACCAAGGATCACAAATACATATCACTAAATTAAAGAAGAATATAACTAGGTTTTACTTTGCAGAAGAAAGCAGTTCATAGGCAGAAAAAAGGCCCTTTTTTGGGTAAAAATACTGGTGCCAAAGAGTAGTATAGTAATTTAGCAAGCCAGCTGTTGCCTGAACTGGAGTTTCAGTTTCACAGACTTCAATGCAGAAAACTCAGTGTGCTTAGAAATGCCCATGTCCACTGCATGCTCTGTGTGCTGAGAATCCTTTATCTCTCCCCTCCTCCTGCCAGTAAAATAAAAATACCAACAATTCCCTTCCAACTGTACCACAAGGATAACTACGTTACAGGTCCTTGGAAAATGTATGATAGCAGTCAGGAGCTGAAGATCCAAATGCTCCTGATATTATACCTGGAATAAATATAGAGTTACATTTTTTTGTTGTTGTTGATAACAGTTGATAGTATTTTGAGTGCACGAGAGCAATTTGCTATATTTTTAGCTTCTTAGCCTCTTTATAATAGTTGTGGGAGTTTTCTTTAATAGAATTCTGCCCCTTTGCATTTTAGTTCAAGTAAACTGGGGAGCTAAAAATACAAGTTTCATTCAAAGTCTATGGGAATAAGATGGCCATGACTTGCTTATAGCACTCTCAGAAAATGCTTTTTGTCTCTGGAGAGATCATATTGAGATGGTTGTGAGTAATACATTGTGGGAGTTTTTCCCTTTAACACAGCTGTTGTTTTAATCTTGTGCCAAGGATTTAAAACAATTGTGATTTATCAGCTAGGGAAACAGAAACTTGATGTCATACTCCTTGCCAGATTTTGTGAGATTGGATCAGTATTTTTGTCTATTTTTATTTTCCATGAAGAAAAAATATACTTTCTATTCTATTACCTTGTCTAAAATTAGAAAAATTGGGTTGTGGTAGGAGTAGACTTTGCACATGGTATCATAATCCTGAAAGAGTTGATGAAACACCAAATTAAATTTTAAGATAAGGCTAATAATAAAACCTTCAAAATTATTTGCTTGACTAGAAAAAGTAATTTTGTATTTATATATTTGTAAAGTTAAATAGTGGATTTTTTTTATTGTGCCACCCTTTCGCAATATATAAGTTCATGCATTATTATAATGGTGGGTGGCAGTAGGTTTGGTGTCCTCATGCAATGCCCATTCTCCTTTCTTCATTTTTCCTGTTAGTATATGGAAAGGTTTAAGAAAAGGTTGGTATCATAATCATTTGTCTGGAATTAACTGCTCATGTGAAGAGTTACAGTTGTACACAAGTGAAGACAAGCAGACTCCACTAGAAGGCAAACACAGTCTGGGAGCTCCCTGGCACAGCTGAAGGACATAATACAGAGTATATAAATTTTAACTTTTCCTCCTTTCTCATTCTTCAGTGGTTCTGTGATTAATGTGTGTCAGTGCTCTCAGGCACATGGGGTGATTCTTGGGACTGTCCTGTGCAGGGCCAGGAGCTGGACTTGATGACCCTTGTGGGTCCCTTCCATCTCAAGGTACCTCATAATCTTTCCTTCTGAGGTATGCAGAAACAGAGGACTTCCTCACTGGATGCAAGTGGAATATGCTTTACAGCCTTCAAGACCCTTTTCCTTTCTGTTGCTTGTACTAAAGTTGTGCTCATTTAAAACCAGAAAGATTAATCTTCTCAGCAGTGCTGGGTAGTTGCTAAGAGAAGCCAATTCCAAAATCCAAAGACCTTGTCTGAGGGTAATTAAGCTGTGAATTTGAGTGTCTGTGCTTCTAAAGGATTTAAACATAACCTTCTGTTCTTCTGTATACCTGTTAAGAAAAAGAGTGATTTTAAAATCAATCAGTGCAGTTCTATTGGGGCACTTTAACTTAAAATTGGTGTTACTTTTTGTTTTGCATCCAAGATTTGTTTTTGTGGGTTAGCCTATGTAATGTGCAAGTGTTTTTCTTTTTCCTTCCTTCCTTCCGCACCATTCCTTCCTTCCTTCCGCACCATTCCTTCCTTCCTTCTGCACCATTCCTTCCTTCCACACCATTCCTTCCTTCCTTCCTTCCTTCCTTCCTTTTCTTTCCAAGGTTTTGCTTTTCATCTCCAGTCTTGTTTGACACCTTAAGGTATGGATAAATTCTACAGTTTAGCCTTCCTTTCCTCCTAGCTGACTTGTATGAAAATGTTGCTGATTTCACTGTCACATCACAGAAGGATCTGGTGCTAACCTGGTAGCTGCCTTATTCAGATAGATAAAGAATAGTTTAAGAAATATGTAACATGAGGATTGAAAATAAAAGAATAATTAATGGAAAAGCACATAGTAGTAAAAGGATAATAATTATTAATTTCTCTGTTCAAAATGCATGATGGATCAATTCAACTACATCAGTTTAGGTGTCCTCATCCTCCTTCTCTCCATCGTTGGTCATTGTCATGCAGAGTGTCACATCTAAAGTTAGTACTGTGAGTAAAGGGTTTGATTTTTGCACCCCATTCTGGAAAGACCTTAGCATATCATGAAGTGCTATAAAAATACTTAATGTTAGTTTTATTCTTTTAAAATGTACAATTCATGAGATGTCATAAGAAAAATAAACCACCCCTCCCTGAGCTCCTCCAATAGCTCCCTTAAACTCTTCCATGGTAGCTCATGACAGTGCAAGTTATACATATGGGGGATTAAAACTAGGGGATCCACCCTGTTAAATTCACTGCCTATAATTTTGTGCAGGTTATCTGATAATTTATTTTCAAAGAGCCTCAATAAGATCACAGCGTCCAAATGACATATGCTTCCCTCTACAAGTATCAATAATCACTGAAGATATTTCTTCCTCTTGGTATTCCTGTGATAGCAGCTCTCAAGTGGCCTAACTACCCTCTCTTCTAGCATGTATTATGCTTTGTATACCATGAAAACAAAGGGCAGGGCAGCTGGGCACCTGTTGACGTGTCCCATTTGCACGCTGATGATTCCCACCAGTGAGAAATCCCTTCTTTAGGTCAGATTGATTGGAATCAACTTTGCCGAGACATGAGCTTTAAGCATTAGATAAAAGGTAGAATAGCTAAAAGACAATTCGCCTGCATCAGGGTTATTTAGTTCTATGCTATTTCACTTTAAAGTAAAACTTGGTTTTGCATATTACCTATTCCTTAATTGTGTTTTTCTGCGTTTTTCTCTTCTATGCCACCCTAAGCTAGACTGTCTTAGTCTGTGTCCGTTCCTTGCAAAGGAAACTTACTTTTTCACTTCCAGCAACTAAATACTTGAAATTAGATAATATTGCAGAGAAGCAGGAAAGGTTCCTGCCTTCCTTCTTCCTTTTGTTTCTTTCTTCTTTCCTGATTAATCTGATATTAGTTTTTATTGTGTACTCAAATTATCAAACATTTTCTTCTGGCTGCTTACCTATTTTCCCATCTCCTGAAGGCATGTTGGTCAAACTCAACCAAAAATTATGAGAAATATTAAATGCATTATCTTCTTCCTAGATTGCCAGGAATTGTGAAAAGCTAAACAGTGAAGTTACAGTGACACTCATAAGCTGAAAAAGTATGCCACTCACACACAGATCTTTCTTTTTGTTTTGAAGGCAGATTTTACAGTCTTTATTCTGTGAAGTTAATCAAGCACTTTGAATGAATACTGTATTGTCTAAGGTGCAGATCGTGTGCATGAAAACAGACTAATTATCCTAACCTTTAAATGGTAAATTCATGATAAAACTCTTCAAATGGAAAAAAATTATAGTATGAATATAGGAACTGTAGCTCTATTACAAATAGGATTATTTTATGCTATTCTACAAGCCAAATGTTTCTTCCAAACACTTGTCGTTTGCATAAGGAAATACAGATTCAGAGCTAAGGAGAAGGTTATCACTCACATAAGCACAGGAAAAAAAAAAGATTGTTGCCCTGATGATATTGATTCCACTTGATTTTTGCATGCAGTCACTTCTGTCACTTTTTTTTCTTTCTTTTTCTTTTTCTTCTGAGCTTTGAACACTATGAACAGCCAATCCAGCAAAGGTGGTAAGCATGTTTTCAGCTTTGACCTAAGTGGGAACATTTATCTGCTTGTTTTAGAGAGATCAAAATGGTGTTCTGAATTATTTGCTGATTTCAAAACCTGCACTCATTCTCTACGTGAATTTACCATTTAACTTCCCCAGGAAGAAGATTAGCTATTCTTTCAAAGACTTTCTTTGTTTTCATGAAGAGTAATTTTAATTTTCCATCTTTATCTCATGCTATTTCCAAGGTTGGCTAATGAAACCAGGCGCAGGTGATTGAGGTCAGGGGCTATAATCTTTTGCTGCTATTTAGTGTGACCCAATAAAGTGCATTTTCTTAAAAACATGGATTTGTTTTTCTGTTCCTTTTTCCTGTAGATATGGTATATATGGTTGAGGCTGTTTTCTTTCTGTCTTGATTTTTTTTTTCCTTACATGTGAAAGGTTTTGAATCAGATATAGAACAGTCTGTATCCTTCCAGAGGAACTGAAAATTAAAGCACTCTCTCATGCTGGGTTGAGGTGGTTCTGTTGTACCTTTTTACCACAATGCTGGAGCAAAGCATGTGGATACAAGATTTTTCCAGTATTATATTGTTCTGTCCAGTAGACCTAAAAGATTATAATTCTGTCTATTTGAGACAGTCAGCTGTCCCCCTATTAACAAGTTTAGAGTCTGGCTACTAATTTTGATGAGATCCCAGTTATGCAGCATTAGAGAGCAGATGTTCCTGGTGTAATTTGATAGTAATTTTTACTCTGTTTTCTAATTTGTAATCAAGGATAGATGACTTGATGAGACCAAGGCCTCTGCCAAACCTCCACCCTACTTTACCTCAAGCTGATCCCTTGACCTCAAAGAAAGAACAAACAGTTCTGCAATAACTTTTTTTTTTGGTGTGTGCTATACCTTAGTTATATTCAGATGAATACAGAGCACCAATGAGATAATTTTGAAGAGACTTTTTCATCCTCACTAACCTTTGTCTGTGGTTGGAAAATAATTTTATAGCATAAAATTATTTAAGATTTAAGCACACATTTTTTAAGAGCAAATTGGAATAGAGGCTTGTTGTCAGTAACAAATTATGGTATGCTAAAAAGACGTGTTATGAGAACTGAGATGCAAAGAGTAATAAATGAGGAAGAGGAGCTCTGAAGAAAAAGATAACAGCAACAGCCCTGGTTTCAGCATGTGGTAATTTTAGAATTTGTCATGTCAGAAGGTTTTTGCACATATCAGTAGACATGCAGTTGGAATTAGCAACTGATTTATCCCTGAGGTACAATTAATCATTTGAGGAGTGTTGCTTCTGTTTTATGTTGTTGTTTGTTTCTTAACTGCCCCAGACTGTGGTAGATAAAATCTTTTGTGCATAGACCTTTTTAATTTTGTAAACCTCATTTTGTGCAGTCTCTTGGTTAAACATCAGCACAGGCACACAAAACCAGATGGCATTGTATTTCTTGGCTGAAGAGCAAGGAAGTAAAGGCATTAGTTCATATTAATCTATCCTCTTCTGTGGCTGCTTTAATTGTTCACTATTTTAATTAACTTACAGAAGTTTTAATGCAAAGGACTTGTAAATAAATGTGTGGCATAGAGATGTTAGTTTCAAAATCTGCATCAATGCTTTTGTGAGAGGTTATGATGGTAACCCTACTTTTTTCCCAAGATGTTAGATCATGTACTGAACAATGAAAAATACGGGACCATTACAGTAATTTTTGTATGTCTGTGTATAACTGTGTCCCTGCTTTCCCTCTGGTTTTGCAGGGCACAATGACTACATGTGTCCTGCTACTAACCAGTGCACCATTGACAAGAACAGAAGGAAGAGCTGCCAGGCCTGCCGACTGAGAAAATGCTACGAAGTGGGAATGATGAAAGGTGGTATGTACACAGCCATCAACGAATCTTTAGCATTGTGCTCTGCCTTCCTGCCTTTTGACTTCATTGCGCAGCTGATATGGTTTCTAGCTAAAGGAGGAAGCAACTGATTTTATTGAGCTGAAGTGTATTAAATCAAAATTATTTTATTAAATAAAAAATGAAAAACTCCACAATATCATGTTATCTTGTCCAAATTTGCATCAAAAATAATAGGAACACTGACTTCAGTAGAATTAGAATTCCTCTGTTATTGTTTTTAACTCAGTGTTTTTTTGGTCTCTCATTGTTGGCTTCAGATGATGATGAATGAAATTTAACCCAAGATTTTGCAGCATTTTGCAGTTCAGTGTGAAGAGCATTGGTAGTCTCAAATCAGTCCATATTTGTTCGATAAACTTCTGGATGTGTAATTTTTGTTCTTTGAATCCTGAAAGGGAAAGTAAATTCTTCTGTTTCAGTACTCTACAAATATTTTAGATTTATTTTAACCCAAAAATATTAAAGGCTCACTCATTTTATAAGAACTGAGATAAATGCCTCTTTCCTGGAACATATGTAATAATGATGTCTTGTTGTAGCATGCTAAAAATTTCAGATTGGTTTTATTAATTAAGAGAGATAAGTATCTGTATTGAAACCTATATCCATAGGAAAAACTTTGCAAACCAGTAAGTGCTCCGAGGAGAAGGGATTGGATGAAGATGAAGGTTAAGTGAATATTCTTGTGCCATATGGTTAACTTTTAAGTGTTAATGTTTAAATGTCAAAATTTTTTTTTTCATTTTTTTTTCTGAGGAGAGCCATGAAGATTTCCTCTTTCAATAGATATAATAGAACCTTTCTTCAACACTCTTAAATTTTGTAGCTCTGTCGTTCACATTGTTCTCTAATAATTCACAGTTCTTGTGACTGAATCTTTTAGTTTAAATAAGCTCCTCATGTCCATGTCGAAGGACTTACCTTTTTTTAAGGCATTAATTATATCATACATGCATATTTGTTTGTGTCTTATCTCACTTTTATCTCTGTCTCCACAATCTGCTTACCATGATGTAACCTTTAGATATAGTGGAAAACACCTGCAATCTTTCTTTTCCCTAAATGTTATCTCAGTTTTCCTTCTGCACAAAATTAGCTGATGTTTCTTAATAAATTATAAAAGTTTCCAACTTGTGACTTTTATCTGCCGTTTAACTGATTTGAGTAATAACTGATATTAATTACTGAGTTTCAGTAAATATTGGGAAAGGTACATAAAATGTTGATTAAATGTCTCTGGTTAATTCTAAACATGGGATATAAAATATGGTTGCCAAGGTTTTCCTCACAGAAGGTCACTTAATGCGGCATGAAAAAGCTTATATATATTATTTTTAGTAGAGTGAACGCAACTGAAACATGATTTTGGGGCTTCATGTAGAAAAAATTGCAGGCTTCAAGTGGCCCTTGAACTGTGTGGTAGGAACATTTACTTATGAGCTCCTCTTATGAGTTCCTGCGGAAATTTTATTGATTTTTTTTCCTTCCCTTTTCTTGTCTCTTTTAAAAACTTCTTTCAGTACTGAAAGGTTATTTTCTTTCTCTCCTCTTGTGTTTGCAAGTGTTTCCTTCTGCATCTGTTACTGTGCTGCTTCAAAAGACAATTAGACTGTGAGAATCTCTGCTGATGCAGTTGGCATCTGAGGCATAATTCACAGCCTCAGTTAATTTACAGTTATATTTTGTCCAAATGCTTCATTCTCTCTTTCTGAGTAAACCCAAAGGACCTTAAAATTATGTTATTATTTAGTCTGTGCTCCCCTGTTTGTACGTGAGGATGAAGTGGACACATCAAATAAAATCCTTTTCATGTCCCTCTTCTGTTCTGAAGCAGGGGAGAGTAGCTTTGTTTTTGTTTGTCATCCACTAATGCCTTCTTGAAGGTTGTTTCTGTTCTGGTTTGGAGAAGTATATTCCAACTGACTTTCCATGATGGAGGGTCCCACCTTCCCAGTGGAGTTGTTAAAGCAGTTGCAGCCCCAAAGCCCCAACCTTGTGTAAGGTGCAGGTGATCTCTGCTCCAACACAGACCTAGTTTTCCATTTCTCCATTGTTTTAAAGGCTTTCTGATGACTTGGCTCCAAAGAACTTAGTGTTATGAAACCAAAAGCACCTTTCTTTATTGTTTTGTTAAATAATTTTGTTAAATACTTAATTTTCTATAATTATTTCTGTAGTGTGGTAAGTGAATGGGGGTTTCTAGTTACTAGCGTGCTGCATTCTTCCCCTCCTTTCAGTGTGTGATAAGACAGATTTATCATTGAGTGCTGTGTGGGATCAGAGCAACAGGGTGCTAGTGGAATTCGTGGCTATGGCAAAGTATTGCCATAATGTTAAATGCCAGATACTTAATGAAAAATCCATTATTTGCCTGATAGTCCATGTTTAACCACTCTGATACCTACACAATTCTTTCAATTGTTGAATGCCAATGGCTTCCTAACCTCAAGTCATAGGAAATGTGGCCATCAAGGATTTGAGTGCTTGTGTGCTAGATCCAGATGGGGTATTTACTGCCTTTGAACAGCCTGAAATCTCAGGCTGTAGAGAAAAGATTCTGAGTGTTGTTTCTTGTGATAATGAAATTACAGTGTTATAGAGTATTTGAAGCCTACATCCATCAGTGTTGCCCATACAAATTGTCTGAGAACACTTCAGAGGTTACTGTGGTACAGACCAGGGAGAAAAACTATGTGCTGGCTGTAACAGGGTGCTAACAACACATGCCATTTGATTGTAGAAACTTTCAGTATCTCCTTGAGACTAGAGTCTCTAGGCTTCAGTTTTTCTCTTACATTCTCTTGAGATAGTTACCCACCTGTAAGCCAGTCTGGTTCAGTGTGACAGTCTTGCTGAAGTTTAAGATAATTTTTTACAGGGAAAAGAAAAAATCATTTGGCAAATTTTCCATCCTCTCAGAGAAGGACCTTGCTGATTTTGTCTTTAAATAGAGAGAGTTATGCTTCCTTGCTGAATTCCATATTTATTCATGCAAAAAGACTAGAGAGTTATTAAAACCGTTCGCAAAAGTAGAAGTAAATTGATGTCTGATGCAACCACTGGAAGGGCTCAAGGCCTTCTAGTTCTTCATGTAATTATCTTTTAATGAAATGTTATATTAAAAAGAGAAATTAGTGAATGAAGGAAAATGGATTGTGGATGTGAAATGATTCTAGTTTGTTGGAGGGGAACCTCAATGGTACTTGTTAGACATACCGTTCTGTGCTCAGGCAAATAACTGTGTAGGTGGGGCTTGATGAATGTATGAGGAAATGTACTTTTTAATGTTGTAATGGATGGGCTGAAAGCATATACTCATGCAACATTTGAAGCAAAGTTTTGTGAGTTCACCCCAGTTTTCTGGGAAAAAAAAGGTGGAAATGATGTCAGATTTTTTAGTGAAGTGTTTCTTTCTCCTCTTTGCACACATGTAAAATGGATCACTGCCATTGAATTGTCCCAAAATATAATATTCCTGTGTTCTGCCCCCAAAGTTAGAAAGAGAAACCATTGTTGTGAACACCTTTGCCAAAAATGCTTTATCTTCCTATTCCACTTCATAAAATGATCTGTGCTAGAAGGAACTCCAGGAGGTCTTATGCTGAGCCACCTGCTCAAAGCAATTTCAACACTGAATTTATATATGGTTGTTTGAGACCTTTTACAGTCAGGTGGAAATGGGATAAATTGTCTTATGCTTATTTATGTGCTATAACTGGATATCTAAAAAAAAAAAATCCAATACTGCAGAATTTTTAATGTTTAACTCTTGAACACTTGTTTGAGATTGTAAAGCTGATTATAGTTGTATATTTGTTTGCATTTGCTTTTTGGCCTTTTCATACTTTTTTCATTACTCGAGTAATTCTTGGAGTACTTAAGTGATAAGAGAGCTCAAGAAGGAGTTTTTACAAGATAATTTAGTGGTAGGACAGGGGATAATACCTTCTAATTGGAAAAAGGTAGGAAGAAAATTCTTTACTCTGAAGATGCTGATGAGACACTGGAACAGATTGCTCAGAGATGTTACCCCATCCCTGGAAGTGTTCAGGGCCAGCTTGGATGGGGCTCTGAGCAACCTGGTCTAAAATGGAAGGTGTCTTTGTCCACAGCAGGGATGTTGAAATTAGATGATCTTTAAGATCTTCTCCAAACCAAACCATTGCATGATTCTGTGATTGTGTGATTCTGGTTCTTCTATTGATTAGACATTTGCAGTTCAGTTCTAGCACTCAGTCCTGGTATCAGGTCAAACACCTTCAATACCCAATAAATTTAACTAATTTCTAAAATGTAGCAACTAAAATTTCCCATTGTCTTTGAGATTTCTACCAATGGCCTGATTGTCCTAAAACAATTTTGGCTTTCCCAAATCATGGTTGATGTAAAGGCTTTTTGTGATCCCTGGAATGTCTATAGGCTCATCATAAATATTGTCTAGAAATGGGGCAATTGCCATAGTTACTGTAACCAAAACTTGGTATGATGTTTCAGGATTGTCAGCACCGAAAGGAATTCATTTGAATGACGGATTAATTGAACTTCTCTTGTTTCACTTCTGCGTGTCCTCAGATGCTCTTTAAAACGTGCTATGACTGCCAAAGGTTGAATACAAAAATACAGATTAGGATGAATCATGCCTTGCACCTTCATCTTTAATTAATAGATCATTGGTTCTCAAACTGTGCATTACGAATAGTCATAAGAGATCCCAAATGACATTTGCCTGCTTGTTAACAGCTATTTTTTTGTCGCCCGGTCTTTAAGAGTTTACATGGAAGATAAGTTTTATGATCTGCATTTTAGTTGGTAGGAGTTCTGTGTCACTGAGATAGGTGGTGTGACTTGGTCAGTGGGTAAACTGGTGGCACAGCCAGGAGCTGAACCAGAATATCTGAATCTAAACCCCCTGTGACTTCTCTCTCCCTCTATCTCCAATAGAAGGTAGCCCTGATTATAGAAGAGAAATAAGCCCCAGTTTTGGAAAGAATAAGAGATAATTTTTTAAAAAAACCACTCACATAAATAGACATACAGCATTCATCCACTCACGAGTAGAAAAGATTGTAACATCCAGGTGCACAGACTGAACACAAATCTGTGATTTATTTATAGTACTGGGTGTCTAGATATCCTTGTCAGAAACCAAGCTATTAAGCACTGTCACTTGGGGCAGGTCTGTTTGAGATTAGACATTAAATTCTGATTAATCTTTTTAGAAGATTTCAGACAATGTTTCTCATTTAAAGTAATTGTCAACCCATCTGGGTTTTCAACACAATTTACACTTCTGTTTCATTTTCTGAAAGAGTAGTGGAAATGAAATAAGGGGCTGATTGTCTGAATCATATTCAAAAGAAGTATTTATTAGGCTATAAAATTTGAATTTGGAAAGTGGTGTTACTTTTCTCTGACCAAATAATATATTTATGTAGAGAAAATCAAGCAGAAAAGTTCTCAAAATCTCAAAGGTTTTTAAAATCACCTTGGAAGTACCATCATGCTGAGATACATTACAATATTAGAACCTACATTGCAGTCATAGCTTCAGCAATCTCCATCTGTTATAAATCTATCAAGAATTAAATTATATTATTGACTTCTACTTACGACAGCAGCTACAGTGACATGTTTTAAAGGGAGCTGTAGGATTCTGTTTTATTCCCAGTGAAGCATTATAAAGCTATTGAATTGACCAGAGGTGTGACTAATGAGGCCTGTCTATAAAGTGAAGTTGCCATAAGAGATCATTAGCAGACAGCTGCCTTGCTTGAATCCACCCTTTGGACTCTAAAGTCAGCTGTGCTCAGACACTCAGGTTTGTGTCCGTATGGGAGCTGTTGGCTTGTCCACACTGTTTTACTTCTGCAGTCCCTTACTTTTGCTAATGGCAGCAATGACACCAAAGTGAGACTGGACTGAGCCCCAGAGGTCTTCTCCGACAGTTTAGGAAATCCTTCCCATATTTGGACATTTGAAGAGAGTCTTTTGAATTCCTGACCTCTTCAACCCTGAGTTCAATTTCAAAAAAGTGGGTTTCTGGATAGGAAAATCTGTCTTCTTCCTTTGCGAACACTGGTGTAAAGGATTTGTGCGACATCTATGCCATGGCCTGTTCTGTGCATTCTCCCTTAACACTCTGATCATCAACTGGGCAATTGACTCTCTGCCTCTCTGACAGATGCCTTCTTATGTGTAATACCTTTTACTTACCACATCCATTTTGTTTTTTATTGTCAGACAGGGTTTGCTTTACAAAACGCTAGAGATTCTTTCTCTCTGGCAATTTTCAACAGTATTCTGATGAGGTAGGGTGGTCTTGAAGAGCAACAACATTGTTTAGAAGAGAAGGTGTTTCCAAGCACATTTGAAACACTCTTTTGACAAACTGACAAAATTATAGGCTGTTAATGCTACAAGGCTGTGTGTGTATATAGAAGTGTCAAATGTCTCTCATCTGGGGTCTGCTGACAAGGAGCAGAATTGTGGACGAAGAGCCTCAGGTTCAAAGATTGTTCCAGACTGGGAAGTTAGCTGGTAAACCATCCAAACTCAGTCACAGATCCATCTTTTTGTTGTCCTCTTAAATTAAAAAACAAAAATGAAAAACCCAACAAACCAACTACCAAACAAAAAAAAAACCAAAACCAAACCAACCCCCCCTCCAAAAAAACCCCAAAAGCCCCAAAACAAAAAAACCAAAACAAACTAACCAACTAAACAGAAAACCAGCTTTTTCTTCCTGCCATTATTTCCCCTCCACTCAAGTGTGGCTACAAACTTTTGATTGACCAAATTTCTAATAAGAAAGAAATTGAAGAATATTACATAAAGCAGCTCACAGAGAATATATTTAACTAGAATAGAATTCGAGATTATACATTTATCTTCAAATATAAAATGCATTATTCTATCCTTCACACATAGCCAAGCAAATTTGATTCTATTTGGTCTCCTCCTTTTCTTCCTCTAAATATTCTTTAATATTTTATGTAATATGTAAAGCTGGAGTTTTTTTAGTAGCAGTAAGTAGGAAAAACTGGCTATTGTATGGCTGAGATTCAATGCTCATTCAATGAATTCTTTATTTAGAATTATTTTGTTTTAGTAATCTGGAATTTATTTTTTGTTTTGTTTTAATGAAATGTGGGAAAACACTAATGAAGTATTTCATATTGTTAACATTTCCTTCACAATCATAGACTCATAGAATCTTGAGTAAGAAAGGACCGTAAAGATCATCTAGTTCCAGCTCCCCTGCCATGGGAGTGTCATATGAAATTTTATTGTGCATATGCAATTTTATTGTTGACCAGGTTCTAATGATTTGATTATATAATTACTTAGCAGTTTTGAAACCTGTTTCCATGTTTAAAAGTCCAACTGAATATACATGTGACGCTTTATAAAACTGCTTTTAAAAATCTTGGCTCTTGCAGCTTTAAAACTCAAATGGAAATTGTTTTAGAACTCTTGCAAGACACATAGTACTTCAATTTTTGGTAGAATATTGTTTTTCATAACTCTTGACAATTCAGGTCCCTTTATTGGCTGAACTGTCAAATCAAAATTGATGCATTCATATAATTAAAAACCCCTTACAGGATCATTGCACTCTTGGCAATGAAATTGTAGCTTGATAGAGTTGCCTTTTTTGGAATTAGCGACTGTGGATCACCATTATCTCTCTTTAACAGAGATAAAATTTGATTAAGTTGAAGGAGATTTGGGAGCACTTGCATTTTTCAGGGAGATACTCACTCCTGTTTAGTCCAAGAAAATGAATAAATATGTTGCTTGTCCATCTGGAGGTTAGGTAAAGAGTTAATAGTAAGTTCTCTAAATCTCTGGTGACTGTGATACTTACACAGATTCAGAGACCTTTCTGTCTGTGATCAGAAAAGTTGCTGATGTGATGCAGAAGGAATGCGTACTCTTACTGAGTTTTTTTTTCATATTTAGTATCTACAAAATCCAGTAGTAAAATTGCTACAGTTGGTTGGTTAGCTGATTTTTTACAATCCCCAAATTAAACAGCAAAAAATAAATTTGTGTGGGACATCTACTCCATGCTGGTTCTGTTCAGTTTTGCTCAATGCACCACTTTTTTGTTCTAAGGTGAAGAAAAGCCAGTGGTAAACTTTCAGATTAATTAGAAATGAAACTGTTGTTCTTATTTAATGTCTGGTTTATTTGTGAACAGCTAAATAAGCCCACGTTTGCTACCTGTCCTCTGTTATGTAAAATCCTCATCACATCCTTGTTTTACTTAACAAGGCAAGGCTAGACTAAGTAAAAAGCAAAACCAAATAAACCTCTGATTTTCCAGTAATCTGTGTGATGGAGGCTTAAAGATGCAGTTGCCCTACTTATATTTATTAACCTGTAATTGATTCTGTTTTCCAGCACATTTGGCCTACAGCTTTTTAGCTATACCACCTTCTAATTTATTCACACTGTCAGCTTTGTTTCTGCATGGTGGGAAAGAAAACCTCTTCTTGTCTGTCCTGAACCTTGCACGGGGTATTTTCATTTGATACCTTCTTGTATTAAAAGAGAAGGTTTAGTATTTTGTACCGTATTCATCATCTTGCTACTCCTGGTTTTGTAGTTTTGTATCTGGCTTGCAGGCCAAGCAGACATAGTGAATTTAGCTATTTCTTACATCGAAGTTGTTTCACATTTAAAGTCATCTGTTTTTCTCTTGTCCCTTTTTCATTTATTTTATATCTCTTTATAATTTGGGAAGAACAGAACTGCATACAGTGTTCACTGTAGTGTGCTTCATGATAATAAACTCTGATTTATGAAGTTGTTCTGTCCTCCCTTCCTTTCCTAGTAATTTCTAGTCTTCTATTTACTTTATGAACTTATCTGATGTTTTTATAGTATTTTTCTAACCCCAAGTTCTTGCTTATGAATTATGTCAGCCCATCTATTTATGAATATGTTGAACACCACAGACCCCAAGAATACTTTCTTTTTGAAAGAAAATTGCTAGATGAGCAGCTGTAAAATTTGGAATATGAGAAAGTTAACAAATGCTTTCGTTTCTGTGAACCATGTGGGCTTGTTCATGTGATTATACCTACATGTTTCACAGGGCAATTCTAATTCAAAAACATGACATTGATACAAAGCATAAAACAAAAATATCTGTTAGAGATAGTACATGTCTGCTATTGAGTATTGCAAGGAAGTAAGTTACCAATGAGAATTTCTCTATGATAACATTTTGCCAGAATAAATCTTGTGTTTTTTCTGAATAGCAAGAATCTCCCCTCCCTGTTCTTAACAGAAACTGTTTAGTGGTAGGAAAGATTGGTGCTGCTGAATGAAAAATGGAAACAGCAGAGCACTTCAGAGTTTTGGCCTAGAAATAGTTTAGTGAATGGAAAAATGCAGATAGGTTAAGTAATGGGAGTGATGAAAGATTTATTGAACTCCCTTTATCTGAATATAGTAATGGAGTAGAATCACAAAGCCTACTAGATTTTGAATGAATTAGACATAAACTGCTTAACCTTCAAATACTAATTCAGTCAAAATCTCACCATAGTTGAAGAAAGAGGAAAAGAGATTTAAAGATTCTCCCTGTTTCTTTGAGGCTGGGAAAGGATACCTGCTGATGTGATCCAACATTTAAATGAAGGCATGTTACATGTGAGATGAAAAGGCTACTAACAAAGACTGGGATTCTAAAGGTTTAAAATTTTGTGGTATTACAAGAGCTGAGTAAAGGTTGTGTTCCCCTTTCCCAACCATTAGAAAGACCTGTACTGATTGCTTGCAAATGTTTTTGTTTTGCTTTTGTTTTATTTTAAATGTTTTCTCTTCTCTATTCCTTGAATGGTTTGCATCTTTCTTCTCTATTTATACTTATTTTGGTTTTCAAACTGGGACCAGTGCTGCTTTTTCATATTGCATGAGAACTCCAGAATAAGCCACGTCACAAGCTGCCTTCTCCTCATATCTCAATTCCTTGTGTGCTTTCCTTATTACTTGCTTGTCCTCCCTTGCCTCCACTTGATGATGGATTTAAGTTTTTGACTCAGCCCCAAAATGCTTGTAACTCCTCCACTTAGAGCCAGACATAACCTTCCCTTTATGGTTGGAGTCCACGTGGGCTTTATCATTATGTTTTTCTTGTAACCTTTCCACAAAGGGAGATTTCGTTCCACTGTAAAGGTCTTATGTTGTTTGAGTTGGTATGGCTGACTTGATAATATCCCAAGGTTCAGGGTCACACAGTGCAAAGCACATTGCAGAAATGTGCAGTAATGACAATGAGGGTTTCTGTTGTGGTTATTTCAGCCTTTTGACAGTAGGTCTCCCACATCAGATTCTGAGGTTGCAATTATCTCTCCTTTTCTTACTTATGTTTATCTACTTATATGGCATTCTTTATTGCTGTATAAGCTTATCTTATAATGGGAACTTTCTTGAGTGGTTTTTATATAATTATGAAGATCACAGGCTCAGTAATAGGGTGATGTTTAATTAAAATAATTGGTGACCTTAAGCAAAAATTTCTGGATAGTTTTTGAGAGCTACTTCTGTGATTCATCTGACCCACCAACATAATTCATTTATCATTGATCATTTATAGAATAAACTAATCTGAATTTTAGGAAGTGTGCATGATTCCTGACACTATACTTTTAAAAATACTTTTTCTCTCCAACTACTGATGTAAGATTCCCTCTATAGGAAGAATTCTTCAGAAAATAAATCAAGAGTCAGTACTGCCTGGGTCTATCAAAAGCATCTGCTGTTGACTGAAGCCAAGTGTGCATAATACTTAAGTTCAAGGAAAGGAGTTCATTATATTCTTGTGTGTCTCTAGGAATCCGGAAAGACCGCAGAGGTGGGCGAGTGATGAAACAAAAACGCCAAAGAGAGGAGCAGGATTCCAGGAACGGGGAGGCTTCATCAACGGAGCTGCGAGCCCCCACCCTTTGGACAAGTCCCCTGGTGGTTAAACACAACAAGAAGAACAGCCCAGCCCTGTCCCTGACGGCAGAACAGATGGTCAGTGCCTTGCTGGAAGCTGAGCCACCCCTAGTTTATTCTGAATATGACCCAAACCGACCATTCAACGAAGCCTCTATGATGACCCTGTTGACCAACCTTGCAGACAGAGAATTAGTGCACATGATCAACTGGGCAAAGAGAGTTCCAGGTAAGGAAATAAAGCCCTAGTCAGCTACAAAACCCGTAGATCACACACCAAAAAAAAAAACCAAACCCGTGTACTGATTTTCTGACTACTTATTCTTATTTAATTCAAATTGTTCTTTTAAGTAGAAATACATTAACAAAATTTATAACATTAAACAAATTTTATGTTATATTGGTTGATAAAATACTGTAGTGCAATGTAAGCCACTTTTGAAGAACAATTTATTCAAGAAAATAATAATTTTCCACACACTGTAGAATGTTGGGCAGTTTTTTGGTTGTAAATCCTTTCTTTTCCCCAGACAAAACTCAGCAAAATTAAAGCTAAAAAGGGATTATTAAACTCAAATTTAGTCAATCTGATCTAATCAAATTATGTTAACTATTTTTATCCCTTTTGGAAAGGGTTACTCTCATATAGGCAATGTAAGCTGTAAATTCAGCATCACTAGTAAGCCCATAAGTATTAGTATGATTTATTTAATTGCCTGGGTATATTTTTGACCATGAATTACAGATTTTTCATGAATTTTGAGTCTGAAAACCAGATCCAGAATAGCAGTTTTTGAATGATTTTTTTTTTTCATACTAGAACTAGATGTTTTTGTCTTTATCATTTTGGTGCACTGTGTTTTCCTCTTTTCCCAAAAGGAATGACAGAATTGTGGGAAATATGTAACATTTTTGGTTGACTGTATGTTACATATCCATTCATGTGGTTCAATTAATCAGTCTAAATGGTGTAAGAGAGTAGTTTCATAATAAATTTCATCACCTTTCAACATTTCAGTCTGCACAAATACTCTTCATAAGTTAAGATTTAAAATTTTACAAGACATTTATTACATGTGTTGTAGTTTTAGCTTGGTAAAAATAATGACATACATGGTAATTTATACTTCATATCTCACTGGGATTCTGATCCTTTAAGATTTTACTGTAACCATTTATTTAATTAAAATTTTGTAGCTGCTTTAGGAAGAGATGCTAGAGACAACTAACACAGCTTTCCCTCACATAGTGCATTAGCTCAAAAGAATTACACCCAGGTTATGCCATCTTTCTGTTTTCCTTCATTTAAACTTGGCAAGATTCTTCCTGGTAAATCAATAACCGTGTCTTTTCCAGTCCTTAAGGGTTCCCTTCCAACCACTTTTCACATGTCACTTTGTGGGCTCCAGCTATGATCAATGAGAACCTGTGTGTGTTTTATTTCTCATTGTATCTTATAAGAAGTCACTAGAGAATTTTATTCTCAACAAAGTCAGTGGTTTAGGCCTGATCCATGGTCTGTTCAAGTCAAGGGCAGGTTCTGCTTTTAATTTAGGTATGTTTTGGATCATGCTGTTACAAAAATGCAATTGAAAAATGAACCCATAGTGTTAATGCTATTCACTATCAAAACAAATAAATTCAAATTACTTTTCTACTGATTTTTAGAGATATGATTATTCTTTGTCTGTTAAAAAAAATGAATTTACATTCAACATGAATATAATACGATCTAAATTCATTGTGTTGTCCAACTGGAAACATTTGGTTTCCATGACTTTTGATATTGAGAGTATAATTAATGGAAGTGTGTTTAGAAATGAAGTAACATTGTCAGAGAACCCAGACCGGGTTTTTATTCAGAAATCCCTCTAGAACTGCTTGTCACGAGATTATTACAACTGGCAACCATCAAAAAACCGCCCAGTTTACCAAATATATACTTCAAATTTTAGGAACACCTCTGACACTAGAAAGTCAAAGGTATAAGGTTATCAACTATTTGTGTATATCCAATGGATTTTACATTTAAATTTACATTAATTGTCAAAATAGCTCCTAAGGAGAAACCAAGACAAATGACTCTATGTATATGCATTGATAAGTATTCCAACAGGTGAGGTTTTATACAGAACTGCTGAACTTTTGTTAGAAATAAAAATAAAAATCCTTTCCCAGTCATAGTTTGATCTATTAGGCACGGTACAAAGAATTATACCAAAGGAAAGTCCTAAAGCAGGAGAGAGAGAAATAGAAAGAGTTTGGGGATTCTGGAAGTGTTGGACAGTGGCTGGTCCTTAATGTTGTGGCCTGGAGAACAGTATGCATGAACAAAAGCAGAAATTAAAGTGGTTTAGAAAGTTGATTTAAAAGAATTCGGGCCCAGTTGTTTACCTACCTTTACAACTGGGGCCTCTGAGTTTCAAGCTTCAAGTTTCAAGCTTCAGAATCAAGAGTAAAACTATCTTTTTTTTTCCTAAAAAATGAGTGTGTTTTTTAGCAATAGAAAAAAAGCATTTGCAGGAAACAGCCTCTCCTATGCATATTTCTCAAACCTTGGAAACATTGTGCAAGTTAATTTACCTACATGCAGGATGTAGGAAAGCAAGGAGCAAAGTCTATATGAGTGACTCAGTTGAAATCATTTTTCATAGTGGATCACAGAATCACAGGATATGCCATGTTGGAAGGGACCCGCAAGGATCATTGAGCCCAGCTCCTGGCCCTGCACAGGGCCATCCCCAAGAGTCACACCCTGTGCCTGAGAGCATTGTGCAAATGCTTCCTGAACTCTGTCAGGCTTGGGGCTGTGACCACTTCCTTGGGGAGCTGTTCCAGTGCTCAAACACCCTCTGGGTGAAGAACCTTTTCCTAATATCCAACCTAAACCTCCCCTGGCACAACTTCAGGCCATTCATACCCTCAGGTCCTGTCACTGGGCACCACAGAGAGAGATCAGTGCCTGCCCCTCCTCTTCCCCTCAGGAGGAAGTTGTCACTCCAGTGAGGTCTCCCCTCAGTCTCCTCCAGGCTGAACAGACCAAGTGACCTCAGCCACTCCTGGTACAGCTTCCCCTCAAGGCCCTTCACCATCTTTTTTTCCCTTCTCTGGACACTCCCTAATAGTTTAATGTCTCTCTTACATTGTGGCACCCAAAGCTGCCCCCAGCACTCGAGGTGAGGCTGCCCCAGTGCAGAGCAGAACAGGACAATCCCCTCCCTTGCCCGGCTGGCGATGCTGTGCCTGATGTCCCCAGGACAGGGATGTCCCTCCTGGCTGCCAGGGCACTGCTGGCTCATGTTCAACTCGCCATCAACCAGGACCCTCAGGGCCCTTTCCATGGCACTGCTCTCCAGCCTCTCATTCCCCAGTCTGTACCCACAGCCAGGGTTGCCCCATCCCAGGTGCAGCATCCATCATTTTGCCTCGTTAACCTTCACTTGGTTGGTGATTGCTCAGCCCTCCAATTTGCCGAGGTCTCGCTGCAGGGCCTCCCTGCCTGTGAGGGACTCAGCAGCTCCTCCCAGTTTTGTATCATGTGCGAATTTGCTCAGTATCCCTTCCAGTCCTGTGTCCAAGTCATTTATGAAGATGCTGAAGAGCACAGGGCTGAGGGTGGAGCCCCACTGGTGACATGTCCCCAGCCTGATGTCCCCCCATTCACTGCAACCCTCTGTGCCTGACCCATGAGCCAAGTGCTCACCCATTGCATGATGTTATGAAGTAATTTAAGCAATTCCTTTGTACAACCGCTGAACACACACACATACACTTAAACCTATGCTCCAACCCCAAAATTTACTTGGTTAGTGAAGCCTGAATACTGTTTTGGAAGAACATCTTCATATATTTATTTTTGCATGTTGATCAATGAAATGGATTTCTAGTGATAAAAGTAATCACTCATCTTTTAACTGAAGTATGAAAACACCTTTGTGCTGGACATTTTGTCCTGAAGGACACTGCTAGAGAGTATCAAAAGCTTTACTGAAATACAAAAAGATTACATTTTTTTGAGGAAGGAAGAAATTGATATCAACAGAGCAGAAAAACGATGAAGATACAGCTTATAAAAAGGTGTAAGGACTTTCAGGGACATTTTCTGAGTTTATTTTGCTGTGTAGGCTTTAAAGAATAGTTTTTGGTCAGCCAGTCTTTCTGATGAATAGGTGGGTATGGAATAAGAAACAGCTAATTAGATGTTCTGGATAAAAGTGAAACTGTTGTACAAAACGGAGTAATAAAATGTAATTTGTGACAGACTGTGTAGAACAATTTAGACAGAGATATGTTATAAAGACATTCTGAGGACAATCTTCAAAATGAGATGAGTACCTCTGCAGACATGCCCTGTTTGGGAAGGTGAGAACTGCTCTCAATCTCTATTGCAACTAATTCAGCATTAGTTCACACTTGCTTAAACTGGCTCTGCAAACTTGGTGGTGTTAACAAATTTCTGGGGAAGAGACAACTTGTGGCAGCTTCTTATGCATAACCTTAAAAAATATCTTTGACACTTAATTATAACATGATTTTTATCTGAGGTCAAAACCAAGTTCCCCTATGACAATGCAATTCATAATATGCCAAGTACATACAGGCTTGTTTTAATTTTTCTTTGGAACCTTGGCCACTAATACAAGAAGTTTTGCCAGATTAAATGAACAAAAATGTTGTCCAGCATCCTATGACATAAACAAAAAAATTCAGATGCCTTACTCTTTACATGGCCTAATGGGGATTTAGGCTGCAGCCCTTCCAGATGGCCTCTTAAGACACTGATGGTACCATTTGATTGCTCCAGCCAGCTGGAATAGCTGGCAGCTGCACGTGAGTGGGTGCAAACAGATTGTGGTGGGCTGGAGTTTACATGTAAATTGAGCCTTTTACCATTTTATTGGGACAAATCACTAAAAATCACTCATAGGCAAGGTATCAGCATAGATGAATGTCCATTTCTGAATTGTGTATGCCTGAGGGGTATGCTCTTGTGTGTTCTTGACTTACATAACATCTTGGGGATGTAGTACCACCTTCAGAATGAGGTTTTGTAGTTTGTGAATTTTCATCATGGTCTTTGATAAAATGAGCAAAACCATTTCTTTGCTTTTCTACAGAAATGCTCTTGTGTCAAGGGAATTAACTTATTGTATTTCATTATTCACTTACTGTGTGTATAGTTTAATTTCATATATGGAGTGTTGTATTTTCTAAATGAAGCTGGCATTTTCAACATAATCAACACATTTTTGGTGCAGGATCTCTTGAGATGGTAAGAGACATTAGGAGCTTATGCAATGAGCTCATGGTAAAGAGTGTAGCTTTAAGGAAATTTTTTTGCAAGGGAGAAGTCTTTGGCAGCGCTGCTACAATTTTGTATAACAATTTACTACAAGTACAGTAGCTGTACAACTTAATAGCCCTAAAATGGTACACTGGGCATACAGGCTTTGAAGTTTTGAGATGATTCACGGTGCTGTACTTATTTTATGGCTTCATGAACCGAGGAGATAAACATTTGGCGCTGAGTTTTTTTGTTTTTTCTTTCTTTATTTCAAAGCCACAGAGGTTACTATTTTCTTAAGAAACTGTTTTCCTATTTGACCTTCTAAACTGTTCCATTTTTAAATTAGGAACAGTGTGTAAAGAGGCCAATAGCCACAATTTTCCTCTGCACTTTGGTGGCACCAAACCTTGAAAAAAAAATTAGACAGCTTGCAGTGGAAGGGAAGATGTCTTAGATGACAGTGGTATGTGTTCATAACCCTTTAGGTGTAGGAAAGTTTACAGAGATTCTAAGTGTAGTGATCCTCCTGCCAATAATTTACACTTATTTAAAAATAGGAATGGCTTCCAATTCCTGTAATAATTTTTAATAACCCTTTCAAAATATCTGTTTTATAGTCTCTTCTCCTTTGTCTAACAGGCTTGCTCTGGATATTTCTGAAATATTATTAAAAAACCCACCCCTTTTCTTATGTCTTTAATCTGTTGAAGTGATACTTTCTACTCCACTGCTTAGATGAAAAACAGAGGAAGCAAATCTATAAGCAAAAAGAAATTTAAATAGGCATCGCATCTTACTTTATGTCTGCTTTGTGCTCATTCAATTTCTGTGAAGTTTCCATTAATTACTGTGAATGTAAGAGATAAGTATCAAACCTTATAGCAGAATAAAGTAAACACTTACTATTTGAATTTGAACATCAAGTCTGAGACATATCATTCAATAGAATGATTATGAAGGGCAGCAGAATTAAAATCATTGAATATGAAATTAAAGTTTTCCATCCCTGTGTTTTCTTAGTATGGGAAGCATCTTCAGTTTTTCTTGTCTATATTTGTAAAACCCGAAAAAGCACTGCTTTCCATCCTCCTCCTCCTCTAGCTTCTGGGCACTGAATGAGAAAACCCCTCTCTTACAAGTACCTTTTTTATCATCTCTAGAATTGTCTTGTAACGCTTTTAGAAAAAGGATTAGGTGTATTTCCTCCTGTACAGAACTTTGAATGAGATAAAAGGATGAGGCAACGTGACACAGTGGTTTGCTGTTGAGAGACCGGGCAGAGGTCCTGGTTCTACAGGAGAGGGAGATATCATATGCACCAGGATCTTGTGTCAGATGGGAAAAAGCCAAAGCAAAAGCCAAAGAAGGAACAATTCAGCAAAAATGCTTGTAAAGGAACATAAACTTTAGTTGCATGTATCAATGGGAACGAAAATACAGGCAGTGGTTTCACTAGCTAGAGACTGGATGAAAATTATAGCAGGAGAAAAAAGGTATGAATTATAACTCTGATATTGGAAATGTAAGAGGTACCCTAATGCAGTGGTTTTCAAACTGTAGGGAGTCCCTAGGGTTATAGAAAGGGAGAGAAATACACCAGGACAAGTTGACCAGCAACAAGGAGACTCCAACTGTGAGAAAAAGCAAAGAACGCATGCAAGAGGACCAGAGAAAAAAGATGCTGTGAATCAGCCAGATGAGTCAACAGTAAATCCAACAGCTCAGTACTCAGCTTCTTACTTATTGCTAGGGCTCCTGATGAAAGCCAGTAATTTGTTCAGGGGCTCTTCCAAGTGGAAGGGTCTGGTTGTTCGCTCCCATTGCCACAGGAAGAGCCTTGGGATGTGATTTACTCACTATTATTTCCCATTTCATCTTCCAAGCCATAGTGTTTGAGCTTTATGTCCCATTCTTTCCCCAGGAGCTTCCGGGCAGTAGGAATTAAAAGAATGTGTTCCAACTGCAGCGTTGTATTTGCATAAAATTTCAATCAAGGCAAACAGAGTTAGGAAAGGAAAAGTAGTTAGAGAACCACTTAGAATACGCCTTTAGAAAACCATTTAGACTACTTCTTTAGAGAACCTTAGAGTGAGCTCAGAAACATATCCTTGAGAGTTTTCTAATACTTGTCTTGCAATATTTAATATTTTTTTGTTTATTCTTACCAGGTTTTTTGCAAACTCCTAAAGCTAATTCTGTAGCTTTCCAGATGTTATTTCATTGTCCAGAAGAAGAGAGAGATTCTGAAGAATACATCAGCTGCTGATGCTGTTATGCAAATACATAGCCAAAAAAAATCCATTAGGATTGCTACTCCACATATTATAGAATCATAGTTCCTTCTATACACAGTGGTTTTAAAATCAAGACCCACAGTGCTATTACAAGGCTAGCCTTTTTCAGAGCAAGAAATATTTGAATTTCAAAGTTTTGAATTTTGGGGCTTCCCAACAAGCTGTCTCAAAAAAAATTCTTTAGTTAGCAAAATTTGCCTAACTATGAGTAATCTTTTTCACCTGTTTGACATATATTGACAGATGAAAAATGACACCAAACAGGTAAGAAGGAGCTAACATTCCTTTAACAAGAACTACTTATGTATTGGAGTTAATTGGGCATTCAATAGCATACAAGTTTAATTGATAGTAAGTGTTTGAACATGTAATTCAATTTGTCTTGGCAAATGAAAGGGCAAAAATGAACATCCACAGTAATAATCTTTATATTTTTTAGCCAAAACTTTAGGAAATTAAATACTTAAACTGTAATATTTTATTTCTAAAATATATGGTCCTTTTATAAAAACATTTGCTGCTATTTTTCTTTAGCTGATAAATAATTTACACTCTTGGATGAACATATCTGTCTTAGAGTCTTCAGCTATGCTGAACCCTGGAGCTTTCCAAGAAACGCTTGTTAATTTCTACTCTAAGTAAACAGTAAGTAATGATCCCTCCTGATTTATTTATTTCTGAAAATAATTTACAAAAAGAATATGCGATTGTTGGAAAGCACTGATGCGATATGTATGTGCATGTGCACATATCCATTGTTTCTTGTTCACATAATTCACACAAATTGGCCCTTTTAGCTTGATGTTTAATAACTTCAGCCTAATTCTTTGAGGTTCTCTCTAGTACTCCATCTCTGAGCACAATCAGCTGTAATTCTAGTTTAGAGGTTATTTTAATATCATTTGTGTTAGTTTTCTGTTCAAGTGAGTCACTCACTAAAATCTCATGTTACATATATAGGAGTTTTTAAGTTGCATAGGAATAATTAGGAAAGATTTATTGCAGGCGACTCCTGGATGGGCTCTTACCCTGTCTGTATTGCTGCAGTGGTGCTTTATACGACTCATCTGTTACGCAGCTCATTTGTTTTCTCTGATTATCTCGCCGGGAAATGAACTATGTGTGTAAAGAGTATGTTGTTTTGTCTGTGTGCTAGTTATGGACTGCTGTGAATTTAAACTAGTGAAAGCAAGTTAAAGAATATCCCACAGGGGAATGGGAGATGAGAAATCTGCAATTGCCTTGTTCCTCCAGGAGTTTGTTTTCAGCTAAGAGGGTCCATAAGAAGCTATTGCCTCCTCCTGCTTATGTAAAGCTCTGTTCCTTGTAAGAAATGTCACTGTCTGCCACAGTCCTGAGCAGGGAGGTAGAGATGAAAAATTTATCACTGTGCTTAGGCTCTGGGTCTAGACCTAAAGCTTCTTGAGCCTCTTGAGGAGTCCTGGAAGCAGAAGGGACGAATCAAGATTCAGTGATTTGATTCAAGATTTTGATTCAATGTCCGGTTCCCTTTGCCCACCAGAGAGGGGCACTGCTCAGGCTGTCAGAGGTACCCGGTGATCCTCCTGGGTATCTGGTGTTCCTTGTGAGCAGAATGGTCTCAGAAAAAGAAAATGCATGTCATCAGAATTTTCAGTGATTTTTGTCCCTGCAGCTTGAGATTGTTGGTTTGGAACCAAATCCAGTAGGAAGTCTTAAGACCCAGAATCAAGGTTAATATACAGACGTATACCATTCAAAATCTTGCTTATAGGCAAAACGTGTTGTGTTCCCTGTGAAATTATATTCTGGAGTGTTGAAGTTGATTGGGAAAACCAAAATTCAAGAAATCTAATTTTACTTTGATTCACAAAGATAAGGAAAGTGGTAGAGTAGGGCTAATTAAAATATTCGTAGAGAATGTTAAATCTTATCAATAGTCTAATGAAGCGTCTTCTGCAACAGCTGCTGTCCCCCAGAAAACATGGCTGTAAATAGAGAACTGGCTATACAGGCTGCTCTTGTAAGAGCCAGGTGTTTATTAAAACCCTGAACAGTCTCTGACTGGGTGTGTTCATTGTATTAAAAAAAATAATAGATCTAAAGGAGACTCAAATAGAGCTAAAATTGCAATATTGTCATATAATATAAACTATTATATTAGTATTGCTTGTCTGACCTATTTCAGAAATTTCCTTTGATTGCTACAAAGGTGGAATTTCTTATGAGTATCACATACATTTGTAGGATGTACTCTGTGAGACTGTAATTTCACAAGTATTTGTTTCAGTTCCAGTGCTGACTGGAATGGTTCCTACCTTCCTGTTTCTCCCCGTGTTGGTGTGTCTTTCGGGTGTGTGTTTTGGGTTGCCAATAACTTGTGTGAGTTCCCTAGTCCAGTTCATGGCAAAATAGTTGAGGCAATTGAAATGTGGGGGTGGCAGCATACCAGGAATGAACAGGCAAGTATTAATGTGATGGTGCTAGAAAGAAATATTCATGTATCTATACTGTCAATAGTCACATACAGCTATAGACAAGCTTTTTTCTAATTTAATTTCTCTTTATTTTTACTTCTGCAGAGAGGTCTTTCCCAGTTTCTCCTGTACAAAAGGGCAAGAATCTTCTAGTTCCTGGCACCATTTACAGTCTTTATCCTGTTTGCTTAAGTAGATGTTTAGCTCCTACTTTGCATGTTCCTGCTTAATCTGTAACATATTCAGTAATGATATTCCATAGCTGTGAGGGGTTGGAGACTCATAGGCAGGAGGGAGCATCCTCCAACTC
Source organism: Origma solitaria (assembly GCA_013397895.1). NCBI lineage: Eukaryota > Metazoa > Chordata > Aves > Passeriformes > Acanthizidae > Origma > Origma solitaria. The sequence continues at coordinate 201,434 of VZRL01002366.1, read as the reverse complement.
AAGATGCATCCTGTTCTTAGAGGGACATTAGTTGGCTTCCATCCCTGGGGTACAAGATGCTTTACTTCCCAGGAGGCAAAGACTGTCTGGTTGGTTGGTTGCCAATTCTAGTGCATATTTTTTGAAAGTTATTCTGTCTTTCTCTTCCAGGAAGGCAGTAAATTCTTCTGGAAGTTCTTTGGGCCAAGTTTGCACTGTACAACCAGTAAATAGTGACCTGAGGTGACAGAAGCATGGGGCAGCCCTTTGGAATCAGCAGCTGACTCTTAGTCTTCTGCAGGGTGGGATTTTACAATGTCTGTGGAAAAGGAGAGCTCTAGTATACTTTATTTGGTGATGGTGGGATTAAACACTGGTATTAATTGGTTAACATCTCACACACTTTAAAACCGGTATACATAGAGAGGTTCTCAGCTAACACAGAAGAGCTGCCTGTGAAAATCCAGCACATTTATCGACTTGTGACTTCATTTTTTTCCCCACTTGGTATTCATATAAACACAGTTATGGAGGATCATTGACTCCAGTATGAATACCAAATGCACTTTTTTCCCCCAGGTAACTGTGTAGGGTTATGTTCCTTTATACTTTTGGGAAGAATGCTGTTTTACCATAGGGAAGCACTGACTGCGCCAATGCCTCCTTGTGTCAGTTATGTAAAATAACTCTCTTACAATGTGCCACAGTGAATCCATTCCTAAACTGATGTCTCAGGATTTTATCTGCTGCATGGGAAAGATACGAAGCACACTATATATTCCTGTTGTGAAACACCACCCCGATGCCTCCCAGTTTGAAAATTCTTAGCCTACAGGCATAAATATGAATTAAATCTGCTATTTTTTTAATGGTAATTATGCCCCTGTTTTATGCCTTGTCTGTATGCCTCTCTTCTCAAAAAAAGTGCCTTATATTTTGCACAACTTTTACATGCTACTTTAAGTTTTTCAAGGTTTTTTTGTTCTGGTTTTTGTGTGGTGGGGTTTTTGTGTGTTTTTTTTCTTTTGGTTTGGCTGGTTTTTTGGGCTGTTTTAGTTGTTTGGTTGTTTAGTTGTTTTGGTTTTTTTTAAGGGGACACTTCTAATCAAGCATTCAAACAGACACACGTTTGAACATTTGAATGAGACAGTGCCAGGCAACACAAATACATTTCATTTACTGCCTTATTTCAGCAGACAGTGCAGTCAGAGTGCTCTTTTCTTTAGACTCCAGATGAGGCTTTTTGTACATTATTTATCAGTAATAGGGCTTCTGAGAGGTTTTGGTAAAAATCCATCACTGCAGTCTGATGAATCCAGATCTGCTTTTCTTCAGCTGACAGTGAATGACTGTTACCACCTTTCCATGAGTTATTTTTATTTACAAATAATGTGGAGTAACTTGTAAATGCTGATTTCATGTAGGTGGAAGACTGAAATTATTCACTAATGGCATGTCAGAAGTGGTTCAGTGTAATGTTGATGAGCTGTTTTCCCCCTTCTTAATAAGTTTCCAGCGTCTTGGACCCTCGCAGTCTCTTGGCTTCCAAGTCTCTGAGGAGCTTCCTAATACTTTTTGTTTGATTGGGGTAGGATTGTATTTAAATGTGTTTGTAGATACTTTATTTTACACTCAGAATTACCTTTTTCTGTGTGTGTATAAGGCAATAATATTAAGATATTTTTCTCTTTTTTAAAAAAAATTTTGAAATTCATCCCTCTTCCTCGATTTAAGCCTGAAAATGCTTAAACTTTTTGTTGATTCCAGACTTAGCACAAACATTTAGGAGGTGACTCACTTCTCTGAGTATCTCTGAAATTCCTGTTTTATTTGTTCTGAGTAAGTTAAATTATCTTCTGTCATCTTCACATTTTGCTGCCTCATTGCTTTCTTGGACTGTCAGATCATTAATAATCAGCATAATGAAAGTTAGAGTGCTGTGTCACGTTGACAAGTTTTCACCACATTGTTGTTTCACATTTTCTTTCTCTTGTTCAGTTCTTTATGAGTTTGTCTTTTGCCATCACAGTGCAGCATCAGTTCCATGTGACCTATTTTGGTTGTGTCCATATGAAAATGCAGCATGACTTCATCTCATCCAGGTAGCTCTCCTAGTGGTAGCAGCATAGCCATGGGAGAACATAAACATATATCAGTAGAAGTATGTAACAAGAACCCATAAACTTCTGGGTCTCATCAAAAGTGGGCAACATAATTTGGGTAGCAGTCAGGTGATATTTGCTGCCTCGGGGCTCCTACCCCAGACACGGTTCTTCTGCTTCTGAGGATATGAGCCTTCAGCCTGGAAAAGTCTTCTGGATATGACCCAAACTGTGCTTTGAGGATCAGTATGGCGATGTTATTCATAAAATAATCTCCTAGACTATGCCTGAACTGTGTGAAGTGGCTCTATTTCTTGATTCAAGACAAAGTTTTGTTCTCATCCATAAAGAGTCTGCCAAATTCACTTTTTGTATCCAGGTGAAAGAAAAAAGAAAAACAAAATAAATCAAAATGTCTCTGAAATAAGAAAGACCAAAACTACCACTTTTTTAATAAGTTAGAAAAAATACCAAATTCTAGTTCCAGGGAAAGCTTTCTGAATTTTAAGTTATATATTTTTCTTCTAATCTTTAATTTCTGCTGTTGTACTTATTAGAAGATATTACAGTGATTTTTAAAAATATAGTGGGATTCCATGCAATTTTCTAGTCCTGTCAAAGGATGACAAATAGAGTTTATAGGTCCAGTCATTTTGTACACTGTTCCAAAGCTTTTCCAGATGTCTCCATCAGAGTTGTGTAAATAATTAGTTTCTTTGTTTCATGGCAGATACAAACTGTAAAAAATAAACATTCTCACTTAATACAAAATGAAATTTTTGAAACTTTCTTCTAGACATTAATCTTTTTGGGTGAAAGGAAATATTTTTCAATATGAAAGAATAGACTTCAATAAAATTTCAAATATTTCAGGCACCTGTTTGAAATAAAAAACGAATTACAATTTTGGGGAAAAGGGTCTTACATTTCCTAGAAGTTTAGGTACCTTTTTCAATGCTGAGTAGGAATAAGTGCCTGGTAGAATGCTGAAAACTAAGATGAGATAGCTGACTGGGACATTGTGTTTCATTATTTTCATTTTGTGAAATCTGACATGTTTTCCCAGAGTGCTTTAAACTTCTCAGCCTGTCACTTTCTAATGTAAAATGCTCTGTCAGAGTGCTTCCAGCCAACTCCAGTCTCAGTGTGTTGTCTCAGCAGGCAGTACAGGAGTTTAAGTCAAGGTCACTGTTCTCCAAGTGCAGCGCCTGTGTTTTGTGTGCACACCTAAGCCTGCTCCGTGAAATGTGTGACACTTTCCTGAGGGTGCCTTGGGTTTTTTACCCATTGAAGGAGAGTGCAAGAAAAGGGGCTTAAGCCAATGATGTGTTTTGTGGAAAAATGCTGCTTGATACTTACTTGGTCTCCCTGGACAAGGAAACTAATATGAATTGCCAGCTGCATTCCAGTGTCTTGCTTTCCCTGTAAAGTATTCCTTTGCTCTGTCTTATGATGACACTCCCACGCAGCTGCTAAAGTAGTCTTCTTGTTGTAGTGGTTAAAGGAAATTGCTGCAATTAATTTTGCTGTCTTTCTTCTCTTTGATGTATCCTTACAATTTCTTGGATGATTTTTCAGAGATTGGGTTCTGTTCAAAACCAGTCATGTAGGGGTGAGAGGAATAGGAGGAAAAAGAAGCATTTGAGCCTCATTTATATGTTGCTTGTGTTTCTGTTTTGATGTAGGTACCGGACAATGCAATGAATGCTCAAGTACATGTATAAATATATATAGCTTCTCTTACTCACATACAAGCGCAATAGACAGAAATAATACTTCTTCAAAAGTGAACAAGCTGAAGGAATGAAATGGATGCAGGTGCATTAGTCAAGCTAGTTTTATATCCTAGTGGCTATAAAGAATGACCAGACCATGAACTCTGAAGTTATGCCTCATTTCTTGGGTACAGCACACTGTGTTCTGAGCAATTTCTATTTGTAGTCTTGAAGCAGTTTTAATCTTCTAGTTCACTACAAACCTGACAGTTTCTCCCTCTTTTACTTGGGTTGCAAAATAATCCTCTTTTCTGCTAATTCCAGATGTTGCTGCAGTGAATGCTAATTGGTTCAGTGGTGAGAGCAGTAGTGGGAGAGACAGTGGAGAAAAAAGCTTAGTGCCTTGTTCACTGGATTTTATGAATGAAGAAGGGGTGGGCATAGTCCTCCCAATTTCATGATGTGAAAGTTTTTGCAGTCAAAGAAAGTGTTAAATTTAAAAAGTGACTTCTAAAAAAACATATAAAGCTTCCAGACATGGGTGGAGATACAAACTGAAATGGTGAAACTTTAATTCTGAAAGAACTAAACAGAATTATTGAAAATAAAAGTATAAAACCAGGACTTTAGGGACAGTCATAAAAAATAGGGTTAATCCTCAATTTCAACTTAAATAACTAATTTAGGTTTAAAAGAGTGGCTGAAGCTGGCCATTGATTGTGTTCTCTTGCAAATCTAATTTTATCTCTTTTTTAAAAGTTCTTGATTGTGTTATGATGCCCTTTAAAACTTTCATATAGCTCTTATAATTAAAGGAACAAAAAAGATAATAAATTTCACAATGGAGATACATTTACACCCTAACATTTGTGGAAAAACTGAGGTGCAGAGCAGTAAAAATGAGCTGCCTGTGGTACAGTAGATGCCCAGGCTCCCTTTAACCCTGTTTTGTTCACTTGCCATCCCTATCATGTCCCCGCTACGACCACTGGACCATGAGACATATCCTCATTGCCTTTATCCACCCTGAGGTTTTCCAGAGCCTGTTCCTTGAGCAAGGTCTGTCTCCTGGTGCCGCAGGGAAGGTCAGGCGTGCCGTGCTGGCCAAGCCAGCTCCAGGCAGGGCTCCATGTGAACCTCCCCCTGGCTTGCTGCTCTCGCTGATACCGGGAGGGCACTGCCCCCTCCAAAGTGCCTTTGCCTTCGCATGGGCCAATGCTTATAAAATTAGTAAGAGGATGCAGTAAAAGCACGTTAGGTGCACTCTGCAAAAGAGGAAAACAACTGGGAAGTCTTTGGTCTTTGGTTTTAAAATTCTCCCCTAGTAATTGTGTATTGAAACAATCACTTGAAACCTTGCAGGGGCATGCTGGGGTTATTTAAAAAGCTCTGAAAGAGTCTGCCTCCTTTTCCCCCCTCCAGTGATTATATGTTTGCTTAAAATCTGTGATTGCTTAAAGAGATTGCTCAAAGAGTGATTGCTTAATGAGACCTTTTGCCTCGAATGATTTTTTTTGACAGCCACAAAAACATCACTTACATTTGGTTTAGGTTGTGATTGGAGCAAAGCCTGGTACTTTAGTAAGGAGGTCAAACAAATGCTGAAAACCTCATACTGTCTTGGATGCAACTGAACAGACAAAAAAACATCCAAGTCATACTGGATGTGACCTCAAGTTTTAGGGCAGATTTACACAAAGTATAAACTATCCAAGGTGGTTGTTGCTCCCCAGCTGTCTGACGGGCACTTTCATGTTCCTTCTTCTTGACAGGTTATTTCATCAATTGTCTGAACATTTAAACCAGCAGAAGAGACTGGCGGTGTGGCAGCCCTAGTTGCGTGGGGAAGGAGAGGAGGGGAGAGAATGAAGTAGGGAGGACAGCTTGTATTTATGAGTCTGTCTTTTGAGTTCATAAAAGTCAGTTAAGAATGCATAACCAGCCCCAGAAATTACTTTAGCTGCATCTGCTTTTGATGGAAAACATTTTGCATAGCTATGACCTCTTAAAAAAATGACAAATCCCACAAAAAGCCTCTAAACTGCTTGCAACTGGCCTGAGTGCTGGTATAAGTTGAATATAATGTAATTAACTGTTGCAGAGACAATAAATAAAAGATGCATTACCTCATACCATCTATTTTAGTCAGCAGCTAATAAATTTTGTGTAGTATCTTTCTTCACCTGTCCAGGGAAAAATTCAGAGGACAACCTTCAAAGAAAAGCCTTCACATGCAGCCGATGGGCTGTCTGTACACTCAAAATCACAGGGAACAGCTGCTCTTGTTCCATTCTCAATAAGCAGGCAGTGTTCTGTGGCTTTTATTTGCAAGCCTGAACTTCCTGAGAAATGGCACAGCTCTCAGTGGGAAAAGAACCATAAAGTAGCATCTTACTGTTGCCAAAGTGTACCCTCAGACATCTGGATTACAGTCCAGGAAGGAATTATCACTAACGTGCTTTAAATAACTGTTGCTTTAAATATTTCTGCAAGAATTTTCCATGTAATAGTGAACATCACTTTTATTGATTAGTTGTCTGCATATGTTTTCTATGCAGACAACATATATATGTCTGCCTTCTTGCTTTATAATACAAGTATGATAAACTTTCCCTTGCAAACTGGCAGGCAGCCTTCACTTACAATAATATTCTACAGTAGTTGTTATAATTATTATTAGCAAGATTTGTTCTTATTTTAATAACTTTTGACAGTGCTTGTTAAGAGGATGAAGAAAACTCAGGCCTAAGATTGGTTTTGTACAGGTAGTTACCTTGCCTAGGTTAGTAAGACCAATTAATGCTCAATTAATGCTTTTGTGCTTCCCTGCATTCAGCTTTTCTGCTCACTTTCTAAACAATATTCCAAATCTAACTTTGTAAATATTTTTTTCCTTTTTCTCTATGAGAAAAATTTCAGTTGCTTCTGTTTTTTTTTTTACTTTTACTGATTTGCAAGAAACAGAACTTTCTCTTGGACTGAAGGATTCTTCAACTCAAAAGATTTTTGTGGGTGAAAGGATGACAGAGACACCTCTGTCCTAATCCTGCCTCCTCCTGGATGAGGCACTTAACCTCTCTGTGTTCTATCTGTAAAATACATTTAATAATACTTAATGGCTTTACTGCCCTTTGAAAATGTAAAGTGCCATGTGAGTGCCAATTACTTTTATTATGTTCCCTGATAGAAAGCCTCCGAGTATTTGTGTTAAATGGTACTGCTAATGCACTTTCTGGAATAATCTTTGGTTAACAAAGCGAAACAGTTGCAAAACCCTCCTGTGTTTAAGTCAAGGCTGACATAGTGACAGGTGCAAGACAGTCAGGACTTGGCAGCACACCTCTTCACTGGGCAGGTTTGTGTCCTGGCACAGTGATGGCTTGAGCCACAACACTACCGAGCTTGTCCTCTCTCCAGTCTGTGTCCACGCCTGGGAGAGCACAGTAAGGAGGAAGCCTTGAGCTTTGGGCACACAGCCTGACCAGCATAGGACAGATCTTCAGGCAATCAAATAAATCCTACAGAATAATTTGCTTGCGCTGCTCTTCAGAGAGAACTTGCTGTCCCTAAAACTCACAGGAGCACTTCACTAAGGGTTGGCTCTCACGCTCAGTGTTCCTGCAGACCCTGGGCAGCGCATGGTCCATCTCCCTAGGAGCATTGCCAGCCAAGCTGGTGTTGTTCTGGGGAACTCTAATGTTTCTCTCTGGAAAGGCATTAGTATTTTATAAAAATGTGGCAAGTTCTTGTCAGGAGACGAGAATATATGTCTGACTAGTGGCAATTATCTGCCACTACCTCTGAAGTGTTTCCATGGCTCTAAATTCAAACTGTGCTTCGTGCAAAGTATTGCTTTGAGTAGTTCAGCTTTTACTTGCCTAACTTATTTACAAGCTTGCTCTGGCACAGGAAACTTGAAATAGGACCATATTTAATGTATCTGATATAGGCAGGGTACACTTGCTGATAGTTTAGACTGGTGTGTACCTGAGAAGGGAAGGAAAGATTCCTGCACCAAACATGGAACTGGCTACTTGGACCAGGAATGGCCTCAGGAACTTTTTACACTCTCATTCTGAAAAGATACAGACTGGACAGGTCTGAAATGTATGTACTTTTTGTGCATGCAGAAAGCATTGAGTGAAGTTATAACTTCACATGATCCTGGAAAGGAGCTGTTTTCATTTCCCTGAGAAATGCATTTCAGCATCATCATGGTTCAGCTTTTAAGTGGATGAAGAACAAACCAGCTCCTAGAAATGGGATCTGAAATAAAAGTGACAAATGTGACATCTCTGCAGCATCCTGCTATGGGGGCAGTGTCAGGTAGGGAGTTTGGCTGGGATGGTTTGCCTGCCAAACTCTAAGGAAGGTTTCGTAAGGCCAGCTCAGGAAAAATGGAAACCTCCACTAGAGGTGAAGAGCAAAAACTTGCTTGATCTTGACTTTTAGTATGAATACAGACTGTGAAAGCAGGGCCTCATCATCCTTCTGACTTTTAGGGTTTTGTCCAAACCCCCAAACATTCCTAATCCATATCAAGTTTGTGCCTGTAAATTGTAATTGTTATTTTTCAGGAAGAACTTTAAAACCACTAGAGCTGAAAATGGCAAAATGTGAAGTATAATTTTAAAAAGGAATTAACAGTAATTAAAAGCAGATGCTGTTCTCTCTGATCTCAAGAAATTTAATTTCTGACAGACTATTTACACTCAGACGCGACAGTGTGTAAGTTTGGATTGGTGTTCTGCTATATTATAATTATGCAGGCAGCAAAACCAGAGAATTATGAAAGAGCAAAGTAGTTAGAGGCTCTTACAACTGTGCCACTTGCTTTCTGTTTGCCTTTCAGATTTCCTCCCAGGAGCTCAGTAAATTGTAGTTAATTTTTTTTCTGACCACACTTCAGAAACAAAAGCAATGTCATTTTAAAGAAAAATGGAATAACAAGATTACTCTTCTAGCAAAATATTTGGATTGAAAATGTTGAGGTTTAGAGATCTTTGATCTTCACTCTTCAAAATAAGTCTTGATTTAAAACACTAGTGTCGTGTAAACAATTAAACCAATATGTCCATGTCATACTCTAAGTGCCCTTAGGAGGGAGAACTTAATAAAAGTGTCTTATAATTTTGGTCTGAAGATCTGTGGAAAGAATTAGAAATAAGCATTATAGAAATAGCTGTGTGAATACTGAGGCTCAAGGAAAACAGTTTGAGGTTCCCTGATTCACTTGGCCTTGGCATCTGTTTTGCTCTGCTGTTCCTGTGTACAGACAGAGCTATAGCCGAGGTGTGGGTTTTAGCCACCTCTTAACTAAGAGGTTTCAGGGCTCAGCCTTAAAGGTTGAAGAGGCTGAGTGATCCGTGCAATTTCAGAACAGAATGTCATCTTATGTGCTAGATAAATGCATGGATGTGGTCTCACCACTCTGTTTTAAGTGGAGAGGTTGGGTACCAAGCTCGTGGCATTAAAACAGGCATGGATTTCACCACTTGATTGAACAGTAGTGACTGAGGTATTAGTCCTTCAATATGCTTTAGGTTAGGAGGAACAGATGTTTTTCCTCTCTGTGGCTGTGTTTTTGAGAACAGAACTTGCCATAGGAATTATTTTGCTGTTTGCCTTTCATCTACTTGGGTATTTTTCTCTATACAAACCTCTCTTTATTTTGTTGCTTTATTGGGTGCTTGCTAGCAATTAGGTTGCAGCACCCACCACTACTTTCCTGCTGTCTTTGCCAACCTAATTAGCGTTCTGTTCCAAATGTGGTCTATTACATGACTGTTGCATGACTGAGATACTGTATTGAATTGTAAACAACAGCCTTTTTCAGTGGTTGCTGCCACTTTTCAAAACACTGCTTTAAGACAGAAAAAAACAGTGGTCTGCCTGTACAAATTTAAGACACAAAATATAAAAGTGTTCTGATTTCCTACAACTTTTTGGTATAGTTTAACATCCATTTTTTTGCTGTAGGAGATACTACAAAAATTTCTATTGCTATTAAGTTAAAGACATAGCAGCAGACAAGCTGGAAGGACATTTAAGACTTTGTTGTTCAACATAATCATAATTTTTCTGGAGAAAAAGGGTGTGAATAATAGCAATCAAAATTATGGATGTTATTAAGTTGAATAATGTGATGAAGATAAAGGCAGACTGAAAAACTCTGCAGTCCTAGTCTCACTGTCTCTAAAAGAATATAGCTCAACTGGAAAATGCTCCAAGAAGTACAACATTGTTTCAAAGGTGAACAGGAAAACTTTCATCTAAGGAGTGACTGAATATACTAAAAATGTTTAGAAAAGAGAAGTGAGATGATGACCTAGGGAGTGAGGGAATCTTCCAATAAAATAATTAGAAGTATCAAGTGAAAGACAGAGAGAGATGGAGGTTTTTGTTTCAGAGCAACAGGAGATTGTTATTTACCTGGTGTTGACTGAGTATGAAACTTCTTACTGGAGAGTACTGCTTCAGAGTATATAAAACATGTCTGAAGAGCATTAAATGCCTAAGTTGGTTCAGAAAGCAGCTGGAGAAACTTGGAGGGAAAAATGTTAAGGGACTTTAAGCACAAATAGAGTTTTCAGCTCTGCAAGTCTGAGCTGCACACCTCTGGAACATGAGGAAACTTCCTGTAGAAACATATGTTTCTCCTGCTGTATATTTTGCCATAAACATCTGGTATCAATTGCTGTTGTAAATGGGGTACTTTGATAGATGGAGCTTTGCTATTGCTTTTGAAACTATTTATTGTTTTTACTTTACTTTCCTTCAAAGCATCTGGAGACAGAGTCATTCTTTATGACACAATAATGTTTATTTTCTTGCAAAAACTGACTGACATTCATATTTTAGGTACCCATCATGGTAATTAAGAGATACAGTGTAAACATGTAGGTTGGATTGGAGTTGGATCAAATGTAAAAAGAAGGGTTTCTCTATCATTTGTTGTCTCCTTTACATAACTGATTTGAGCAGTCTGGACACCCTGTAGTTAGTTGTGTATGGAGTGTGAGTGTTAGTAGAAACTGCAGAATTATGATAATGATCTGCAAATGTTAGTAAGTACCCCGTGGAGGACTTGCTGCTGAAGGATTGAATCTGCAATGTCACTGGATATTGGGTCTCCGAGAATGGTAATTGCTATAGAAATTGTTTCTCATAAAACAGGCAGCTACTTATTTGGCCAAAAGTCACTAAGGCAAATGGTGAATTTATTAGTTTCAAAATGATTGGTAAAATTTGACACACATATGTACATATACATGTGTTGGCCATGGTTATTTAGAGAACCGAAGGGTTCACAATGTATGTTACAGTAACAATAAATGAACTTAGCAATAAATTAATGTTGTTCCTTACTGCAATTAAACAACTTAGTACATAAACCATTTTTCTCAAGGGTATATGCTTTACTGAATGCTATTTCCAGTAGTCCTTGTGTTGCCCAGACTCTTAGGTTACAAAGAGACTTGCTCATTTGTTTTGTAAATAGTTACTGCCTCCATTTTATTTTAGGATGGTGGGATCATACAGTTTTGGAATCCCAAATCTAATGTTCTGCTAGCCAAAATAGGGCTTTTAATAACTTTTGCTCCATTGACTCCCTTCTGCTTTGGAGTTTCTTATTGTCTGAGAGATTTGTGTCATCTTGTCACTGATGCAGCACATACTGCTGCTTTATATTAGAAAGGAAAGTCAGTTTAGTTTGGACATTGCAGTTTTGTGTTCTATGCATAATTTTTTTGCCACCTACTCCTAGCTGAGTACTCTGAAGTCCATTCTGGCTTTTCAGAAGTTCATATTTCTGTATTCATGCAAGAGTTTGTGGAACAATCATTATGCTTGTTGTTGGCAATCACTTGGAAATGTTGTTAATTTATCTGTATTTGAAAGAAAAAGGGTGGTCTAGCCATGGCTTTTACTCTGCAAGTGTTTTTCTCCTGTCAAACATGATAGATAAATGGTCTAGTGGCAATCTAGGTCTTGTGGGCTTTGGCTACATACGAATTTTGATATAAGATCATGAAATTGGTCAGTCTGGTATATGAAGTGAAATGTAGGTTACATCCAAACTGCAAGTAATTGATTTATCAGCAGTGAAGTGAATGTCTTTCTTCTTCCTTAAAGCACAGTAATAAAAAATTTTGAATTTCAAAATACTTTTTGAATAACTTTCAAAACTTTCCATCATTAAAAGAGCACTGAAATTTGAGAATTATGTGCACATGTACACATAATTTCAGCAACACTAAAGTGCAGCATGCTCTAAGTGATGAAGTGACTAATGATCTATTCATAATTTAATTTAACCTCCTGTAACATTATTCTCAATTAACCTCCTTGAACAAGAGTATGTCTTAAAAAATCATTAAATCTTGATTAATGTTTAAAATGAGAGCAAATGCAAGAAAATTTAATATGTTGTTTAGATAATAACTACTTTTGTTGTTAACAATGGCCCCTCATTTGCAGTCAGACTTGGAGCAGGTTTAGTTTCCAGTATGGGCTTCTCTGGGTTATGCCATTACCTTTTGTAATGCCATTCTCTATTCCTTTGGATATTTACCCATTGCAGTGTTTTAACGCCTCTAGATTATTAAGCTTCACAAAGAGTAACTAAATTCCTCACTAGAGGGCATATTTTTCAATTCTTTATTCATTTTGACCTTTTTCTACCATTGTGTCCAACTTCTCATCCCACTTGCAGGATAGTTATGAAATTCAGCTAACACCAAGGAAATTCAAAATTCTTACTCTCTCAGAGTTCCCCTGGCTTTTTATAAAGTTCATTGTCTTCTTTAGATGTAGCTCAAACTTGGCTGATTTTTCTCCATCCTTTCCAAGTCCCCTTCACAACTGATATGGTATATTTATATCAGAGCTTTATCTTGTAAATATGCTGAATGTTCTTGCATTTAAACTTATTCATGATGAAGCTAGTGAGTGATATACATTGCTTACATTATCAACCTGCTTTTGCACTATTTCCTATGTTCCAACAGACATCTGAACTACAACTTCTGTTTTTTCCGTGTCATCATTAAAGATTGTCCATGGTAAAGAAGTAAACTTTATGCCCTTGCTTTAGACATACTTCAGTTCATTACCCTTTTGCCATACTGAAATATGAAATTTAAAATATTTTGTTTCACTTAATGTGTTGCATGCTTTTACAGTATCAAATATCTTACAGAACTTTGTTTCATCAAATCTATTATTTTATAGAATCATAGTTTGTGTTGGAAGGGACCTTAGAGATCACCTAGTTCCAACCCCCTTGCCATGGGCAGGGACGTCTTCTGCTAGACCAGGTTGTTCAAAATCCCATCCAGCCTGGCCTTGAACACTTCCAGGGATGGGGATCTGTGGCTTCTCTGGGCAGGACATTTAGTTTGACCAACTAAACTAGCTAGTTTTATTAACAGCAAGATAATAAATTTCGAATGCCACCTAAAAAGCTGTCAAGGAAATTATTATGTATTGTCATTCTAAGGCAATACTTCATAGGAAACCTGGTGTTTATTATTTGTTCTCCATGTACAGATGTTTTCTTCCGGCCAATTTTGTTCTTGAGTGCTGTAACTGATGCTTTGTAGTTCAGAATGTTGCTCTTTTAAGTTTCAGCTCTATTGTTCAGGCTGTTCGGTGACTCAGGCAAATGCCATTCCATCAGTCTTTGAAGTCGGAAAATAATTTTTTTGTACTTGGTAATAAAAGAAAAATACAGGAAAAGGCAATTATTTCTTTCCTCTATTGCTACTACTTCCATAAAAACGCCAGGTACCACAACTGCTTAAATTCACTTCTAATGATTGATAGGTGGGTTTTATGTGAGACGTGTAAAGCTGTTTCCTTTTTCCTTATGAATGATTTCTTAAGAATAGATTGATTAGCTCTCTCAGATACTTTCATTAGAAATAATTATATCAATAACTGTTTTGCCAAACTTAACAATATTTTCTAAGTTATTGTGAACTGTATTTTGTTTCTTCTCTCTCTCTTTGTTATTTGAAAAATGTATTTCCTAGGACAACATTTAATTTTTAAAATACATGCCTTCTTTCTTCCCTTTTTCTCAAGATAGCACTCAAGTGTATGTCAGGTATATTCCTCAAAACTGATTCAGTATATACCTTTAGAGAGGAAACAACACAGAAGGAAAATCCCTGCCATTTTAGGGCTGGGAAGATAGTAATAAGTAATACCACATAACCTGTATTCTGAAGACTAGTATACATCATTACAATTACAAAAAAAAAAAATTATGGCAAGGTTCAATAATGTGTTTCACTTGTAACACTGAGTAATAGATAAATAAAATCTGGTTTAAGGCAACCTCTGCACATTTTATTTTGGAAGTTCATTCTAATTTCAAGGAATAACTTATGCAAGACCTAATTGTATTATGCAATCTCCCCTTTAGTTATATTTTTGGATTGAAAATAACATTCATGGAAAGTGAGAATTCAAAACAGAATAATTCAATCTGTTGCCTGAAATGAGCACAGGGAGGGCCACTGTGATTATGCTTTCATGTCTATCTTCGTCATTATTATTTCTTTTTTCTTTTTTTATTTAGTATTGTTACAAGCCATCTCTTATTTTGCATTCATTGTTTTTAGCATTTAAATATAAAGTAAAAGAGGTGACCTCCTTCCTCCAACTTCTATAGTCCAGTATGAATACAAACAGCTGTTTCAGGGAATTCTGACTGTGCAATGACAAGCATTTGGTCCCTGGTTTATTTGAAATGCTCTGTTGGTCCCTCTTCCACACAGGTACCGCACTTGCAGTGCAGTGAATTGTCCATGTGTCTGTAAAACAACATTCCACCAAGAGAACTGGTCTGGGGTTAGCTGATTAGAGCTGTTATTTTAATTTATAGGACAGATTTTTCCATTTTGCCTGCACCATGCCCCGGGCAGCGTGGTGCTGGAGCAGACAGGAGTCCCTTTCTGCACGTGGCTTCCCAGACCTCTGGCAGCAGGTGTGGGGATGGAGATGCTGTCCAGCCTCTTGTCCTGCTGTTTGGGAAGAGTACAGCCAGCACAAAAACAGGAGGCTAGAGATTTCTGACTGTTCTTTAGTACTGGAACCCCAGTGGACAAATGTCAGCCCAAAATATAAAGAGAACAAATGTCTGTTTTGTTGCTCTTTTTTGGTCATCTAGCTCTAATGCACTTTTTAACCTAGTTCTCTGACTAACGTTGTTCCACTTACAAAACTGGAGTGTTTTTACTGTCTCCTATTTATTCTTTCAGGATTTGTGGATTTAACACTCCATGATCAGGTCCATCTACTGGAATGTGCCTGGTTAGAGATACTGATGATCGGCTTAGTCTGGCGCTCCATGGAACACCCAGGAAAGCTTTTGTTTGCACCTAACCTGTTACTGGACAGGTCAGTCTGCATGTTGCTGTGAATTATTTAAGTTAGTTTATTTCTGCTGCAATCAGATTAATTTTTAGCTCATGATACCGTCTCACCGATACTACAGTTTGACAGTACTTCATATGTCAGGCAGACTTATAGTAGGTGAGACTGAAAAGGAGCTCTAAAATCCTAGAAATGCTCTGGATTGTGATACTGGTCATTTATTAGACAAGTAACACATCTGATATTCATCTGCTGCTTGAAGTACTTTCTTTCAAAGCAGCAGTAAACTTCTCCTATAATCTGTACTGCTTGTTTCAGAACGAATTGAAATTAAAAACTGAACACTATTCATTTTAATTCAGATAGTTATTTTTGTTTACTTAAAATCCACCTAGTTTTTCTTAGTTAGAATGAATTTATCCAAGCAACCAGCCAAAATTTTGGAAGAGAATCCTCATAGAGTCTCAGTTGCAATCTTATTTATTTATAGAGAATACATTAAGTTTGGGGGTTTTTTGGGTTTTTTTTTTGTGAAAACTGGAGACAAATATGTCAAACACATACCTGCTTCCTTCCCTAAGCCATTTTTTAGCCAGTCTTGCAAATATGCTAAGTATTTCTGAGAAAAAAAAAACAGGAGAGAGCTGCTGCATGCACAGTGGTCACTTCAGGGCAGAGTTTGGCACCTTGGTCTAAACTGGAAGTGGAAGAAGAGCTGAGCTGAGATGGAGAATACAGAGAAGCAGCTGAGAGCTGGACAAGACCCTGCCCTCGTCACATGCCTGCAGGGGCAGTGAGCTACAGCAGAGGGGTGGCAACAGAAAGTCAAGGGCAGTGCCTTCAGCTGCTGCAACCATTAGGTCTGTAAATTAATCAAAATTCTTAGTGGCAGGAAAATGTCTTATGGTCAACTTGCTCTATTGGCTGTGGGGTGCTGAGTTTTCATGGTTGCATTTGTGCAGTGTTAATTCTTTGATTCCCTGCCCTCTGTTTGCAAAACCCCACCCCAGGGTTTACTTTTAGCGTTTTAGTAAAATACAGATGATAATACCTACCAGGATAAAATAGAATATTACTGTATTACAATATTATATAGTAATATAATATATTACTATATTATAAATATTTCTCTATTACTGTATCATAATACAGTAATAGAGAAATATGTATTCCCTTAGGGAAAACCCAATTCCACTTGTGTAAGCACATGATCTGCGAGCTGTGGAATAAGATAAGTATAAAATAAATTCTCATTTTATGTACAGAAAATATCTGCTTCCCTAAATGTAAATATAGTCTTCACAAAAAAACTACAATAGTTTAAAAATAATTTTAAGTGAACAGAAAAACTGAAATTTACTGTGCTAGGAAAATAAGTAAGTGTTTTATTGAAAGCTACTATAAATTGCAATATAGCTTCCAAAGACCAAGACACCCATTCCACATTATATAATTCAGGTTGTGAAAAAAAAATTGAAAACTGAAGAGCAGAGATAGCTAGATCGTAATTTTTCGTGCTTTTAGCTAAAACAACCAGGTAGGGAAACACTTGAAATTTTGGTCTTTCTCAACTTAGATCCCCATGCTCTGAAAAAAATGGAGTTTGAGCAGTTGATACACACAGTTTATAGCCAACTGTTGGATTAAAGAAAACAATTGCATGCAACTGGAACCACATATTACTTTAGGGCTCTTTTACAAAGAGACTCTTTGTTTTCTGAGTTTCAGTCAAGACTATAAAAATGTAGATCTATTACATCTTCTACTTTTCAAATAATAAGAAACGTGTTTCTAAGTCATCATGTAGTTGCCTCACCCCACTTGGTAGGGATATTTGCAAAAAGTAAAATAATAAACTACTTGACTCTAGGAAGCACTGATATGCTAATCAGTTAAATAACTCTTGATTTACTTGTTAATTAGTGCTAAAGATATTTTGATGTGCTAATTTGATTTAGGCAAATTGCCTTTTGAGAATGTTATAGGGAAAAAAATATATTGTTTGTTCGGTTTGAAATGGCAGGACAGACACGGATTCAAAGCCTGTTTAACTCAATAAAGTCCTTCCACTGCATCAAGTGTTTGGGTGAATACCACAATAGTACCAAAGTTCATAGAATAATACAATGGTTTGCGTTGGAGAGGACCTTAAAGATTATCTAGTTCCAATCCCCTTTCCATGGACAGGGACACCTTTGACTCGACCATGTTGATCAGGGCTTCATCCAATGCTTCTATATTTAGTGAAAATTCAGTATTGTTAATACGGACCTTTACCACATTTTGTGTATGCCTCTAGATCTCTCTGATCATTCTGTTGCAGACATCCTCTTTGATTTGAACATCCCTTTCATTTTTAGCATTCAGGCTTATCCTGATTCTAGCAGATTCTTTCTGTCTGGATCTTTGATATAGGTAGTCATTTGTGTACATCTGTTCCTAAAGCTTGGGTCACACCAAATTTTATCATAGAACTTTTTCACCTTTTGGCTAGAAAAATACAATCTTGTCTTGTTACCATCTATCTGAAATGTCATAAAAATAACATTTCAGCTTTGCTGGTTTTTGAAAAAATGTGATTTTTCTTCTCCCAGCTCACTTCTCCTACTTGGGTCATATTACACATATGCTTGTCTTGTCTCTGAAGATCTTTTAGAAACTGGCTTTTCTAATTCCATGAAGAGTCAACAAGTTACATTTTCAAATAAATATTTCTTTAACTTTCCCTTGCAACAATTCTCACTTGGAAGACTCCTTGAAAATATCTGTAAAACAGGCCTTAGTTATTAATTCTATGTTTCTTTTGAAAATTTTTCTTTGCTTTTAAGAACATAATTACACAACAATTAAGTTGCCAATATGTGTAGACTGCTGTCTTCTGTACAGCTGAATATCATCACATTATCTCTTTTTGTTCTTATTCTGTTAATGCATTACCCAAACACTTGAGTCTTGGTTCAAAATCAGGAATTTTAACAGTCTGCCAGTTACATATAACTGGTAAATTTTTACAGTGTACAACTGATGCTATTAAAAAAGCTCAAATGACAATAATTAGAGACTAGAAAAACAGGCTCAATAAGGAAGTACAATGGCACACTCTCAGTGCTTACAATTAATGTACTGTATCTAATAAAATCAGAGAACAAATTCAAATTTTATATTCTCTTTTTGAAAATTAGTATATTGTATAAGGCAAATTTAGAAGTAAAGGCTTAGGTTTCTAGTGGGACAAACCAGATGTTTCCTGTCTGGAGGGTTCCCAAGAAACTAGGCTTTAAAAATGTCATTAGACCAGGGTTGAAATTTGTCAGGCCTGACAGTGGGCTGTTTATAATTTTGAAGAAAATGTAATCTTTCTTCAGGAATAAGAAAGTCGTATTTTATGTTTTTAAAGGATTTGTTGCATTCACATATCATGCTGATCACAGGTTACTCAAAGGCTTGAAACATAATTGTAAAGGAAGTCGTGATAGAAATAGCTGGATTGCTGAATCTCACTTGAAACATTCTCAGTATCAGCAAAACAGAAAATGCAGTGCTGCATTTTAAAAAGGAAGCCTGGTGACCACAGTAAAGAAACTGATGGGATGCCATCTAAAGAAGAGAATTGACCGAGTTGTGAATTAATATGACATAGTGATAAATTCACCATGCATTTTGCAAGAGGGAAGCCATGAATACATTGAACATCTTGATTTCCAAAAAGTATTTAAAAAGTCCCAAATTTTACGTAGACAAATGTGAACTAATGGAATAATAATTCTGATCTTTCTAAACTGCATTCTGAGTAACTCATTGTTACCAGCAATTAGTTTTATAGAACCAGCAGTTCTTAGCTTGCAACGGTCAAAACGTAGAGCGATTGTAGCTTTCCTTCCCCCCAAATATCTTTAAAACAGGAAATAGAAACAATACAGATCATTGTCATTCCTCTGTTTAATTCTGTGCTTCATCTGTGCTTGGAAAACTGTGCCTGTCTGATTTTCCTTGTCTTGACAGTAATACTGAAAGAATAGAAGAGGTACCCAGAGGTGTTGCATAGGCAATTAAATAGAGATATGAGCTTTGCTACAAATAACTAAATGGACTGACATCTTTGCCAGTGATGCTCATTAAAAGAAGGGGAACAAAGTAAAGATGATAGGAGTTGTATAAAGTCATGAGCATGTTGAGAAGACATGGTAATCCACAAGTTATTATCTCTTCCAGCCCAGGACTAGAGACAGTCACTTGAAACCTGCAGATCCAAATGCCTGTGTGCTTAACCCACAGCTAAATATACCTTTGATATGAGACAGTATGGCTGTCTTCATGTTATTTCCTATTGCTACTTTCTTATAACGATTGTAAAAAAAAATCTATCACAGCAAAAAAATATGTCTAGAGACTTAAAAAATTTCAGTTCAATGTGGTTAATATTTCTGTGTTTCTATCAAGTTTGTTCCTTCTTTTAATGGAGAAAGCTAGTCTGTTTTTCAGAGTTGTTTTTAATTTGGAAACTTACTCACTTCCTCTTTCACTGTTTGATGAAGATTTTTCATTCTCTTTACATGAATTGAAGAATTTTCATTTTACTAACTTTTGTATTGAGCAATGCCAGGAGGCCCTGGATCTCTTAAAACTGCAACTAACACAAATAGCAAAAAGACTTACAGCATTCACTGTGTGACAGGGTAGCTGAATAATGTACTCCTTTCATGGCTCTTTTTCTGAACTTTTCCCGCTACATCTGAAAAGAATCTTTTAAGTTATTTAGGCAGATATTTTGATAGAAAATTAGATACAGTAGAAGAGCATCAAGATGAAATCTGAAGTTTTTCTTGTCCCTCAACTTGTAAAATGCACCGAATGTCTGAGGACATGACATTTGTCTGTTACTTGAGTAAATGCACGATGTTTCATTTGGCATGGTGTAATTGTGGATGCATTAATTACCATTGATTTATTAGGAAAATTGAAGCAAAGTCATCACAAGTGCTTGATTCAGAATGCTTCCTTAGTGACCCTCTGCTTGTATTTATTTCAAAGGGGAGAAGTCCACAGGCAACAAGTATATCCAAATTTGCCCTTCAAAATGGATTTGAAAAGCAATTGTACATTTAATTTTCATCAAGTCTTTAATAGCAATAGATTCCATCCAGAAAACCCAGCTCAAAAAATCATCTTGTCATCAGGCTACTTACTTGATAGAGCTGAATGGATTAACTTGTAGAGAGCTAAGGAATCTCTTGAGATAATTAAATTTCACTTTCATCTTTCACTTTATGGTTGGATTTTGAGATGTATTATTATACTGTAGACCCCATAGAATGAAAAATATATTACAAGAGACAGAAGTATAAAACTTAAAATAATGAAAAATGAATGTCTATTTATTGTGAATCGGTCTTTACTGTCTGTTTGAGCAAAATTCAAAGACTACCCAATTCTGTAACTCATCTTAAATGTAAAAACAGAAAGATCTTTCCAGAGTCTGGGGAAGTGCTGGGTAATGCTCAAAATGATGAATTCTTAAAAAAAAAAAAAAAAAAAAAAAAAAAAAAAAAAAACCNTCTCTCATTCTGGTCTTCACATCTTCACAGTTTTCAGCTGATAGATTCCCTGGGGGATTTGTAGGCACAGGAAAGAAGTTTCCAGAGAAAATTAAATGGTACTGGATTCAAGATAATCTCTACACGAATGATGAGATTACTTGTTCATCCAGTAATGTTGATCTTGCAAACTCAGGCCCCACTTCTAGGTCACATTATTGTGATGTTGTTTACTTCCAAAATCAAAATTTCTTTGCATTTCTGATATGAAGAGAATTTTGAAATACTTTGGTGATTCATACTCAACATAAATTGAACTGAAAAAGGCTCTCCTGTAAATCAGAATAACTTCTCTCACCAATTATTGTAGCTTAATTATTCCCAAATGGAGAGCCTTCATAATAATTTTCTAATCTAAAATGTCTTAAATGTGACCAAAAAAATTATCAGTTTTCATAGAACTATTATAACAGCATTTTAGAGATTTTTTTCCTACCTGGCATATTTGTGGTTCCATTTCACGTTATATTTTAGAAAGAGAAAAATCTTTTAAAGATTCTAGGTCGTCTCTGTGTTTCAGACCTGACTGACCACTGTTGAAATGTACACTGTACCGCTCCCACCCTGCCTGCCCAGGTGGATGATCCTCTGGTCATCCAGTCAGGAAAGACGCTTGGTTGGCTACCTGGCTCTGAGGGCAAGTGCCAAGCACGTGGGAGCCCAGGTGGTCCAGTCCATGGGGCAGCTGAGGAGAAGGGGCTTGGGGCAGAATGGACAGATCCTGCAGGGCAACAGCTGGGGGCACAGCTGCTGTCAGTGGCAGGGATTCAGCTGCTTTTATCATGGAACCTCCTCTGAGGAGCAAGGGTGTCGAGGAAGAGATGAGATCAGTACCATAAAGTGGGGCGCAATCATGATTTCCACAGGCTGGGCAACCTGGTGAGGGAGCTTTAAACCAGGATGATGTGGCCAAGAAAGACACAATCAACAAAACTTACTAGTGGGAAACCTCCTTAAGTGTGTGCATGTACATAAACACAGAATTGCCTCCAGGACCCCATGGTGAGGGCAACTCCATACATTTTCTGGGAATTCAACACAACTGGGTGCCCTTTGAGCCAGCAGTTCTCCCCTCCCAGACTGCATTAGGAAAAGCTTTAGCAACATCTAGAGGTAGGAGATGCTTTCTCACTGCTCTGACGAGCTGAGGCAAACCTGGAGTGCTGTGTCCAGTTCTGAGCTTCCCTGTACAGGACAGACATGACCGTACTGGGCTGAGGCAGTAAAGGGCCGCAAAGAATGGACTGGAACATCTCTTATACAAGGAGAGTCTGAGAAGATTGAGATCTGATAAATATGTGATGGAAGGAGAAGGTAAAGTAGACAGTGGAAGATTCTTCTCAGTGACAGGACAAGAGGCTTTGAAGTCTCTGTCCTTGGAGGTACTGAAAACCCAACAAGATACAGGCCTGGGCAGGGCCACTGAACTAGATGATTTCCAGACAATCTATGCAATATCAGCAACTCTGGTATTCTGTGACTAACTCAGGTGAAAATCACTTTAAAACACATTTTTATTTCTTTTTTTTAATTGATAAATGTGCTCCTTTATATTTATGGCAAATATGTCAATGATGACTTCTGAATCTTGAACTTATTTTTTAACTTTTGAATACATTTTAGCCAGCAATTGACCCAAATCTTTGTTCTTAAGCTTATATTGAGTAAGAAACAAAGGGCTCTTAACAGTACACTCCAGGAAGAGCAGGATGTAATACCAGCCATTGACTGTAGTGTATAAAGTTCCCCAGGGTGTGTTAATTGAAAGCCAGTATTCAGGGAGAAATGGGATGAACGAAAGACATTGCTACCCCTAAAGGCTTATGAACAAGTCAATTAAAGCAACCCCAAATCCCCAAACCAAAGCCCACCAAAACCACACGGAAAACAACACAACAGAACTACAGAGCAAGCCCTGTATATAATTAATTTGTTCCTGTCTGAAACTCTCACCTTCCTGCCCACCTACCACTTACTGGTAGCATAGCACTGAGAAAGTGTGGAATGCTCTGTCTTTTAAGTAGCCCTCTAGTGTCTGTCTGGCAGTATTTAAGGCGTCCCAGTAGATGTTCTTGATTTGGTCTTAAATCCTTGCAGGCAGAGCTTTCCTGACTTCCCACTTCCTTAAACTGTTTTAGTGCATTGCTTTACAGAGGAGTAGAAAGCTTTTATCAATGTCTGTAATAGAACTAGTTTATATAGAACACCTTAATGTATATAAAGACCGTCTATTGTCTGGCAGAGCACAGGCATTTGAGTAAAGGCTGTGAATGTCCTCCTTTCTAACTGAGGGTGTGAACGTTGTCCTTGCAGCTTTCTGTGCCCCATTTCCTACTCTACCTTTAGGCTTAGGAGCACATCCTGTGCCAAGCCTTGCACAGAGGCTTTCTCACCAAGTTACTAAGTTCATTTCGGAAAGTGTTATTCCCTCTCCTGGTCTTGTGCATCCCATCTGTTCTTGGCAGTCCCTTTTCATCAAATGAAGTACTATGACATGAGAAGAGAGAGAGATAACAAATACAGAGTCAGACTTTGTTTTGATGGTCTCACATTAACTGTCTCACTTTAATTTTTCCCTTTGAATGAAAAGTTTGATAAGAACACCCACTGAGTCCTCGAGTCCCCCTTCACCCAAGCACCCTTCCCTATTAATTTCCACTTGACCCTGTGCTTCTATAGAAGGCATTCCTGGTATCTGGCCTTTTCTCAGGACTTAAATAAAATCTATGTTCTTATTCCTACATTCAGTGGAATAGCCCTGGTACTGTTCCCACTGTCAGTGGTAGTGTAGGCATAGATGGAGAGAAGGCATTATCCTGCTTTTATTTGGCACTCATTATCTGGAAAACCACATCTAGCTTTGTGCTGCTTATTACAGGAAGTGTATTAATAAACTTCAGTAAACACAGTGAAGAGCCACCAAAGCCAGACCCCATGCCTTGTGGCTGGGAGAAGTGGATTTGTTCTGCCTGGAGGAGAAAGGGCTTTTAAATCCGCAAACCTACAATCTACAAGGAGGTTATCAAGGCTTTTCATTAAAATGTCTGATGGGATGCTGAGGAACAGGAATAATAAATTGAAGCAGAGGAGGTTTTGACTGGATATAGGGGAGGGAAGAAGCATGATGAAAATAATTAAGCTGAGAGAGATTGTGCAGTCTCCATCCTTGGAGATTTTCAAGACCAGCATTGCATAAAGCCTTGAGTGATCTGTACCCGCTAAAGTACACCCACCTAAAGTACATTACCTAAAGAGATACTCTTTTTTTTTTTTCCTTATGGAGTCACCTCGTATTTCATACACAGCAGACAGCAAAGCAAATGAAATTCAAAACTATTAAGGATCTCCTCAAATTACATTATTTTTATTAATCTTCTAGCATATGAGTTCAGTTGATGGGAAAGAGGCACATATGTTGATTTAAGCATATGGAGTATGTGTTGCAGAACTAGGATTTTTCATCCAGAGGTTATACTTGTCTGCAAGAGAATCATGACTGGAATATTGATTTTGTAAACTACAGTCCACTGAACTATTTTTGTAGGAGGTTGGGAATAATTCTTACTTGCTCTCAAAATGTCTGCCTTAGGAGGCACCATAAGTCATGTTAAATGGTCTAATTTTATGAATAACTTGCTGTTTCTTTTTTTTCTGTAGTCTTAGACATGCAAATTTTGCAATTTATTCAGACTGTGTAATGTTTTGAAAGCTGGCAGCAGTAATTTTGTGGTTTCTAGGAACCAAACAAATATCTTAGTCAGATGTGAAGATGTGGGGATTTTTTAATATGGGCAATTTGTGTTATGACATTTGTCTTATTGATCCATGGAAACTTTCCCTTTCTGCAAATCCCAAAATACTAAATTTGTAAACTATCTTTATTGGGGCATTATTTAAGTTAATGTAAAACTATTAAAGCATTATAGTCCTCTGTGCTAAACTCTAGAGAGAGGAAATTAATCTTTCTCTAGTTGTAAGCAAATATATTGTATCAGAAGTATTGGAACTTGTCCAGATGTAAATTTGATGTGTGTTTTACTTCCATAGGATTTAAATTTTAGCATAGAAAAAATATTTTGAGGTAATAGCAATTGTTCATATTCTCCTCTTTTATTTTGAGTTTTTTATTTGACAGTGATGTTACTAAATACTACCTTAACTTTGTTAATTTTATTGATGTCCAAATAAGGAAGAATGTACTTGAATACACCCAGTTCAGTTTTTCAGATTTTATATTTTACACTGCACTTGTTACCATCGTCTAAGGGAGCCTAATACATGAAATTCTCAAAGTTGCTGATCTTACACAAAATGCTGCAATAGTTTAAACAACAATTTCTTCATCAAAAATTTTTTAAAGAAGGAAAAGCCCATAAAAGTTGCATTGCCAAATGTTGCAGCTTGTGACCAGGTGCCTGTCACAGAATGGAAATCCAGCTCTGAGCTAAGGGGTCATGCTGCCACCAGGTTAAAACTGTGAGTGTCTCCCCATTGATCATATTCACACAGGAATCAAGGGAAATGTGTCGAAGGCATGGTGGAAATCTTTGACATGCTCCTGGCTACTGCTGCTCGGTTTCGCATGATGAACCTTCAAGGGGAGGAATTTGTGTGCCTTAAGTCCATCATCCTGCTCAATTCTGGTAAGTCGTGTGCTTTGCCGTCCCTCGGGTAACTGTGACCTCTTCTGCATGTGGCTGAGCACTTGCTTACTGTCCTTAGTGGCATTTTCATTTTGAGCCAGCAGCAATGGAAATGGGTTTTCAACGCAGATGCAGGCAGGAGCACCAGGCAGGGGTGGAAGTGGACGAACCTGTGCGGTGGTGTAGGTGGGACCCAGTGAATGATGCAGTGAGGAGCTGCTCACTGTCTACAGCTGATGTGGAGGCTGATCAGAGCAGGGCTTGGAACCAGAGCCTGGCAGGACTTAAAACTGCTTACAAGACACTCAAGGAGCTGGAGCCACACAAAGGCAATGCTTAACTGCAATGCTTAGGTGATGGCAAAATGAAAGGAAGTAAGGGCAAAAATGTGGTTGAGTTTATTGTGGTTTAGTTTATATTAAATTATAGGTATCTAAAACTGATGTAATAATTTTCCCATTTCTTTATAGTTTTTAGCTGTAAATCTCATCCTGAAGTACACTTCAAAAATAGGTGACTAGATAAGTGTAAGTACAGACACAGATATAATTTTCCCATTCCTTTATAGTTTTTAGCTGTAAATCTCATCCTGAAGTACACTTCAAAAATAGGTGACTAGATAAGTGTAAGTACAGACACCGATATAAATATGTAAGGTTAGCTGATTTGAATTTTACATGAGATGATTGAAACAAGCAAATTTAACTTGAAGCATGTGACAGAAAATTTATGTTGCTCACCAGAGGACTCTCTTCTCTTTTGAAACTTAGAAGAAAACTCCTGGCAATTTATTTTTTATATGCAGAAATGAGACCCATGGTGTCCTCATGGAAATTATAGACATCTGAAATAATAATGTAGGCAGCAAAGTAAAAATTTTAGACACAATTCTCTGCTAAATTGTTACCTGGTGACTAAAGATGCTTGAGTTTCCCAATGCTGAGGATTTACCCACCTGTTCTCCCCTTTTCCTGTTATATTTAAACTCGTAGATGGTACCACTCTCTAGACAAAACAGATATGGAGGGCTCTATGTCCTTTTTATCCAGTTGTCTAACAGATCACTTGCCCAAATTGCAGGAAAGACAAATTTAGGATATTCTCACCAAAGGCTAACTGTAAACACAGCAGACTTCCTTGATCATGCACTTTTCTTTATGGAAGCTTGGATGTGCTCTCCTCAAAGTTCAAGCAAAATTATGTATTTATGTAATCTAATATAAAGCTATTTATGTTCTGTGAGATACAAATGTGGTTCAGGTTTTGTCGTGGTTGTCACCAATTGCCAAAAAGTAACATTTGAGGCAAGCAAGTGGCATATTAGGAATGAACAGCTATTGTTCTTACCTTGGTTGCCAGGATGTGACAATTGTTATTACTGTTTGACATCTTGTTTTCCTTTTATTGCCCTGATAATTATAACAGTATTTCCTAGAGTTAAATATTCTTCCTGGAAATGATGTTCCTCCAGAGTTTTAGATGTTATGTTCAAAGGTAATTAACTTCTTAATAAATATAGAATATGTAATTGATTTATAAAAATTCTTAATTTCAGTTTGAAAAAATAGAATTGGAAGTTTTAATAAAACAGATGTTCAAGTCTTGAACATGAAGAATTTAAGTCATGCTATTGAGAACTTTAGTGCCACTGTCGTATTTAGTATTGATCCAGAAGACTAAATTTGTTGTTTAGACAAAGCTTTGCCAGACATCACCAGCTGTCCTTCATAAGCACATTTCACTGTGTTAATGGGATTTTTTTGTTCCAAGATTCTCCTAAAGAAAACTTGTAATAAAAAAGTAGATGTAGATATATATATATATATACAGCAAGTGAAGTCAGTGATAATTAGAGGCAAATTTCCTTCTGCACATAAGAGAGATGGGACCACTGAGTGCAACTAGGAGATGTAAGATCTTTGTTCCTTCAAGGTTCATATTCAGCAAGTTCAAATCTGTAGTGCTCTTCATGGCAGAGGATCAGAGTTGAGCTGATGATCTGATGAATGAACCAATTTTGGCTGTGGCTTTTTTTTTACACTAAATGTAAGTTTATAGCTGCTCAGAAGTCTGGCATTTTTACAAGAGTCTTGACGGTGATAGATCAGAAGATGTGGTTCAGCTGAGCTCTACAGGATCATGATGAAAGCAGCCTCTACCATTGTTACACATATTACTCTGCTTTACAGACTGCCCTCATTTCTGAGCACGCTGTAAACTCTCTCTCTCTCTATGGCCACAGAATGTATGTCTGCATTGCATGTCATTGCCTTTATGAATAAAGGTGCATTTCAGTATCTGGATTCCTATAACAAACTAATTTTATAACTAGGTAGTGGGGTTATGGATACAAGTTTCTGACTGCCAGACCCTCTAGATGCTCGAATTAGGAGGCACTAGACTGCAATACAGAGATAGGTAGCACAATATGGGGTATGTGTAAGAGTTGTGGAAGTGTTTGGGATAGATGCTCTAAAAAGTCTTCTGGAGATGCTTTACTGCACAGAATGTAGCCAACCTCCTTACATAAAGTGTTGGACAGATATGAAACATGACGTGCTGTGAAGCACATGGCTGAGAGAGCGGAGTTGGTTCATCCTGGAGAAGAGAAGGCTAAAGGAGAGTCTTACTGCAGTCCTCAGACAGCTGATGGACAGGTGAGGGAGAAACCAGGGCCAGACCCTTCTCAGAGATGCACGAGGAAAGGACAATTTGCAATGGTGACAAGCCACAGCAAGGAAGACCTTGACAGATGAACAGAACAAAAACTCTACCCAGTGAGAGGTTTAGCACTGGAACAGGTAGGCCAGAAAGATGGTAGGATCTCAATCCTTGGAAATACTCAGAACTCAGCTGGACAAAGCTCTGGGCAGCTTGATCTAACCCTGAAGTTGTCACTATTTGAGCAAGAAGATGAACTAGATGACCTCCAAGCCTACCTTAACCTGATTTCTTTCTGTGAGTGCACATGTAAATATTCACAAATCTGCTACTAAAGAAACAGCAGATAAACACACAATGAATTTTGGGTTTATTATGTTGTCTGTATTATATATGCATGTGATTAAACCAGCAGTTCTCAAAATTATTTAAACAAGTGAATTAATTAAACAAATAGGACTAATTATGCTACACGTAATGTTTAAAAGCAGTCTGCATTTGCGTTCTAAAGCTTTGTGTGGATTTAATTCACTGAGTGTACACAAACATTTCTTTATTAAATCCTTGGACATCTGGCAGTCTCTTCACATGAAGTAGTGTTGTTTATTACTTTTGTTGGACATTTCTGGTTTTGCAACATCTTTCAAGGCTGTTTAATACCTTTGCACTCCCTTTCCATGTGGTTTTGGCCAAAACACAATTTTTTCTATTTTTGCTCAGTGCATGTGGGAAGGGTGGAAGTTTGGTTTATAAACTGAGGCATATGCTCACACTACTTCCAGATTTTTCCTGAGATATCAGGGTGACAGCATGTCTGTAAAAATAGGGACATCGTTGTGTCCAGCTAAATAAAAACCTGAAGGTGCCCCTATAAAGCTGCAGCAATGAATCTTTTGAACTAAAAAAGCAAAGTTGTCTTTTGGAAAACCACATTCCGCTCAATATTAAAGGCTATTTCTTAACATTGGAAAATAAGTATTAGAAACATGAAAGGGCAACATGATGTTTTATTTTTGAGTATAACTGAGGAGTGATGATATATGGCAAAGCAACATACTTTCATTTT
The DNA here is from genome assembly GCA_013397895.1 of Origma solitaria. NCBI lineage: Eukaryota > Metazoa > Chordata > Aves > Passeriformes > Acanthizidae > Origma > Origma solitaria. The sequence continues at coordinate 172,289 of VZRL01002366.1, read as the reverse complement.
GGACATGAAGATGTAGGTCTTAACAGTATATTTAGCAGCTGATTTACCCAACTAGTTAGCTGGTTAGTCCATAGAGATGGGAAGATTTGGATGATTTGATGCATACTGTAGACCCCCTGAGACATTGGTCCACCTGACTGCTTGTCATTCTTTTCTCCTGATGTTTTTCGGTCCCTGTTAAATTGTGCTTCTTATTTATTTCTTTGTTCCGGGTGCTGAATGATTCCAGGAGTGCATGGTACAGAGATGAATTTCCTCACAACTCAGCCTGTCTTGCTACAGCTTCAGCGCAATGGGGCATGGTGGAAGAAGAGCCTGGGGGTATTGTTTTGTGAGACTGAACTCCAAATGTAAAAATATTTTAAACTGGGGTTTATTGTGACAGCAGAGATGTTGAGGGCATTCTCTTCTACAGTAATGTACAACAAATCTGTAATTATGTATGGTGGGAGATATAAAATTATATCAATATATGCCAAGGGCTGGCATGGTAGCACAGCAGTCCCTGAGGAGTCCTGTTCTGGTGTGTGTCATGGGCATGGACCAACAGCCTGGCTTGGTTGCAGGATGGTGCCTTCTCTGTTCTGGCTCCTGCTATGTTTTGCAATACTGACCTACAGAAAGAGCTGGAAAACAGCCTGGTAGCTATTCAATTTAGGCTTGGAAAGACCTTTGAGGCTGTTAAATTTCACTTTGCTAAGGCAATTTTCTGCACTCTCATTTGAAAGCTCTGCCTGTATGTGTAAGTGTGTGTGATAGCCAGAATTTCTTTTTGGGAACTCTCTGGTCAGTGGCCTGGGGCAGGAGCAATCACTGTGAGGGTAGAAAGGAAAACCAAACATAATTTTCCTTGGCAGTTATTGACTGGCAATTGCCTGAATTCTCTACAGTTATTGGGGAGGACTTTTTTGATTTATAGCTTTTAATAGCTTCTAGAGTAGACCTAGGTGAGAAACAATTCCTGCTAAAAGATTCTTTTCTTTTACTAGTTTCAGTTATATGAAGCAATGGAGTATTGCTGCAAGAGGACAGTATGTTCCTGTGGCTGAAGTAAACTGCTCTGGAGGCACTATGCATTTAAGAGATTAATATTTCCTTCTAGTGGATTGTGTTTTGTCAGTAATTTTTAAGAATCTTGCCCCTACAGGTACCTGTTAAGCTATAAATCCTTGTATTGCCAATAGGCACACGTGTGGATGGTGCAGAGTCAGCTGAGAAAGGTTCAACTGAGAAAAGCCCCAGGAGCCATTTCTGTTTGGTGAATTAATTTCAGTAAAAATAAGAATAGCTGTGAAAAGCTCTGTGAGAAAAGAGGCCACTGTACTATCTATCTGTATCAAATTTGAAGCAATATTCATTACCAAAATGAAGAACTCTGACTGATGATTTTCAGAAGTTGTGCTGTGTTTGAGTTAGCCTTTTGGTTTTTTAAAGCAGTTTCTTACTTACTCTTTCCAAGAGACACTCACAGTTACATTCACAAACATATTCACTTTTTTTTTTTTTAGTACAGAAGACCCCAAATCATAAAAGCTACGTGTCAGGTTACAGTAGTTCTACGTGTCAGGTCCTTGTAGTACCCAGATGGTGTGAGGAGGTCAAGTAGGCCAAGAAGATGTTAAAAAATCTCAATTCCCCAACTGCTCAGATGCACAGCAAAGTATTCTTATCTTCAAATCCAGTAGTAGTCCCAAGGCTGCAAACAAGCTATAGCTTGTCTGTCTGTGTGTGCCTGCTACTGTCTGTGTGCCTTTTATTCTTAGTATCAGTAACTGCAGTCCATATTCTGCTATCTATGATGCTTTAAAGAAAAGCAAAATGAAACATAATTCCAGAAACCATTTTTTTTCAAGGAGAAAATCCGGATTTCTTCTCAGCTCTGTGAGGTGATGCAGAAGGGCCAAAGCACAGGATTTGTCAAGTCTATTACAGACACAGGACAATGAACAATTTGTGATGGAGACAGTTTGATTGTGTTACTGTATGGACATCTAAAACTTCTGGTGCCTTGGGACTGGATTATGGCAATACAACCTGTTTAGAGTTATTGGCTCAGTCCAAAAGATTTAAAAACTGATGCTGAATGCAACAGCTGTCTTTTGGCAGCACAGAGTTGTTGTGACCTGATTCACATTGGCTGTGTGTTGTTGTCCAGAAAAATATCAAGATAAAACAGCCCAAAATAGTTTAGACTTTCCCATTTTGAAAGCTGATGTGCTTCATGCTCTGAAGATTTACTACTGGCAAAAGCTCTTATCCCTGGATTAGAGACTCTCATAGGAGATGTAGAGGGACTGTTGGAGGGGGAGTTTTAAGGTGTTTTGTCCTCTGGAAAAATTTCTATCCGGTCCAAACCTTCAGGCTGCTCCCTTTCAGCAGTAAGCAATTCAAGACAGCTAAATTTGCACAAGTTGATTTGGACATGGTTTTTAAAGGAGAGTCAGGTTTACCGGTGAAGAATACCGTTCAAGGCTCTGGCTTGGTTGGGAGGATTTTGTTGAGGCAGTCATCCATAAACAAACCCTGATTTTGTTTACATGTTTTGTGATAACATTATTCAGTTCTAGATTGGCTAGAAAATCACCACAAGTCAAATAGTAAACAGCAGAGAAAATGGCAAAAACTGCCAAAGGCTGGGGTTGATTGGTAAGTATTGCAGAGCTCTCAAGGGGAGCAGCACCTCCTCAAGGTTTCAGAGCCAAGTGAGCAAGAGAAGAGCACAGCCCATGGGTAGGTCCAGCCTCAGTGTCACCCAGCACATGGTACAGACCTTGGTCAGTCCCAGGCAGGGAAGAGGCAGTCTTCCTCCTCCTGCCTTGCCCACAGGGACCAAATCCATGCTCCAGGGTCATTCAAAGCAGTGACCTGGCTGCCAAGCAGCAGAGCTGACACACACTCAGCTCCCATGGTTTAACACAGCTTAAAAGGCACCACAAGGCATACCTTGGGCAACTCTGAGTCCATCAAAGTAATTTTTGTCTATGGTTTGTTTTTTTTCTTTCTCCCTCCTACTCTAGGTGTGTACACTTTTCTTTCCAGCACCTTGAAATCTCTGGAAGAGAAAGACTATATTCACCGTGTCCTGGACAAAATCACAGACACTCTGATACACTTAATGGCTAAGTCAGGTCTTTCTCTGCAGCAGCAACACAGGCGGCTGGCTCAGCTCCTCCTCATCCTCTCTCACATCAGGCACATGAGGTGAGAGCAAGCAGACAGTCAGCACTTCTGTGCTGGGCGCGTGCAAGGGAAGTGTCACAAATGCACATGCACACTCTTCCTTCACAGGTGGGTGTGCAAACTGTGTGAAGGGCTGTTACAAAAAAAAACCCAAAAAACAAACAAACAAAAAAACCTTTCCAAATGAAAATATTTACCCCATTCATTTCTTCTATTTGTCTTTTCTTCTGCTTTTAGTTTGAATAGTGCTGTAAGCAGTATCTGCTTTTAATCTTATGTGTGTCTTAGAATCATAGAATGGCCTGGGTTGGAAGGGACCGCAAAGATCATGTAGTGCCCACCCTCCTGATATGGGCAGGGACACCTCCCACTTAGACCAGGCTGCTCAGAGCCCCATCCAAGCCGGCCTTGAACACTTCTAGGGATGGGGGACCCACAATTTCTCTGGACAACCACTTCTAGTGCCTCACTACCTTCAGTAAAGAATTTCTTCCTAATACGTAATCTAAACCTACTCTTTCAGTCTGAAGCCATCCCCCGTTGTCCTGTCACTACATGCCCTTGTAAAAAGTCCCTCTCCAGCTCTCTTGTAGGTTCCCTTCAGGTACTGAAAGGCTTTTATAAGTTCTGGAAGCCTTCTGTTCTCCAGGCTGAACAGCCCCAGTTCTCTCAGCCTTTCCTCATAGGACAGGTGCTCCAGCCTTTGGATCACCTTTGTGGCCCTGCTCTGAAGCTGTTCCAACAGACCTAAGTTTTTCTCGTGGTGAGGACCCCAGACCTGGCCACAGGTGTTTGAAAAGTACTGACTAGAATACTAATGTAGCAGTAGCCTAGCTCTGCAAGCTTTAGTCTCCTATAAGGTAAGATTAAATAAAACTATCACTTTAATGTAGCCACTTTTCACAAGTGTTGTGATTGCAAATCACTTTAGAAAAGAGATCAGGATCATTATGTGTATTGTATGGATGAGGATAAATGCAGAACTACTAAATTCTAATCTAGAGGCCCATGCCTTTTGCTAATCAGAGGTGAGCTGCCTGACACACTGTTAGTAATTGCAGCAAATGATTCTCCCAAATTACCTCTTAAGGTACCTCCTCAGTGGATGAGGTATTAACACGATAAATTTCTATGAAGATACGCTATAGATTTTATTATTATGAAAGCACAGGAGATGTTGTTACACAGATTTTAATTTTTGTTATTTCAGCTAATAACATTTAAATCAGAGTCAACACTATGTCACAGCTAATAAGCTGAAAAATGCAGATACCTCCTGGTCTGATACACAGATCTTTGGGAAAAAGTCAAGGGTTGTGTGCATGTGTTTTTTTCACTTCTGCCATTTTATAGAGTTTCTTTTTCCTTGTGTTAATGATCCTTGCTGTCCCCTCCTACCCCCAAGATGAATTTTTACAATTAATTGCAGATGCACAGTAAAGTTAATTGTTGTTTCATACTTCTGTGAGTGGATACTATTACAGTTGAGCTTTTGCTAAGACATTGGTTGTGCTTATTTTCTAGGAAAAAAACCTGATTTTTTCATTATGGGAAAGGCAAAATTAATCCCATCCACTTAGTCACAGTGGCTAAACTAAGAGTCTGTGTGCTCTAGGCTACCTTTTAGGCAAAGACGAGAAAAAGAGACACCTTTAGAAGGCAACTTGACCATGGGCAGTCTGCAAGGTTCTTTGAAGGTGCCTCCTTCTGCTTAACTATAGCAGATGTGTACAGCAAATGCACTGCTAAGTTAGTTGTTTTGTACAAGACAGGATTTATATTAACCCAACAAATATTATTAGCTGGTAGCTCTTTTCCCCCCCACAGCATATTTGGAAAGTAACTTGTTTCCTCACAACCCACAGCAACAAAGGAATGGAGCACCTGTACAATATGAAGTGCAAGAATGTGGTTCCACTCTACGATCTCTTGCTGGAGATGCTGGATGCTCACCGCCTGCACGCCCCGGCAGCCAGGAGTGCTGCACCCATGGAAGAGGAGAACCGAAGCCAGCTGACAACTGCACCAGCTTCATCTCATTCCTTGCAGTCTTTTTATGTAAACAGCAAAGAAGAGGAGAACATGCAGAATACAATATAAACAGAAGTCAGCATATATAATGGTATGAGAAGCCCAGCAGTGTACTACCTAGCTCATGCTTCATTTCGTCTCTAGTGCCACCTTTGAAAACACTCCAGTGACAACAGACGCCTGCATTTCCCATTTGAGTGTTTGTCAACCGCTTGCCTAAATTGATTGCTTATCCTAAATGAAGACGTTTCACTACCGTGGTCAGCAAGCAAGGATTGTCAAGCTAACTTGATTTTAAAATTGCAGTGTTTTTATTTAATTTTGCATGTAATTTGGGTAACTAAGCCCTAATCTAAACCTTACATTCATTTTACTATAAATTGATAGGCCATACCACCCATGCATATTGGTATCTTCATGAGTGGTAGTCTTTGTTAATATCCACCCAAAATCCTGAGCTCACTTAATCCTTTACTTGCTTGTAACTTTGAAGCAGTTTGGTAGAGATTCTGGATGACTTCTTGGGCAGTGCAAACAGAAAGTTGTCTGGCATCTTAGTGTGCCATGGTGAAACTGCACTGCGAGGGACTGCCTCAGTAGTTTAGTTAGATTCCTGCCTCTTTTTTTCCTACAGTATAAAGGAACAACTGTCTGAGAATAATACTGTTTTACCTTGCTGGCTTCCATCACCAGACAATTCCCTCTCTATCTCATTCTGACCAAACTTTTAGGTACCCTTACCATATCCTCTAGATGGATTGCTTTGCATGCATCCTGTCTTGTCTGATCCTACAAAGCTAAATTGTTCTGTTGCCCAACAGTGTAAATCCAGGGCAACATGGATAAGAGTTATAACATAGAGAATTACTCTTGAATCAGACCAGATGATTACAAAAATCATCAGGTCTTAAAAAAAGTTCTTCACACACTTACAGGTCCAGCACTATTTACAAAAAAACCCTCCCCCTGTCCTGTGCTTTGTTGTTTTACAAAGCAAGGGGTGAGTATGCCAGTGTGAGACTGGCACAGCAGGGTGGGATGGCCCCACCCCACTCAGCAGAATGTGGTCTAGCTGTGTGTGGGAGGGCTGGCATCGCAGTCAGAGCAGCAGGTTTTTCCTTGCCTTGGCTCTCTTTGGCTCTTGTTGTGGCATGTTTCTAAATCACTGTTAAGAGCCAGCTCACCTGTGACACCAAAACTGGGCAATGAGCCTCAGACATGGTGTAGACTCTGGGACTGCATGTCCAGAAAGATAAATTTGTCTTTCTCCATGGATGTCTGTAACTTTTAAGGATATACATAAGAATCAGTTTGATTCTTCAGACCAACTGTAAATACACAAAAAGTCCGCTGACATCCAGATTTTCAACAAGACATGAGAGAGACTGAAGAAATCCACGATACGTTATCCAAAGTAGGAGTTGGTGCTGCTGTTTGACTGCCTCTATGCTAGAAAATTAAACACGTCAGGGAACTTTGCTGGATACTGGAATGAGATTATTACATATGCCAGGGATATTTTACTAATCTAATGATAAACTTTGCCTGTTCTATCTGCACTTCTGGTTGACAGGTGCAGTTTGGGAGTTAGCATGGACCAGGGACTATTCCAATAACTGGTTGGAAGCAACCACCCTGCCAGTGAGGATGTTTCCTAGCATGTGTGTAGGCTGCTCCTCAGCAGCTGGCCACAGTGCTAGAGAAAGGTTCCAGGGATGCTTCTTTTACTGCAGTTGAAACCTTTGCATTGATTGGAATATCCTGTAGAAACGAAATATAGGAAACAGTGCAAGTAATGCCATACAGGAGTGCCTCTGTCTAATTACACTCCCTGTCACACCGGCAGAGTCTGTGTGCAGTGAGATCAAATTTCACAGCAATTGTGAAGGCAGCAAGTCATAGGACAGGTTTGTGCTTCAAGTCAAGAATTCAATTCTTTAGTGAATGTACATACTGATGTCTATAATAGTTTCATGTACATATCTGAGGATATGAGCAGCTTGAAAGTCTAAAGCTAGATGCTACCTATGTTTGAGAAGATTCCTCGAAAACTGTGCAAGCCTAAACATGTGAAGCAGTCACCGTAAGCTCATAGGCCTTTTCTTGATGCATATTATAGTGTCATTTTTTTCTGAATGTGCTGAAGATTTTGTCTTTTTGTGTATTCAGTAAAAGCATGTGTGTGTGTGTGCGTGTGTGTGTGTGTGTGTGCACGCGCTAATTTGGTACCTGAGGGCTTTTTGAAGGCTCCGAAATGCCATGAAACAAAATGGACATTTTGGGGGTTTTTTTTAGTAGCTGTTTTCAGATGTGTTAGAAAAACCATGAATTCCCTGAAATGAGTGCAGGCTAAGATCTGAACGGAGCACAGGAATCCCTGTAGTTAAATTCACATGCTTACAGCATCATCATTCACTTGTAGCCCAGTGTGCATTAGAGCTGCTCTTTAAATACTGTACGTGCAACTTGGTGTTCTCTAGGACAGAACACACAGATCAAGCTCATAAGCTGGAAGGCAAATTGGTTTGAATGAATGCTTGCTACATCCCAGAACAGATTATTATATTGAGTCAAGTGTAAATTTGACCTGGAGGAGAAAAGGTAGTTCATGGAGAGCAATTCACAACAGAGATTCAGATTTGTATGGTACAAGTGCCATAGGGCAAGTACCTTTACACTCTGCAGGTTTTCCCGGTGAAGATGGAAAAGATGATTTGAAGTGGTATGCAGCAGGCAGAAGGGTATCAGACTGTGTCTTGGAATATACAGAATAATCCCAGTCAGCTCACAGTAGTTATGAATGCTTTCCTAGGCTCAGCCCTTGCATGGAAGCAGTTTAGGTTCAACCAGTTCTCCCATGTTTGTGGTGACAACAGTGAAGGGCAACCTAGAAAGAAAAAGAGTGATTCCCAGTAATACATTAATTTACCTCGGGGTGGTTTCAGGATCCATGTCATTAACTTTTTAATGAGATTTTAATTGAAGCAGCACCTTAACGAATATAGTAACCTTCCCAGAGTTATCTATAAAGATGGCCCCCATATCAGACAGCTGAATGTAGATATTCAATTGATTAAATAGAGTCTATGATACAAAAATGGCAACCTTTTCATATATAATTCTGAATTATGCTCTCGTGTTTGCAAACAATTGTGCCTGACATTTGGTAATTGTTCTTTCACAAGATGCTATTTTATGTGTGTATATATATATATACATATATACTTTATATTTGCAGCTGACAAACCAGTACTACCTGAATACCTGGTGCTGGATATTAAATAAAAATATATAGCATGTAAAAAAAAAAAATTGAAAGAAAACTTTTCAAGGCAGCTAATTATGCTTTTACCAAAATATTCATAGTGATGTCTCTGGACAGCTAACAAAAGAATTATTTTGTAATGTTTATACATGGATTTTTTTAAAAAAACAAAAACATCAAAAAACATAAAAACCCTCTAGAAACATAGGCAATGTAATACCAGCACAAGGCAAACATAAATAGACCAGATGAATTCGCTTTGCTTGAGAATATGGTTGTTACTGAATTATTGCAAAAAGCTTGGGAGGTAGAAGAGGAGATAGGGAGATGTGTAGCACTTAGTGGTGTCAGAGTTTTGAATATGTGAAAGCTACTCTGGTTTATAGTGGTTTGAGCCATGTCTCAATGTCGCAGACTTTGTCTCAGGTAAAACTCCTAGTTGGGGTAGTAAGATTTGTACTGGGGTAAAATAGTTTAGTGAAAGTTTCTTGGTGTGTGTTGTGGTAAATTTACTATTATGTTTCAGTGACATCACTTGATGATTTTTCTCCTTCTCTACACTGAGGGGTTTAAAAACGTAATTAAAGAAATAATCCGAACTGAGCTCCCAAGGATATTGCAAGGACTGTCAGCAGATAACTAGACTTTGAGTTGAAAAAAAGAAAACAAAAAACCCCTAAACTATCCCCTTCATACTATCCAGGACTTGTATTGGAGCCTCCATCCATTTCAATTGATGCCAACTTATTCCTTAAGAGCTGTGCTCTTTAATGTTTAAAAATAAGCAAACTACCAACAAAGTAAAAATTCTGCCTCAGTAGGTCTTTAGTCTTATTACAGGCTTAGGTAAGAACATGGCAAGCCCCTCTTGTGTATATAATATCCTGCTTTAAAATTAGAGTGCAACTCTACCTACAGATAATGGGATTTTTTATTTAAGGCATTCTCAGCTGAACTTGCGTGAAGTGCATTTCTTACTTTGAAAAAAGAGATGGATGTTTTCAATGCTATCTACAACTCTAATATGGCTTTACAGATAGTCAACACACATAATAGAAGGGTGATATTAATGATGGTATTGTAATACAAACCAATCTTTGCTGTCACCTGCAACTGTAGCATAATCTCAAATTGATCTGAGAGTTTAAAATTAATGTTTTCCCAATATTAATGTCCTACCCTTTCTACTCACAATTCCCTTTCATCCTTCAAATGTAGATTTTCAAAGTGATTGTTGCCCATAAAGGGTATTTGGTTTTGCACTTTGTTAAAAAAAAAAAAAAAACAACAAAAAAACTTTTGCATTCAAATGTGCCTAAAGAAATAAACAAACAAAAATTAAAAAAAAAATTATATGCTGCCATCTTGCAAATTAGTATGCTCTGTAATCCTGTGTGCCTATGATTAGAAGTCTGTTTCTTCAGAAAGTGCCCGTCAAAAAATGAAGGGATAGACTGCTGGTCACGAGACTTGCATTATCAAGCCACTTTATGTATTACCTTATTGTATGTAGTATGAAACAAATGCTTTTGTGTGCACTATGTAGTCTGTCAACGCAAAGTCCTTTCTTTGGTATAGGCTCAGCTGTCACAATGTATTTGTTAATGTATTCTGTTCTTTCACTGATGCATATGAAATTATTGACGTCTTTGGTTTTGGTGAGGTATATTTTTCTTTGTTTTGCACCTAAAAAAGTTCTAAAAAAGTCTAAGTAAAAAAAATCTGGTAGGCTACCTGATTGGTGCAAGATTTTTATCAATGTATTTGATGTTGAAAATAAAGAATTAATCAGAACACATTGTTTCATTAGTTTTCTTTTGCATAGTTTTAAAAATATGCTTCTCTGCTTATTGTTTTCCAGTACACAGCAAAATAGTACACTGTTTTAGAAAGAATCAGAACGTGTCTGTTTCACCACATCTAAGTGAAAATGAAAACTGTTTCTTAATTAGTTTCTACACTTTTCCCAAAAAGCATCAGAGAGTGGCCATATGTAGAGTCAACAACATGCTAGCTCTAGTCTCTAGTAATCCTAATGGCACCATGGAAGTTACCCAAATACTTAGTACTTTTTGTGCTTTAATATTATTATTATTTTGCTTTACGTTCCTTATTTTGGCTTGTGAAATAGATTATGGCAGGAGAGACAAATTGTGTGAATTTAGCCTTCTGTAGTTGGCTGCCACTTACCATGAGTTAGCTTATATCAAGGCAAAAGGTACTCCTTTCCCAAGTGAAACTAGTCCTCAGGAAAAAAACCAACGTTGTGTTGACTAAGCCATCAGGAAGGGATGAAAAAAAAAAAAAGAAAGGTACTTTTATTGACATAAGACCACTTTGAACTAAACTATATCCTGTAAAATACTCTCAGAATCATATTTGGTGTTTGCAAAGAGTCAAACAGTAATCTATAGCATTTGCATACATATGTAGGTATTTCAATAAATGTAGTATTGAAATTGGGGACTGGAGATATTTTTAAGTGCTGAGTAGAACTGAACAATGGTACCAAATCATATGATTGTTTTGCAAAATGCTTCCATGACAAAGAACTAGACTGAGGGTTGTTTCTTTGGCCACAAAAGGTGGGTCAGAGTAATAAGAACTAATTGCACATGTACATGTCCTCAAAATAATAAACTAATTTTCAATGCTGACTCAAAGTATGACAACATTCCATGGCTTTATACAATTTTTTAACCACAGGACCAAATAAGCACTTATAGTTCATGGAGACAAGTTTAAAAGACTGTTGCTACATAATACTGAACTCACAGACTTAATCCAAAAAAAGCACTAGAGAGAGGAATATTCCTGCAAAATCCAAATGTGACACTTCTAAATCAAAAACCTGAACAGATAAAGCCTCAAAATACTTTCCTCTGCAAAAATTGTAACAATTTGACTGAACAAAGGATTGCACACTACCTGGCATTGCACATTTCCTGAGATTAGGCATTCCTTTGCCCATCTCTCTCTGCAGCACATGACCGCACAGCACGGCAGTGCAGTGAGCTGGGAATGCACTGCTGGACACTATTTAGTCCAATTCCTGGCTCAGAACTGGATCACCTAAAGATGATTGCTCAAGGCTATGCCCAGGTGAGTGTTGAATAGCCTCAAAATGAGACCCTAATCACTCTCTGGGCACCCTTTTGCAGTGTTTGATGAGTTTCACTTTATAAAATATTTTGCCTGTGCTCAGATGGTTTGATTTGTGTCCATTGCCTTCTGCCCTGTCAGTGAGAACTGAAAAGAGTCTGTCTGCCTCATCTTCATTCCCTCCCATGATGTGTCTTCTGTGATGGGAGAAGGTGGATGAGATGTCACCTTGCTCAGACACTTGGAGGAGGAACCTACCAGGAAGAGAGCCTTTGCAGCCACGCACTGGGCACATTTCAATAGTTAGGAGCCATCTGGGAGTCCAGCTTCATTCCCAATTTCTTACATCTCTTGAGTGAAGAAGTTTGAGAAATGATACAGCACGGACATGCCTTCCTATTTCCCTGCAGAGCTTTCACAGCTAAAGCTCCTGGCTTACCTTTCCCCAGCCCATCCCCCTTGCTTCCCTCCCTGCACACACAACTCCTTACAGAGCAGCTCCCCCAGGGGATCCTATATCTATGCCCACAGCTGGATGCATTGGGATCCCCCACAGCCCTCCTTTCTCTCTTTCCTGACATGTAAGTAATTCCTGTCTTGTTACAGCATATTTTATTCTATTTAACTTCATAAAAAGGTATGAAACAGTTAAGGCATCATCAAAGAACATATTTGACAGCTTTTCTGTTAGTCTAGGCAATCCTCACAAAGCAATGGCAACAGCTTTTTCATGGGCTAAAGCCTTGGTGTTCTCAGTCAGTGGGGCACCGTCCCTCATTAAAAGCCTTTTGGCCATGCTTATTTCTCAAAATTCAATAATGGATTTTATTTTTTTTCCTCTCCAGATACTGCAACATTAAAAGCCCCATGAAGCAACTGTTCCTTAGGCTGGAAGACTCTTACATCTCTTTCCACTGCATTACAGTGCTCGTCTCTGCCACCCACACACTTGAAGAGGAGAGGAAAATCCAAACACGTAGAACAGCACTCATCAATGTGCTCACACAGAAAGAACGCCCATGGCAGGGCACTGCATACGTGTTTTTTCTTATGCCCAGCCAGGCTCCAATTACTACCATTCACCACAGCATCCTGCAGACACAAAGGCCCAAGTGTAAAAATGGTCATGAAGTCTTCAGGAAAATTGACCATCAAAATAATAACATTTGGCACTTATCTCAGCAGGAGCAAGGCTAACTAGCTCTCATGTCTCTTTAAGATCTTTGTGCTGCAGTATTTAGGTGTCATTCTGCTAATGTCTTCATTTCTGCAGGCATACAGGTGATATAAAATTTATCTCCTGCTGTCTCCCATTCCTACACATTCGCGCACAACTTCAGAATGTTATTTCAGATGAAAAATGTGCATGTGGGGAAAGGATGTGTTTTCAGGCATTTTTTTGCCAGATTTTGCAACATGTTTGGGACTAAGATTTAGCTCCTCTACACATAAAGACTGAATGCTACTCTCTAAAATGGAAAGATTTGCTTCTTGTCAGATTCTTTTTTATTCTTCACTCACCTCTTCAGTACTTGTGACATCTGTGGAAATGTGAACGAGTATGCTACACTCTAGAGCTGAGAAAAAAGTGCTGCCCATTTTGTGGTGAGAGGGCACATAAAAGCTTGAAGGATTAGGCATTCATATGAAAGCAAAAAAGATTGAATTCTAGGCTGCCCTTGCAGGATTAATTTTTGCTTACATTAAATCAGAAAATAGGAAAAGAAGCTGCAGCTTAAAAAATGTCTTCTATCTGTCTATCTATCTCTCTATCTATCTATCTATCTATCATCTCAACCAAAATGCTACAGCTTCATGCTTTCTTCCAGTACTGTTTTCTCCCCTTGCTCCCATGGTCTGCATACCTACGTGCACAATGCTTAAAGTATAGCAAAGGAGTCAAAATCACAACAAGGTGTTTTATCCTGCAGCTCTATGGTCAGGAGAGCTTCCCAGACAATTTTTGAATTGTTTATAAAGAGAATACTACAGACATGAATGTACCACTTCTCGGATAGTCTTGTGAGCACTTACATAAAAAAGTGGACTTTGGTAGGTTTACTTCCAGATGTTTTTTAAAACATCCTTTCTAAAAACAAAGGAATGGAAAAAAACACAATTAGAACATCCATAATAGCAGTCTCCCAGGAATTAAAACATGCCAGGAAACAAAAAGAGCCTGACCTGAGTGACCTATGTGCAAACTACATCCACATCTCCATGACCCCTGACCAGAAGAGCTCTGTGGTGCACATCTCCCTCCCCCACCAAGGATACCTTTGATACAAGAAATAGACAATACTTTCCTAAAGCATCCTGTCTTTCCAAAAAGTTAAATGTGCCAGTGTTATTCAGACCTCACTGTGGTCAAATCCATTTGCTGTGTCTCAGGTCTTTAAATAGATTCTTACTTGAACAAAGCAGTTTTGACCAGTTCATTTCTGAAATGACATATTAGGTGGCACCAAACAATAGATGCTACAGCTTTCAGTCCCTATCTGCTTTTAGAGCAATCATTTAACAAAATTCAGTTTTCTATCAATTAACCAGGTCTTAGTCTATGACAAATCTTCAGTGCTTCAGCTAGCAGTTATTAATTTCCTTTTATCTCGTTTCACAGATTTTTATCTACTGCTTTCTGGGAAGACAAATTATTTCTCTAAGTAATTCCAATTTATTTATTTATTTATTTATTGAAGGATATTAGAACATCCTAATGCTCTTAATATTATTACCACAAGCATAACTTCTCCCAAATTCAGGTTTCATGCCTATGTCCCTCTGGGTCTAATCATGTCCAAAGAGTGCAACAACGATAGAATTCAGCTGGCTGTAGTGCATTTCACAACATGCTGCCAAAGTTAAAACTCAGCCAGTACTCAGACTAGTTCCCTTATGCAGGGAACTCTGTGCCTATAATACACACAACCCAAAAGACAAATGACCACCTCCCTGCACTGCCCTTTCCCCCCTCAATTTAGGCAAACACTGTTGTAGATGAATTCTGTGTTTCACTGCTGTCAAACTACCCAGCTTAAATCAAACCTCACTATTCTGCTTTTTATCCTTTCCATAATCCATTGTTTTAAACACCAAATAAAATATAGGAAGTGTCAGAAAGTGCACAGATCAATGGTCTCTTCTGTTGCCTTAGAATCTACATTTCTTCTCCTTGAGTTGCTCTTATTTCTCAGAATCCTCCTACAGTTGCTAAATCTTGATAGCATCTGTAATTTGATGGCTGTGAGCAACCATTTTCTATTTTGCCTTTGAACACACAGACACACATCCACTCAGATGCACATGATGATGACGAGCATGTTGAGAGATGCTATCAGTTGTAAACAGATCTCTCAACTGCAAATAACACAAGACCGAGGGCCAGGGATGACTGCTCGTAAGACAATCCCAGCATCTCTGTTCCCGCTCAATAACCAGATGCAAAAAAAGTTCTAAGGAAGGAGACAGCAATAGTGCAGGTGTTAACAGCATTTGCAGCAAAGCTGGAAGGGTGGCAAAGCAGTGGTGAGGAACAATCGATCTGTTGCAGAAAGAAGCTGTTATTGCTGCTGGAGCAGGGTGGGGAATAGGTAATGGCTATCATCATGCTCACCACGATGAGGAATAAGGGCACACTGCTGCTGTAAACTTGAGATCATTTGTACTCCTAACATTGTCAGAAGTCTCTAAATAGCATTTTGCAGCCTGCCTTAGATTTTGCAAAGCATGGTCCACAAATGAAGATCCACAAACAGACGCTGTTAAGTTCAGAGCAAATAATGCTCATTACCTTTCACTATTATCAATACAAGCATAATGACATAGTGCCTTGATATTAGAGTCTGGAGTCACTGAGCAACCGGTTTCCATAATGCTTTTAAACACTCACTCCCTCTGAGGTTGACTACGGGCCAATACACAAGGTTCAGGGTTGCAAGGTAGGTCAGGCTGTGGGGATGATTACACCTCTACAGAAGTTACTGCATTTATCCACAGTAGAAAATGGAAAAAAATATGACGTAGTAATGACTGAGCTCCACGAGAGACAGAGTCTACTTTTCCTATACTTGAACACATGCCTTCAATACAAGACTTCAATACAGGCAGCTCCCACGCTGCCTTTCCTCATGCCTTCCAGCCAAAGCTCAAGGTGCATTAACCAGGAATAAGTCCCTTTTCTTTGCAGAGTCTAGGTAGGTGACACGTTTCAGAAAGAGGAGAGATTTTGGGTTGCAGGTTCAGCACAGAGACAGGGCATCTCAGACTCCAACTTGTACACTTCTTCAAGAGTTTCAGCATCCCATTATTAGGATGAGAAAGATGCTCAGGCTGCCAAGCTGGCTAGTGCTGCAATGATGACAGCTGCAATGATGACCTGCACTGGCTGCAATGCTTGACAGCTTTCTGGGTGTGTTTTCTTTCCCCCCTACAGTTGCGCCATTTCACCTGTCTCATGCTGTGATGATAAATGCATATGTTGATATCTCATGGGCATTTACAATTCAAGCTAGACCTCCAAGACATTGGTGCTCTTGGGATGGAACTTGACAAGAGCCTGCCCACTTACTTATATTTTGAATTCTTTGTGTCAGTTTTTAGGATCAAGATACAGTTCTGCAAAATCACATTTGAAATTATAATGCAATTGGCTCATGGCCAGAAAATTCCTTTTGGAGGAGTCTATTGCTCAAACCACTTTAAACTGGTCTGATGCTGATTTTCAGTCAAGACTGGAAGTATCAAAAGCAAGAACTCCGAAGTGGCACTCAAGGGACTCTCTAACCTGGTAGGACAAACTGCCTATGATTCCCTTGACACATCAACTTACCGACTGGCATTCCTCTCCTTGAAGCTATGGGAAATTTAGGATTTATAAACAGGCATTTTTCCTGTCATTTGTCTAATGGGTCTGTGACTGCCTTATTCACCGTTGTTATAGAGAGTTTGCTGTTTACTGGGAGAACTGCTTCGTGTGAGCAGATCCCAGTGGGGTCAAAAAAAAGATCTCTACATCAACAGTCAGTACATCAAGAGTCAGGTCTATGGCTACAGATCAGAGCTTGAAGCTATGAACAGAAGAAACTTTACTTTGAAACACCTGGAAGGAAGCAAAGCATAGCAGGGACACTGTTCACCAGTTCATCAGCAAGGCAGAGGAGAGGCAGTGCATGTGTGTCCCGCAGGTAATCATCAGCCAAAAACGTGCTGCATTTGAAAGGGCTACTGAGGCTTGATGATGTGATCTTCCACATTCTTTACTTCCTGCAAAATAGGAGACAGGCTGAGATCCTTATTTCTCCCTAAATTAGTCTTTTCCCTTTACAGTCTTCTGTTTTTTTTTAAGAAAACGGAAGTATCTTCAACAAAAAATTAACCAGCAGACACATAGACTGGCTGATGAAAGGATGTCCAAAGCATGCACAGACCTAGGCTAGCAGGTCCAGGAAACTACTGAATTATTCACGTAGGTGCACTGATTACCACTGATTAAATTATGCCACCAAGAGAAGACCAGAAAAGAGAGGAGTGGTCAATTTTACACAGTATTTCAGGCCTTTTGCAATTAACAGCTCTTCCTTGTAGCCCAAATGTGTGTTCCTTATCTTTGTCTACTAAGAATCAATGATTATGAACACTAATCCAGCCTAGTTTAACTTCTGAACAGCAATGAAGAAAACTCAGCCTTTAAAAGAACACATACTTGTGCCAGTCCAGGCTTGTGTCTCAAACACTGAAGATATTTTGTAAACATACAAAATCCTTTTCACAAAAATGTTATACTTACCTGAAAAGGCAGCTTAATTTTAGCTCTTTCAAATGCTGGAGCTCAGCTCGTGCTTCCCTACCTCTGACACCCTCTCCTCTTAACAGCTCAAAAGATGACCAAAAATAATTCTACGTAACAGCAACTAATGTGCTTGCATTTTCTTCTGGCTTTTTTATTTGTGTCATGCAAGCCAATATATTCTAAGCAGACACATTTAACTCAAAAGAAAAATTCACACTGTGTGTGTCATGGCTTCAAAACCCCCAAACTTACTAAAGAGCAGTAACTTAGAGCCATGCTCTGCATTTTTTTCATAATTGAGAAGAATCCTATTCTTTCAAAGTTGAGTTCTGACTGATAAGCTGGGCAAAGTACCACTCATCAGACTGCAAGTTTTTGCAATAGCTCTGGAAAGTCAATGAGTTTTCAATTTGTTCTGTTTTTCTGCTATTTATGCTTGTTTTGGGCCTATTTCACTAAAATAACGATGGGCAAAACATAAATATACATCTTGGTATTGAGCTCCTATGGAGAATATTAGTAAGCTTTCAGGATATTCACAGGAAAAAATCTGCTTCAGTGTGGAGCGGTAAAACTCCAATTGCCAAAGGTTTGCACAAGAATGCATATGCAAAAACACAGACAGAAAAACAACGCACAGGTGAGAGGGAACTTCAAGAAGCAGCTTGAAGAAAAACCTGAAGTGATGGATCATTAATTTGAAGTATGTATTGCTTTCAATATTAGCAGAACTTCTATTGTGATACTCTCCCATATATTCTACCCGTCGTCATTTTCCAGATCTTCTCATTCAAACATATATCTAATACCATTAATTTGTTACAGAATTTTTTAATTCTTTTTTGAAGTGCAGCATATGGATGTCATATATTTTTTATACCATACATAACTCGTTCTAAACTTAGAGGTTTCCATAGTTGTCATTAAAAAGCACGTAGACAAAATATTTTATGGTATCTATAATAAATGCAAATAAATCAATACAAACAAAACTTGGCTTAGCAAACTGTACATACATAAATATGTTCTTTGTTTTTCAACTTGACATTCAACATTTTTTCCTCATAAAAACTTATGCAATCTTATTTATTACATCCATTTTTTTAAACCTTAAAAAAGTGCTTCTCAGATTTACACCTTGTGCATCCAAAGCAAAAGTTAGAACACCATGCCTGAAACAGAAACCACAGGGAATAATACATTGCCATACAAGATTCTTTAAAATTGTATGTTACAAATGCTCTAAAATTCCTTAAGCATTGGTTATTTTGTATACTGTAGATACTGAGAGGGTATTTAACAAAGACTGGCTAATGGGTCATTTAGAGCAGCACACAGGAAAGGATCTACAGTATCAAGTCCTTGGCTATGCATAGTACAGGGCAATGACCTGGATATAAAGTGGCTAAAAGATCCCAAAAGCTGTACAGAAGAGGTTTCCCTCACATACATCGCATCCTCCTTAGTACCCAGGACGCGAGTATTGAAATGATGCTACTCAGGTAATACATTGTGCAGTTTGATACTGATACACTGATGCGTTTTGAGCCAAGTGCCAGCAGAAAAAGACATGGGCACAGTGGTGGCTACAGCAGACAGGCAGAGCTGCCATGCTGAACCCTGTCACCCTTTAAAACCATCTTGCTCCCAGCCAGCACTCCAGCAAGGTCTCCCGCTGTCTCATGGGTCTCCTTCATAACGGAGGAGGACCATTCATGTATTTTAGCATGGGGTGGAAAGAGCGGGCAAAGTTGTTTGCCATAGCACAGCTGTAATCCTCCTCGGTCATTGGCACCAGGCAGGCCAGCCCAATCAGGAGCAGCAGGAGGAGCTGAAGTGGCAGAGCAGCTCTGAGGACTCTAAGGAAGAAGGACGGGCACCGCCATGCTGGCCCAGCCTCAGAAGGGGAGGAACCTGAGCCACCTCTTGTGGACCTGAGAAAAGAAGATGGACAGTTGAATACACTAAAACATTAGTGCAGCAGAGGTTGCCCATGGGCACTCAACCTGCCCCGAAGGCTGGTTTACAATTTGCACAGACTTTGATTGACAACCGCAGAGGTATTTTTCACTGAACATGCTATTTCCCTAACACTCTTAAGAGACTCTGTATTTCTAGACTGGGTAGGAAAACACCAAATGATCACAATAGAAGGGGCTTTGTGACCCCACAGCACTTTTATAATTTATGGGGAAGACTCTCCACTTAAAGTGTTGTGCAACAGAGAAGGGGAAAATAAAAGGTGGGCCACACCTGTCATATTTGTTCAATGCATGCTGTCTAAAACGGAAGTCTTCTTGTTTAAATGGCCAGTTGCATTTGATTTGCAGAAGTTTCTACATTTGTTTATGGATAAGGTATCCATGAGGGTACAATGCATTGAGATTCAGTAACATCATCTTCACCAATCAATCAATACAGGTAATCAAGGTAATGGGAATTCATTTTCTACAAAGCACATTGTATTTTGAATCTTGCACGGAATCAGCAGTTAAAATCTATCTGCTCAACTGACCTGACACCATCACCTTCCAAGCAATTTTCTCCCTTATGCTGATGGATCTGATTTGAAATGGCACATACCTATCACATCTATGACGCAGGAGAGTTCTAACACAAATATTTCCAAAGGGACACTTCAAAAATCCATTCTATTACTTCGAGGAAGGATAGAGACAAAAATTTCACATTTTTCTTTTGACTGAAACTGTCAAGAGTTGAAAAGAGTGACTAGGAAAGATAAATCGGATGGTCTCAGTGTGCTAATTAAATGGCATGGGAAAGTACTGTATTTTAGCACAAGCCAAAAATAGAACTCAGAGCCTTCAAGTAACTTGCTTCAAAATTCTGCCATTAGGACATTATGTCATGAATTTTGTCTTAGATGTGTTGCTATAATACATTTGCATAGTTGCTATGATTATGAGGCCTCAAAGAATCTATGGTTTCCTAGAGTTTACAAGATAAAAATGCTCCTAAAGAGATGTGGGAAATCAGGCTTGTTGGCTGAGGCCAAATGCTCCCCAGCAAAGTAAGTACGGGGTGATGGTTCCTTAGTGTTTCTTTGACTTCCCTTTGTTCTTTTTATCCTGTCACCCTGATAAATCTGAATCTGTGTGGGGAAGCATCCAAAACTGAAAATATCATCTTCAAAACAATGCCAGGCTTAGCAAGGGTTCCCTTCTGACATGTTCAGAAAGAATTATTTCTATGCTTGGGATTATTTTTATTTTCTTGTTCATATATGTATAGCACCCCACTATGAAGAGTTCAACAAATCCAGACAGATTTGGTAAAGTTCAGATGACAAACAGACACATATACACTCAGGTATGCTAAATTATTAGCTTGAACTAAATATCCCAGGAAGCAATGATGATCAAAACATCAGATCTCGTGTGGAGAGTTGCTTATTGCATAATGTAGGATCATGTATTACAAAGAAGATATGGAAAGGATATGGCACATTTAACAGCATCAGAGCATTCCATATTAAAGTTCAATTAGATCAGCACTTCTACTGTCTCAGAATACCAAGACAGAAAGTTAATGGAGTGAGGTAGGAACAAAGGGAACAAGGAGTGCTTAATTACCTTCCAAGCATTTGATTGCACAGCCTACCTACTTACAAGGCTCTCACTGTATAAACATTGTTAATCCAAATCAAAAAAAGCCACATTTCTGCAGTTGCTAACTCGTGTTTGAAAATGAGCAAAGTGTCATTTTCTTCATTGCCCCAGAGTTACTCTAGGCCAACACTGGGTATCAGAAGGGGAATTTCTAAAAAGCTGAATCAAAAAGGGGGAAAGCTTTTCTTTTTCTTATGCCTTTAGGAGTACAATCAAGCATTTTTTGCTCCATGTTTTACAAAAAAAAAAAAAAAAGAAGAAGAAATGGTATATGTAAGCTGAATGGCTTATCTCAAAAAGGAACATAAACTTCCTTTCAAAAATTAAAACAATTAATGGCAAATGCAGTTTTTCTGCAGTTAAGTAGGGTACAGAAGAATAATACTGCATAGAAACAATTAAACAAGCAAATAATGAAATGTTACAAAAACATCTTCAGAGGGGGAGTTATAAAAAGTTTGAGTGCTGTACTGACCTGTGTTTATGGCAGGTACGCCTCTGCAATCTACATAATTGGCTGAAAAATGGAATGGGTCAATTTAGAGTGTTTAATGCACTTGTTAAGGAGAGATGGTTAAAAATACACAGTGTTAATAAAAAAGGCTCACTGTTCTTAAGGACAGAACTCCTATTTAGTCTGGCAGGAAAAGGGAAAGCTAAAGCACTGTGTGCCACTTTGGAGAAAAATGTAATTTCCTTTCCTTGAGATTGGCCTCTTCACCTGTCTTTCTTCTGACTGCTCCACCATTTGTCACACTGTGAGGAGGGAAGGAGGTAAGGCCATCTGCTGCTCACTCCACTACACAATTCTTACTAAGTAGAAGAAAGAGGGAAACACAGCTGCAGACCTGGCCAACAGTAAGCTTCTTCATGTCAAGAAACCTTATATATTAACCTAAGTGCAAGCAATAGTTACCCTTACTTGGAGAGTTTATAATGAGTGATATTGGAACTCAGAGCATTTCAAGAGAGGAGAAGCTAATTTACGAGGCTATAGATAGGATGGTCAAAGTGAACTTTAATTTCATCTCAGAGGGGAACCTTCTTGTAAAGATGATTGCTTTTTTTTTTCTCCCAAGGAAAATATGGTTGATGTAACCTATGTGTATTGCAGTAACCATCTGAAAGCTTTGAAAAAGGAATTTATCATTCAAGTGAAGCTGACAGGAATAAATAAAGTGAGTTTAATGGTAAGTGACCAATGGAACGCAGACAACAAGCTTACCTTGAAAGAGGCACTGCTGGCCTAGTAGGATGTTATTTACTGGAGTTAATCTAGAATGGGCCTTAATTTAATATTTTTATGAAAAGACTATTCCACAAAATATAAGAATAGTAAATTTCATCTGTATGATAACAGATGCTGAAGGTCTTTGCAAATACCAAATAGGATTGGCTTCTTGCACAGAAAAAAAGTGGGTGAATCCAATAAGTTTAAGAAGTAGCTCAAGGAATTTAAGACTATAGTACAAAAGGTAGCAAAAAAACCTTCTGCTTTAAGTCTTGAAGTTCACACTCTGAGGATAATGAAGAGATGCTAGAGGTGTTTAACACAGGATAGTCACAAATCAATTATGTGGCTTTTGAATAGCTGTGAAAAGGGACAAACGAAATTTAGAAATAGATTTCAAGTTTTTCAGAAGACAAGAGGGGTTGTTTTAATAACATTTGCTAAGGCCCTAATCAGATCTCACCACACCAGTTTGTATCTTTTTGGTTAACATACTTCTGGAAAATGAATTCAAACTTAGAGCTTAAACAGCTTAAAGTTGAAAAAAAAAAAGGAGTATTTTCTCTTGTGAAGAGCTGAGCTTACCAATACATAACCTGAAAGATACTAAAACTACCCTTTTTGTAATAGAACAGAACAGACAGAAAGAAGGCTGGACCATTGTTAAAGTAAAGGAAGGGCTAATGTTAGCACAAACCCAATCTACTGGATCTACCCACAGATACCTTCCAGGTGAAAATTACTGCACTTCCAGATAGTCAGAGAAATTAAATTTGAAAGAAACCTTCTAATAAACCTTTTCTTTTAATTTTTTAAGATGGGAGTTTCCCAGAGTCGTGAAGGAGAAGGTGTGATGCTCTGTCCACAAGAGCAACAACTAAAGGCCCAAGAGACTCTAGGAGCAGCCTTAGTTGGCTGCATTCGATTTCAAGACTTCGAGTCTCTCCTAGTTCTCAGCACCACACCCCCACAACTTCAGATTTCACTTAACCTGTCAAGAAGATGCCCCTTTCAAAGACAGTTATATACGATGTTTAAGTAACAAGCTCTAAGAGAGAGTGAGGGAGATAACTGGGAAAAGGACCATGGCAAGCCAAGGCCAAACTTTGTGTTTGAGCTACTGTGTGGCAATGAATACCATTTTGTGGGCAAAGACACAGAGAGTGATGTGGTTTGGTCTGCTCCAGGAACAGTAAGTGACCTTTAAAGACCCACTAGTCATTTGGGGAGGCTTGGGAAGAGCAGGAAATGGAGGTTGGCACTATGGCACCAAGACTTGAATAGAGCTGCTCAAGAGAGACAATGTAAACACCCCTGAGGAAAATAAACCACTGGTTTAATCTTTTAACCTTTTCATCACATAAAAAAAATTCACAGGCACAGATCCAGGTGTGCATTTATGACAGCGCTATCAAACTGATGAAGAAAGAGGAATTGCTTCTTAGATTTGCTTTCCCACCTAGCACATGTTTACTAGTATGGCGGATGAGACTCCAGTGAAATCCACAGTGTAATGTCTAGTTTAAGCCTGTACCTTGCTTAGCACCACACTATATATGTCTGGCTTTTTGTGATGATAATGGAGAAGGCAAAGTGATACGACATTTGTTATAAACAAAGCATGGTCCCTCTAATTTTTTAGATGAACTTTCCTCCACAACTTCTTGTGTGATAAACCTTTTCAGGATTGACTTGATTTCTCCTTTATTCTAAACTCTAACAGGGTTTGCTGATCCAGTGCAAGATCAAACACAAAGTACTCTGATCAGAGGCATGTCAAAATATTAAAGAACATAGTGACAGCTTGTACCGCATTATCAGTTAAAACCACATTATACATCAACCACAACCTGTCTGGCTTGTGCATTTGATTAAGTTTCCTATTCAGCAGTGACTCATTCGTATTCCATGCTTGTCTGAATGACAAATTGAACATTGTGTTGTGCTGCTACAAGATGTGTTAATAAACAGTGCTGGAAAGCCTTGATCTGAAAGGTGCCGCAACCAATGCCACTGCTAGAACAGGGGTTGATCTCAAAGCTGCAAAGCACTGCTAGCTGCTCTTCGAGCCAGTGGCTCGCACCTACAACCAGAAACCTCAAAAGGCTGGCAGAAGTGGTTTGACTACACAGGAGAGTGGAAAAGCACACACAATGTGTTCCTTGAGTACAATGGTGCTGGTGCAAGCATGCTGATCTGTCTCAGACATCATCCCCTCCTCCTCGCTGTTAGTGGCTGCAGAGTAAAGCCCCTCTCCTCCCTTGTTTTTTCTCCCTACAAGAAACAAAGCTTCAGAGCAGACTGGAGCTGAATAATCAGTTCTCTTTCTCCATCAGACAGAAAGATGGAGTTTACATACATCCCCGATTTTCTATGTGGTTTCCTTTTGTTTCAAAGGAAAAAAAAATCCTTAAAGTAGGCAGCTTCTTAGTGCGTGTGGAAGCAGTACGAGAGACTTTACCTGTTCTATCTGTTACATGGTTTTACAACTATGCCACTTTACTCACAGTCCTCAATACACATGTAAAGCAAACTTTTTTTTTAAAGTGTCTATGTAAGTATCTTCATTGTAAGTAGTTTTGCTCTTTTCTTCTTTATGAGAATAATTTTGCTGAATAAAGTCTTGATTTTGTTCAAGAAAAAAAATAATGGTCTTAAAGGCTAGTTTTTTTTGTCTGCTTGTTCGTGGCTCAATCACTGTATTAAATCTAGTGTTCACTTCTTTGACTCTAGCAGACGTTATTAAAAATAATCAGTTAATTTTTGATATGCAGAGAATAAATGAGATTTAGGTTAAATGAGATTTATTATTAGATTTAATAAGAACAAATATACCTTAATCATACTTTCTGATTATTTTAGTAATGTGTAAGATGCTGAAATAGCAAAAGATGTCCTCTTTACACACGTTGGCTTGCTCATTTCCTTTTTCTTTTTTTTTTTTTTTCACTTCGTAATTGCAGAGGCTAGTAAACTGATCAGTGAAAGAGCGAAGGTACACACACCACACTGACAACAACAAGAACGCAGAAGCACTGTTAGCTGCAGAGATGACAGGTTGCTGGAGACACTGTGGAAAGCAAGAAGCTGTAGCTGCAAGCCTGCTCTCTACTGGTCAGACAGAGATGGGGCAGTGCTGCTCCCGGAGCAGTGCAGGGATGCGAGCACGGGGCGAGCCATGGCGATGTTAGCATGTTATACTGCAGTCGTCTGAGGAGGGGAGAGAAAGTGACCCCAAGTCTCGATACTCTCAAATGCTGACTTTTCATTTTGAGTCTAAAGTACTGAAAACCCACAAACTGAACAAAACGTTTCAGGGAGAAAAAAAAAAAAGCAATAGGAAAAGAAATAAATAAATAAAGAAAATGGTGTTAGTATGTCTCATCCAGATCTGTGGGTTTTGTGAATTCTAGAATATTATATTGGCCTACTACCTGCCTTAATTTAATATCTAGAGGTAAAGAGGATGATAGAAAGTGTTTGCCATGAACCTACTAGCGTTCCTCTTAAATCACACCAAAATAAAGTTTCATGAGTGAAAACACACACTCGCCCTGATCAGGCATGTGAAAAATAAATGTTGATTACATGGGATTTCTGTGCAGCTTCGGATGCCCAAGGATTAGCCTGTATCTCCATTTAACAAAGAATTTGAAGTAATTGAAAGTCCCTTTTGCCAGACGATTAACAAAAGGGAAGATATCACTTGTGCAAGTCCTGACCACCTGATGGAGTCAGTGCGGACAGAGAGGAATCACAGCCAATTTCTATCATCCTCTTGGCGTTCTAGAACAGAGTGCGGAAACCAGGAGAATAAGGTACCTGCTATGTGGACTGCTGACAGAGGGTCCAGGCTGTGAGAGACTACATTTGCCCCGTGGCTGTTTGCAATGAACAGGGGGTAAAGAAAGAAGAATGTTCAGTCCAGGCAAATAAAGACAAGCTACTGGTGAAACTAAATTAAAAGTGCAGCAAAGGAAACACAAAAACAAAAATAAATCAAATGAAGTGACCAATACCCATGAACCAAGGAAACTGGCTTTTCTTTGCACCTAGTTGAGTACGAAAATTATTGGAACATACATAGTGAACTGAAAAGTAACAGCTTAGACATTATGGTTATGAACAGTAGACCTGGGTTTTAAAAAAAGTCTCTAGAAATTTAATTAAAATAATTTTTAATATGAAATAGATAAAATCTTATTTAGTTGAATATGGAAAAATATCTAGATTTCAAAATGGACATGCAAAAAAATTAATATTCTCAAGGAAGAAAGGTCCAAGACCCTCCTTTGACAAGTTTTGCTTCTCCTCCACACCACAATTTTGAAGGCCAAATAACTGTAGGAGCACTCTTGCACTCACAGGTATTTGCTGGAGTATTTAATGCAGTTAGCTGTTTATAACTCTGAATGTAATTTTTTTATTAGTATTTATTTATTTAGCATCAGCATATTTGGCACTGCAATTCTAAACAATATAATTTCAGTCTTCAAAATTGTGTGGGTGCAGAACCCAGAAGTTTGAAAACTAGACCCAAGGAATCATACATACTATACTTAGCTATGAATTATGGACAAAAAAATGAAAAAAGTAGTCACATACATGAACAGTAACAAATTAGAGATAAACAAATCCTTATTAAAAAATATTAAGATGAAATCTATCTTAATTCTACATGCTCTCTAGACAAAGGTTTTATGGTAAAATACATCTCCATTTCCTGTAATGATCAGGCAACCTTCAGTTACATCTGTGATATCAGAGTTATTATAAATTATTTAGGTTTAAATTTAAAAGACAAAAGCATTGACCTCGGAAATAAAATGTTAAGCTTTATATTCTTTCTCCTTTGGAAAAGCCAGTATTCCTTTACATTCTCATACTAGCATCTAAAAGGAAACTAGTGAATGTAAACAAAAATTAAAAAAATAAATCAAATTCAAGAGCCATAAATTTATCAAGACAGAACTCAGAGGCTTTACAAAAAAGTGCAAATGGAAAAACAAAACAAAACAAAACATAACCAATCTGACTGCCTTAAGAACTAAGGAAAAAAGCAAATCAATCAATCAACAGAATTGCAGAAAAAGACAAAATAATTGCAGTTCCAATTTGGGCTCAGAGTATGGAAGTGTTAAGTACTAGGCATGTATTGCTATATTTCTTGAATTTTGTGCCAGCGATGTAAATGGACAACTCCAGAGTTGCCATCATAGCCATTGATTAGGTCCTGCATGACTAGCTGGTTTGCATAATGTTTTGTGCCCTTCAGCTCTACTTAGCCATTCATCCAAAGTCTCAATAAGACCATCTGCAACCTGCATCAGAAATGACAAAAAACTTATTGAGATTCTTGATGAAGCAGCTTTGAAGAGAAGGCCAAACAGAAACGGAGGACTGATTGTACCAGACAAGACCAGACTTTGGGGTGCTGCCATCACTAGAGCAAAATACAAGAGACACGACATGCCATACCATGGTAAACCAACCACACTGACAGCCCTGGTTTCAGATAGTATTTACCACTTCTGATTTCATGCAGGATGGGATATGCAGCAGGGTTGGGGAAAGCAGCTGTGTTTTGCTTTTGGTTTATGCCATTTCCTTTCCTAGTGAGAAGGGGTGACTTCCAGCTGGCTAGAACTGTTGTAGACATCTAGAGCTCCCACCCAAGAGGTGGAACAAAATAAATGATGTGAAATTACCGTTCTCTGCCTGCTTGGAGTGCTTCTTCCAGATACAGGACTTACTGAGCCTGATGTGTCTAATTCATCGGAAGACCATGAGGACAATTCCTAAAGTTCAGAAGGAATGGAGCTCAGAAATACAGCAACTAGCTGTACAGGTAAGCAAACTAAAAGAATTACCCTGAGTGAAATTCCAGCAGAGTTATTTCCAAGGCAAATAAAATAAAGCCGCTAAATTTTGTTAGCAAATTTTAAAAGACTAAGGCATTACATGTTTTCTTTGTCAGTCCTGAAGGAAAAGAAAAGTAAACAGTAGTTAAAACTTCATTTTTTAGGTGACACATTTTCCACCGAAGTCAATAGAGGGAAAAAACCAGTTGTTCTTTATGTACTGTGAATTACAAGAAGAGTTTGGTACTACCAAGATTTTAATTAAACAGGCAGAAGTCCACTAGAAGGAGGGAAAAGCTGAGTTCTCATGCTTTAAGCACTCTGCTAATCCAAGACTTTAAAAAAAAAGTTAACCAAGGAGGACCTTGAAATCTTTATATCTGTCCCTGCTGGTAAAGATGTATGTTTAACTCCCTCTCAAATACCTTGAGATACACGACAGCTTGAAAAGATTTGGACTATAGCTCAAAGCTTAAGAGGCACATATGAGAGACTTCTTTCCCTATTACAGAATTTATTTTATGCTTTTTTCTCTCTTTGACAGAGTGCACATTAACTTCCTTTCCAGCGACAACTAACATACTATAATTTTCAGTATTGCAACTGGAATAATTATCTCATATACTTTGCCAGTTGACTGATTCAGTAATAGCAGGGTAAACAAACCAAGAAGTTCAGTAATTATTGCTATACCAAATAGAAAAATATTACTGAATTGAAAAACCTCACCATATCAGAAAAGATATTTACATTATGAAGTTTAATATTAACTTTATGATATCCAAGATTACATGTTCCATCTTGATAAGCACTGCAAACCACATAAAAAGGGCAGCCAATAGCACTGAACAGAGAAAGGCAGTCAAAACAGTGGGAAATGTGCTCGATGAACAGAAAGGAATAAAAAAATGTGACTTACCAGCTGACTACTTGAAATGTCTAGAATTTTCTCTAGGTCTTTAATATGACGTGTGACCTCTTTCAAGAGGAGCTTCAGTCTGTTTCCAATGACATGTACCTTTTCTTTGGCTTCGAGACAATCCTTGCCTTCAGCATTGACCAGCAATTGGCAAGACATATCTTGCAGTGATGCCACCTTCAACTGAGACTCCAGCAGTTCACGTCTGATTTGCTGTTGCCAAGGCAAGCATCAAAGTTTTTAATAGCAGTTAAAAAAAAAAGGAAAAAAAGCTATAACTCACCAAACTCAACACTTGAAATTAAAGAAATGGAGAAAAAAAAAAAAGGCAATAAAATTTTCTAATCTGACAGGAAGATATACAGCAGCCTAGTAGTTGCCTGAGATTTAAAATCACGTGTTGTGCTACCTATGAAAGTGAGCGGTGCTCCCTACCAAAGTAAAGTCAGTCACCGACACTGGTCCCACAGCTCTGTGTTAGCACACAACGTACAATGCTAACCCTCAAGAGAAAGAGAAATCTGATTAGATGTTTTTCTGGTGATGTGTTTTGGGAGAGAAACGGCTGATTATGGTCCTACCATCAGAAGTCTATGATGATCTTGCAGTATTTCTGAGTCCAGGTTTGGATTGATGGGCACAATCTCATTTTTTCTTCTGTCAATATTCTCCAACCAAAGCAGCAAACCATGGCTCAGTTCATGGAACTCCTACAAATGATGAATCATGATTTTAATAGGGTAGCAAAATATTCATTCCAGTCAAATTCAGGTTTTTAATTTATCCTCTGATAGGTCCTACTAGCTAAATTAAATAACTTACAAGAAGTGTACAACAGAATGATAGAATACTATTCCAGAGAAGAGAAATTTAGAAAATATTGGGCTGTAAATACATGTTTTCGGTAGCGCAGGTGTATCCTTGAGAAAAACGTATGCCAAAGCTGCATTTTAGTTTTCACGGGCACGTTTCAGCAGGTCATGAGCACACCAGATACCTAAAGGGTTTATATTTTCAGTATGTGGGATGCTGGCAATTTAAAATGGCACAGTACAGACCTGGCACTGTATCAGTGCATCCTGCAAGGAGCTGCGCCAGTCTTCGATCATACTGCACACGTGCTCCCAGCGCACGTTCATCTGAGACAGGCGCTCCTGGAGCTTCTTGCTCTCCTCGCTGTCAGACTGAGTGAACTCTGAGCTGCACAGATTGATGGATAAGATGATTGCTTTGCGGTTATCAATTGCCTTCTGCAGCTCCTTGATGATGAGACAAAGGGGAAAAAGGAATGGAAATTGGTAAAACGTGACTTTCAGAAAAAAAATAGAGAAGGCACCCCAAGACTGCAGTGATTTGCCACCACCAGCTTCAGAAAGGTACCCATATTGTAGCAGTCCCTTTACTCCGGATATGGCATTTCTGTGCTCACTCCGGGACTCTGCAAATGTTCACTCTTTAAGATCTACTAAAATTTTACTGTGAACATAAACAAGAGCAAGCCAATTAAACTTGTAAAGTCTTAAAAGCCTGAAGTCATAGCTGAATTTTAAAGATCTGGCTCATGTTTCAGGTATTTTAAAGACAGAGTAGGTCCAACAAAATTTGAAGACATAGGACAACTGGATTTTAGCTCACAATAAAACTTTTGCCCTCACTTCTCAGTTTTTCTGATAAACACGAATACCAACATATTTTCAAGTGGAAACTGCTGTCATCTATATTTTAAAATAAAAGCTTTTACTGAGAGAAACAAAAGCATACAAAGAGTATAAAGAACTTCAATTTATAGGAAGCACAACTTGTATAAAAGCTCTGATTTGTTTACATTGGAATTCACAAAAGAAATCCCACCTCTTTTGGTTTGGAGGGTACTAATGGGCTTTCAAAGAGAGGGTGAGATAAGAACAGAATTCTTATGAAATGCCCCTTTTCCCACCTACTTTACAGCATTTACTTAAAAGCACTATGTCACAGTAACCTTTGTAGTACTCATGGCAGCTATATTTGGATTACAGTGAAGATCAGCATTGACATGCTTCACAGGGATCACTGCTGGAAACAGCCTTTACTATCTGTTCACCTCACCCCTGGCATGAAGCACAGTGCATTTTGACATTGGTCCCACATTTTCCTGCCTGCACTTGTAAAATACTAGTGACTGAAAGGGAAGTTGTGGACCCCCGCATTTGCAGATCTTTATAGCTGTAAAATACACAAGAGAGATGACAAAGGTAACATCCAGACCTTGATGCACCTGAGATGACAGAAGAAGAAAGGGAATGTTGCAAAGTGGCATCAAAGTTTTCATGTGTTGTACTGGTGACACTGGGTACACCACCTTTGGACATTTTCTCCTTCCCCCACACACAACAGTATGCGTCAATGAGGGACTTCTTTTGAAGTAGCCATTTTGTTACCAATTTGAGTAGCACAGCATTTATCTAACTTGGCACTTTTTAAATTTCATCAGTTTGAGTGACATCAGGAGTTATCTGTAGGTTCTGGAATTACAGAATTTCTACAGAATTACTATTCCAAAACTTCATTGGATTTCCAGTGGTACATTTTCCTGCCAAAAGACGATTCAGAAAATCTCTTTCCCAGTTACTTTATTTATCAGGAGCAGCCTGCTATGTGGAGCAAACCTGCTGCAATTATTGGCAACCTCTCCCACATACCTGTTGCGCTCAGTTTTACAAGGTAACTCATGGAAAAGAGAGATAAAACTCACTTTCAGTTTTTTAATTCTGAGCTCAATAGTTTGTATGTCAGTGCTGAGATCAAGGCGGTGGAGCTTCTCCAGTTCCTCTTCAGTTTGTCCCAACCAAGCCCAGATGCTATTAAGGTCAGAGTTGAACTGCTGCCATTGCTGAAGGTTCTGCTTCATCCTCAGCTCCTTGCTTAGGGCTTGAGCCTGGATTAATTCCCATCTTTCAATTACACCTGGAATTACAAACACCAAATTCAACAAAAGCCAAAAACACCGACTAGCTGCACACACACAATTGCATGAGTAAACACTGAACAAAAAGATGCTCCATAAAAACCTTAAGCCACAAACTCTAACCACATTAAAAACTACGTTAGATTGAAGAAAGTGATGTTGGAGAGAAAGAATGAAGAATCAAGATGATTCCAGCCAGCAGGCAATTTTATTGCTTTCTAACATCTTCTATGAACAGAAATAAGTTGATACATGCAGGTCTCTAAAATGGGTTATGCTGGCAAAAAAAAGACATCTTAAATTACCATAAGTGCAAACCAGATAAGAAATCTGAATATATCTAAATACCATGTATTTATTATTTTCATTTGTACTTGTGCCTATCTATCACAATTTAATGTTCACACCTCACTACGTTTGCCTAAGCCACTGCTGACGCACTGGATAAACATCTGCACTAAATAGGAATAAATTAGGGACTACTTCTTGATAGTTATCTCGAAATGCTATGGCAGAAGGACAAGCTGTATCAACTTAAAATTTAAAAATAAAAAACCCACATCAAAATAAAAGAGACTATATGATTAGTGTATCTTGCCAACCTAAGAACGGAGATGATGCCTTTACAGTCTCTGGAATACATCCATGTTTTTACAATGCAATACCTCCTGTTCTACACCTGATGTTTAAAATTAGTCAGGTGAATAGTTCTATCAGGTGAAAATAAATTTCTTTACTCTAGGCAGATAATGTTAGAGGTGAAAGCTAATATTAGAAGAAACAAATGCTGACTTAGGTGTTTTGTACAGCAATATAAGCAACCTTTTTAATCAGAAATCTTACAACAAAACCCATTACACCCACAACGACTTTCTGACAGGCTTAAGGTTACTCTGTGATATGTAGGGATTCTGAAAATGCACTTGTATGCCTAAACTCTTTATAGAACATTCACAAGGAATACTTACTATTCCTATTAAAAGATGCTATACAGAACACAGTAACAGTCATGTAAATACATATGTCAGCAAATAATATCAAGTGTTTATTCAGAAAAGCTTTGCCTGTTTGCTACTTTCCATAATTGCTTTTCATCAAATGAACTACATGTTACTTACCAGCTGTTTGTGTTTCAGTACTGTTCATGTTAATGAGTCCTGAAAATTTTTCTTCTTCCTCCTTCAGTTTATATCCCAGCCTTCTTACTGAGTCTATGCTTCCACTGCATTCACCTAGCAGTTTCATCTGTGTTAACAAACAAAACATTCCTTTTCAATAAGCACTGTATAGGACTAATTGTATGGACAGTGCAAATTACAAAGCAGTTTCCGGAAATTTCAAAAAGTAAGTATAAGTGTGAAGAAAAAAACCTATTATTTTAACAGTCTGTGCTGACACTACAAAAAAAAGTATACAGAGATGATAACTTAACTTAAAGCATAAGTTAAGACTGAACAGAAATAACTCACTGCCACTATGCCAGATATTTCTAGATGTCTTTAGGTGCCACCTTTTCAAATGTTAAGACACTATGGCAAAGACACTAGAAGATGTAATAAAAAAAAAATTAACCTAAATGTGGAAATATTACTATGATCCAAGCAGTTAATTTTAAATTTCTGTCTGTAATAAAAGTATCTGAGTGATTTAAAAAGAGATTTATCTTCCAGAAAACCTCTCTGAGAAAGCTTTTTAATCAGGGATTCCATATATGCAACCTTGCTTATATGATGCATGTTTATAATTCATTAGCAAGACGAATACTGTGCCTGAAGCTATAAAACCTGCTGTTAAGAGCAGAGGAATTTCAAACAAGGGCATCATCATTAGATGGATAAAAGCATGTGTGAGAAAGAACTTCTAGACATCTGCAAAAATGAAATAGGAAAATAAATTCCTTAGAGTCATGTTCCTCTAGTGTTATGCTATTGTAAACACACTGACAACATAAACAGCAATAGCGTGTGGTTAAGGGTGGCAACCACACGAGTGAGTCAGAAAAGCAGTTACAGCTCACTGCTCTCTTGGAGCAGCTGCACTTCCTTCAGTGGAAAAGCTAAGCTAAGCTTGGAGTGCGTATTCGACTTGGGCTCCAAAACACACGCACATATCCTTTGTAAGTGGAATCCAGCTCTGGTCCTGTAGGTGTCTTGCTGCGGATGATGTTTTCTGTTTGCTGTATTTGGAAGCGACTGGTGTCCAAGGCCTTGTCCAGCTGTCGGATATGTGCTTCCAGGGCACCCGGTTCACCTGCATCAAAAGAGAGTGACTGTCACCTCAACTTTTCCAATGTTTTTTTCTTTGCCCATGCAGAATAGATATTAGGAATACTATTTAGATTAGACAGTAAAGAAGAAATGTGACAGCAGCAGTGTGAGTGGTATAATGTCAAAGCTAAGTGACAACATTAGAGGGTGTTAGCAACCTTCAGAAGATGATACCAACGAACAAGCTTGCCACAAGCATACTACAGAAGAGTCCACAGTTTAAAGTAGGAGTCCAAATTATTTTGAAGTGACTTTTCCTCTACATTGAATGCCTTGCCTTTTTTTTAAAGGGACAGCTCTCAGCAAAGTGTGCTCTAACCTCACTGATTTTGGAAAACATCTTGCTCCCTTTCACAAACACTGTCAAATAAAACCTTGTAACCCAAATCCCCATTTGTGTGATCTAAATCCATGTGAAAATTTGGTATCTTCATTTCCCTTTGTACTATTTCTCCCCACTAAAAAGCAGTAGAATTTGAATCTCCATGAAAGGATCCTATTTGTATATCATTTTAAAGACTGAAAGTGGCATACAAATGCTAATTGATACTGTTCAATCATACTGTCAAAATCCATAGATGACTGGACATATTGGAGGCCCGAAGCAAGTAGTCCATGACTGATTGGGCAACCACACTAAGCAGCAAAATTTATAGTATTTTTCCAAATAGGTACTTGACAAAGATCATGTTTAACATACCTGCAAGATGGTATTATTCATTCAAGCTATTGGAAACCTCTCCCAATGTTTTTGAAGGAGGACTAAATTCTATTTTCCTTATAGAGGTCAGCTGAATTCTGTGATACAAATTAGCTACAGACAATTCTAATGTGAAGCAGGCTGCAGCCTAGAGGACCACAGGAGATCCTTCTTATCCATATTCTATCACTATGCCTGATTTCCATCTGTTTACAAAGACAGCTTGAATTTATTCATAAAGACACAATTAAAAACATGAATAGAGGAGAGCCTTCTGTCCAACTAATTACAGAAAATGGATGATTAATCTTTTTTCATATAAAAAGATTGGATGATTAATCCTTTTTTCATATAAAACACCACTTCATCCCAAATGGACAGGACAAAATGCTCAACACTGTTTTTCACTCATTACTTTAAAAATTTTCACAGGTCAGAAATTTAAAAAGATTTTTTCCATAAGTGATGTTATTACTTATACCCTTAATCAGTAATATTATTTCACTAATTTGGGGAATTAATAAAAATGGGTGGTGAACCTGAGGCTTGTGTCACAGACACTAAGATTTTAAATGTTTGCTGTTTGCAATGAAGTCCTTATTTAAAAGGAGGAAAACTGAAATAATGAGAAAAGTATTTGCAAATGCATCTAATTCCTCCAAGAGAGTCATCTAACAAATGAAACAGTA
Organism: Origma solitaria; assembly: GCA_013397895.1. Taxonomy (NCBI): domain Eukaryota; kingdom Metazoa; phylum Chordata; class Aves; order Passeriformes; family Acanthizidae; genus Origma; species Origma solitaria. The sequence continues at coordinate 136,683 of VZRL01002366.1, read as the reverse complement.
GATTTAATCTTGTGCAATAAGAAAATAATTTTCCAATATATGAGACTAAGATAAAGGCAGTACCTGAATTTGACATTCTTATCACGTGAAACAACAACTAACCTAAAAGTTTGTATCTACATGATAATTCAGTCAGTGGCTGTGTAAAAAAAAAAAAAACGAACACAAAAAATTAGGTATTGCTCCTAAGGTGACCTTTTCCTTCTGCCTTAAGATGTAACAGTATATTAAGTCCAGTTGATGGACACCAGCAGAAAAAAGCAATCAGATCAGTGTAGTTTAGTTAGCCAAGGTGGGAAGGCTAATACCTCTAACATCATAGCTTTATTTACGCCCCTGGTGATACATCAAAGCGAAGTAGTAAAGCAGGAGGATACTTCTAAGTTAAGATGCAAATGCTGCCATGTAAGAAATATTTATCTTGTAAGTTGTGAAAAGACAGCAGATGCTAAGAGAAGAGAAAGAAGTTATGCTTGCACACCGTGGTGTTTGCATCTGGCTATGCTTAGTCTTTTATGATGCCTACCAGAGACATTTTTGAGGGCGTTTTCTGTGAGTGCTACATAGGCCTCAACAGTTTCAGGGATCTCTACATCTGAAAAAATAAAAGCACAATCTGAATTGATGGCTCAGCAATGGCCGTGTCCTTACAGCAGGAGTCATTTTCATGGGATGGATTATATAAATGGCTCCGATAACAAACATTCTCTCTGGAGAGGGCAAAAGATGAAGACTGAAACACAGGGAGGCTGCTACAAAGGCTCTTAATATCCAGGCAAACCTGACTCTTTTCAGAGCAATGACCTGGAAAGCAAAAGACAGCCACAAGTTCAGAATAAAATACAGTGGTATGTCTTATCCCACAGCTAGCTCCATTTGGGTACTTCCGCTTTTTAAGATTTATTACACAAAGCACAAACACTTAGAAAGGATTTCCAACTTCACTGGAGAGCAAGACCCAAGACTGCACCTCAGACTAAACACTCAGTTGGCTGGAGTCTTACCTGGGTAAGGACTGAGTTAGGATTTACTTAAACACTCGACGATTTTCTCTGTGGGTCTCTCCCACAGCATTTCTTCATTGGTTTGCTCTGCACTTTTTGCCATATTCAGTATAGTTTCTTTTAATCAGAATAACTTAGGATGAAGGGCTGTTAAGGATGACATATCCCATCTGGCAGGCCTCACACATAGATACACAGCCAATTCCCTGCCATATCATATATGCCTTTGCCATTTTCCAAGGCTGTCGTCATCCAGGAATCTCCATCACTCTGTCTAAGGTCAGAGGGCCACTGGGATCACTTAGGAAACACTATTTAAAGTCATCAGGGGCTATTTAAAAGTACTTTTCCATGAGAATCTTGGCCACACAATCACACATGTAACATTTCCCTTCTTTTAACTCGGAGAAAACAGAGCACACAATCTGCCACCATACCTGCTATGCCAGCTGCTCCTCTCAGGTAGAAGTCTTTTTCTTGTCCTCCGTCTTCTTCAGAGTGCAGTGCCCGTGAAACGGCTGTCTCCAGGTCCCTGCTAAGGTCGTAGTCATGATCCCACTCCAAAGGGATGGAGTCCACGCTCGCAGGGGTATCTCGCCCCGATCGCTCGCTCCTCAGCGGCTGGGAAAGAGGCAGCGAAAGGTTGGAAGAGGGGTGCGGGGAGAGAACGCTGTCCGCAGATTTGTCATGCCAGCGTATGTCAGAGAGATCTGCTGATTCATCCAGATCCACCTCTCTGTCAGAGAGGTCGTGCTCGTCATCTGTCAGCTAGAAGCATAATGCAAACAGAAGCGGTCAATGAAACGTGCAGAGGCACTGCATGGTCAGCCTGGGTCAGTGAAATAAAGCAGCATTAGGTGACAGTCACACTGGCGGGGTTTTCGTTTTGCATCCTTTTGCACTTTCCTGTCATTATTTTTAAGGTGTACTAAAAAAACAAAGCAACAATGAAGATCCAAGTGCCAGCTCATTTTAATGACTTAAGGCACCATGAAGTCTCACATCAGGAAAATATGTCCAGACATTTCCTGATGTTTTTTCAATGCAAATATGAAAAACCTCTGGAATCAAGTAATAGAACGCATAAGTGATCTTTATCATGAACACTGCTCTCACTAAGTTATTTCATATTTTGAAACCTCTGGATTTTGTTCCTTTCATTCAGTAGGACTTGAGCTACCAAAAACTGTTTTCCTCCCACTTTTTTAGATTGTGTTCACTTCTGGACACAAGTTTCTGTCTTTTCTGATAATCATTTAATCTTTTTTTTTTTTTATTTAAAACTTCACTGAGGTGCCAGTCAAACCATCTGATAGTGCAGTGAGATGCTCTTATGACCAGTGCTACCACAGTGCTACCCCCACGAATCAAGTTTTATAAATCTCCAATTCGCATGGATTTCATGATGTTTTACAGAAATTCCAGATTTTTTGAGGTTGTTCTCTGAACAGGACACAAACAGAATGTAATGAAGGGAGGCAGATGGTTAGGGTTGCAACAAAATTAAACCACAGGACTTTCAGAAAGTTATGAAAGTTTCATTTCAACATCTTTCTCCCTCCTCATTCTCACACTTGTAAAATGGCAACAAAGCAAACAAGTAAAAACGTATGTAAATATACACACAGGAAGGCGGATAAGTTTCTTGTGATAGCGTTCCACACGTCCGAAGACCTCTTGGCAGTAACGGCGCAGCTCATCCAGTTCTTCTTCAATGACAGCTGCATCCAGAGGCTCACTTTTCTCAATAAGTTGCTCACCTTGCACAATTATCTGCTCAATTTTGCTGTTGTTCAGAGAAATTTCTTGCTGGAAAGCCTGTGTAAAAGAAAAGCCCACGCTTTATTAATGAAATCAACATGGCAACAACCTAGGTAATTAAGGGTGCAAGTCTCAAGAATCTTACAGAAAGAATGGTGTGGGTAACAAACAGGGATTGTGCCAAATATTCTGTCATGAGCAACAATGAGCAATTAAATTAAATACAGCATTCCACAGTCTTTCAAGCCAAAACCAGTGATACTTCATGGTTTGCCATCTCATTCCTCACTTGTTGAATTTGGAAAGAAAGTTCTTCTCTAAACAAGCCATGCCAATGACCAAATGTCTAGAATGAACACAGATGCTAAAGCTAGCACAGTGGAATTTTGGATAATGTGACATTTGGTATTGTTCTCTCCAGATAAGGAGTTTTCTGATGCAGAAACAGTTGAAAAAATTACTAACTATTAGATATTAGTAATAATGGAGATGACATAAATAATTTTAATTAACATTTCCTCTTCTGATGAGAGAAAGAACACTATCACCCTGGTTTTTGTTTTTACATTTTTCACAGCTCAAGGATCTTCTATATTGACAGAAAAGTATATATTGGAATCTGACATAAACCGTAACTTTAGAGGCTGAAGTCTTGGCCTGCAAGTAAAGGAACCATATCAGGCTGCATTTCTGCATAATGCTTCTTAAAGTGCTTTTCCTGCCATGCATGTTTTTTTAAAATCTCTTCTTTCATCCCTCCTTCTGTAACTACTCCATCATTCTTTACCTTAAGTTGCTTTATCTTTGCTTGGACATCACACTCTGAGAAATGCTCAATGTTGGTCAGCTGCAGGTCCATCTCTGTTAGCCATACCAGGATGCTGTCACGTGCTGTTTCAAACTCCTCCCGCTGGCCAATAAAATGCTGGAGGGTGGAAAATCGAGTGGCATGAAATGACCAACATGAAAACCCCCAGAAATAGGGGAGAAACAGATTTAGTCAGCATCAAATCCAATTTAAACTCAGTATACCTTCTTCTTTCATTTCCTATATGCCCTCTACGGCTCCATTTTCAGTAACACCATCTAGAGGTGCAACTAGCTGACTAATGAAAGTTATCTTCTGTGAAGAAGGTGGTGTTTGATGTCACCAAGCATTTACCTACAGCCTGTGCTTTGGTGATCTTGGGCTAAGTGAACTGATAAAACTTCCTTTCTCTTCCAAAGGTAGAAACCCCCTCAAAAACACTGTGCAAATGCATTAAACTGAAAGCTGCTGAAGTACCCTTGATTCATAACTAGAATAGTGAAATTGAAGTCTTAAGAATGGAAAAATACTTTTAGCCTGCGCAGGATGGAGGTAACTCGCTTTTGCAAATTGTCCCATCTCTGGTTCCCCTCGTGAACCATCTGCTTGAGGCTGCCGTCAGAATCAGTGCGGTTCTCGCGGGCCAGGCGCCGATATTGCTTATTGATCAGCTCCAGCTGAGTCAGGCTTTCATGCACTTGTCTCTGGAAGGCCTAAAGCAGTGTGAACAAAAGACACCTTCAGATTTTTAATTACTGAAATCAGGATACATATATAGATATCTTACCTTATTTTGACCCTACTTCTGCACTCTGACTTATGTAAGCCAATAAATTCCTCCAGCTGGAGATACCTCCTGAGGGCTACCCTACAGAAATGCTGCCTTCTGATTGAAAAAAGCAAAATAAAAAAACCAAACAAACTTCCCCCCTCAAAAACAGAAAAAAAGTTTATAAAACTGACATGGTTCACAGAATAAGAAATTGCAACATGAGTATCCATTACAAAGGCAAAATCAGTACAAAAAAAAAAATGACCCTTCTTTCTACTAAATTATATGGTTTTATATTTGAGAAGTACAAACAATGAACATGAAACTATTTAAAAAAAAAAGGAAACAGAAATCTGAGATTCCTGTGGCTTCACTGGATTTCTTTTCATATATTGAATTTGCTGAAATACAAACATTGAAGAGATCTGAGCAATTGTTTACTCTGAAAAATGGTACTGAATAAGACACTGGTTTACGAGTGAGTTTTGTTTTAAAATTGTCATGTAAAAGACAATTTCATGGATATCCATGCCAACTTCTGTCTGGGCAAATGTTTACATCATTTACTGCTGGTCCTTGCCGTACTGTTACAAGAATCACAGAGACGCAGCTGAGGCACACAGGTGACTTAGCCCATGGATTTTATGTAGTCACTAGCAATCACGAAGCTTGGAGAAAGAACCTTGTAAGGAAATGACTGAATTGACCTTTAACAACAATAATAATAATAACAACAACAACAACAACTGAATATTTTTTTCAAAAATCTACTTGTTTTCATCTTGTCACATCGCCAAAATAGAAAAGCAGTCAAAGGAAGACTTAAAAACCCAATTATACCAGCACACTTTTGAATACAAGTAGGATTTAGATCCCACTGTAGTTCTACAAACTCACTCTCTGATATTCCTCACAATGTAAATAAATAGTCAATCTCCTCCAAAACTAGATACCTCCCTTAATAATGACTGTAGAATTGGGATAGGTAATATGCTTCTGTACAGAAATTTTAATTAAACATGTGAGTTTTCTACGTAAAAATAGACACACTTCATATTGTACCATTCAAAGTTAAAAATGAAATAACCACATTTCTGCTGTAATACCAGAGAAGAAAGTAAAGAAACAGTTGGAAAAAAAATCACAACCTGTAGAGGCCTCTCAATACAATTATTCCCTTCATTGAATGGACATCAAATTGCATAGGGGACAACCAAAAACGAGCAAATGGGCTTCCAACTATAGTGAAATGGTAAGTAGAACTGAATTAATTTAAAACTGCACAAGGATTCCTATATTAGAGGCACAAATCTGACTGTACTTTACCAGGATCATGAAATCTGAAAGTGTGCAGTTGTTGTTTCACCTGTTACCAAGCCTCCTCCAGCAGAACAGCTGTTTATTTGCCTTCCATTTTTTCATCTCAGCTACACAAGAATTCATCTGTTGCATTCCTTCCTGTAACCTCTTTTCATTTCTCCATAAACTACTGGAGACGAAGGAATTTCACTTTGTACAGTGAAGTCAGTGAGAGACATCTCTGACCTCTGTGCTCAGGAACTGAAAGATTCTTATGTGGTCTGATGAGCTCTTTTTGTTGTGTGTTTTTTTAATTAAAGCGCAGATACGGAGAAGAAAATAAAATTAGAAAAAATGTCTAGTTAAAGCAGAAACCTGCTTCTGGCAGGATGTTTAAGTGGCCGAATTTATGCTGAATTCACAGTAATGTTGCTGAATTCTGCTGAATTTGAATACCACAGTTTGGTTACTTGCATTCCTGCTATTTGGTAGGCAAGGAAATTAGGTGCTTGGCAGAAAAAAAAAAAAAAAAAGAAAAAAAAGGAAGGCAAAAAGAGAGAACCAAACTACAGGGAAAGCAGACTTTTGGAGAGGCTACACTGTTCTCTTTGCATCTTGTTCCTGCTGATGCTCCATAGACAGTAAAAAATCCACAAGTTTGCTGCACAGGAAAGGTCAACTTAACAGCTGAGGTTCAATGAAACACTATGGGCAAAGTCAATTCTGTTGTGAAAATCAAAGAGTCAATAAACTTTTGGTACTGCTTCTCATACAGAGACTTGCTAAACAAGAGATTTACATACTGATCACTGAATAACAGGACAACGGAAAAGAGGTCTGAGGCAGAGTGCCTGTGTCCAGGAAGCAAATGCTTTTATACTATGGCAATCTACCTCGCCATAATGAAGCCTGGCATAATGAAGTCTGTTTAACAACAAAACCTGGCCAGTACATTCAGAAATGTGAATGTCAATTACAGAACCCAGTGCTTCACAATTTATGTTTTTGATTTAACTGTTAAACCAAAAACTATTAACTGGTTTTAGACATTGTTTAAAATTTGCATTTCTTCTTCACAATAAATACTTTACAGCGTCTGACTGTTTACGGAATTGCCCAGATAGTTTGTTCTCTTTCTTCTCTCTCATCTTGACATACTCTTTGAAAGTATGAATCCAGCAGAAGATTTTCCCATGACTCACCAGCCGACGTGCGTGTGTGCTATACACGCAGGCATACAATCCCTCGTAACTAATGAGACAAGCTGTCATTGCAGTGCCGAAGCACTGACCAAAGTGACAGCTTGCCAGTTTTGAAGCATGCTTAACTTTTAAGTCACGGGGGACACCTCATGGACATACAACAATATTTGCATGAACATGAATTTAAGGTATAAGGATCTAACGGGGAGATATTGTGCATCATACGAGAAGAGTTCAGAGGGCTGAACTCTCCGGCTTCAGAGACTTATAGCAAGAAGAAGAGGGATAAAATCAAAGCAAAAGCTAAAACATGCAGCATGCATTTGAACAGGCACTTGGCGAAGGGAGATTTAGGAAGGCTCTGGAACACCTACTGATTGGACATACTAAAAAGTTGCAGAAATAAAAAAGGTGAGGAATCTAACTTTGGTGAACAAACAGTAAGGGAGAGTAGATGGATTAGTAGCATTTCCAGTTGCCACCTTCCACTGTCTTTTTATCCTAGGAACCTGTCGCTGAAGGTAGCTACAAAATCATCAACTCCACTATATTAATACAGCGTCTCTGCTCAGTGACTTGGTTATGGGAAGGAAGAGCACCAGCTGGCTGCTGCAATGTGATCAGTAGGTATTAAATTTCAACCACTATAAATCACCTCAAATTTCTTCAGTTCTTCCTTAGCAACAGTGTAAAGCACACCAGAGGAGCTTGGGAAAGCAGCTGTCCTTTCAGAGACTTTTAGCCAATCTTCAAATCTAGAGTAGTCATCCAAAAACTTTTGCCATAGCCGCCAGGTCTCTTCAATTCTGCAACAGATAATGGAAAATCAGAGAATGCTTGGACTGATAGGCAGTTGACCTACAGAACTTTAATCAGTCATCTACAACAGCAAACCAGAACTGCACCAGACTATAACTGACTATTAATCTGACCCAGACCACAGGGAAGGCTGGCTCATTCCAGACTGAGCTAGAATAAGATGAAGGCATTTTTTTTAATGTATCTAATTTTGGAATCAGTATAAAAAAAGATTTAAGTTTGTATTAAGAGCTCTAAAAAGCTGAGCACACAATAGATAACTTCTGAAATGCAGTGCCAGTGTAGGTACGTAAGCCACTATTTTAAAGATCAAAATTCTATACTACATTCAATTGCAGAAGTTTTTCTTACAGAATGGTAAAGAAGTTGCAGCTTATATTTTAAAGTTCTTAGTCATTATTCTGCATTGCAAAGGGACATAAAATTGATTCCCCATTTACCAACTAAATGCTTTCTCTATGCACTAAAATGCTTTCTCTCAATATGCACTGCAGATGTACTTTTATTTTAAAAACTCCAAAAGTTAATGTTTAAACAAAACCCAATTTGATTTCAACTGAATATGTAAAAATAGTGGCTGACACTTCACACTGAAATCAAACTGGCTTAACACCGAGATTGTAAAATCCAATGAGGTTCAGCATTACTTGATTTAAAATAACAGGCTTTTTTGAGGACAGTTGTTTTACAATAGAACTTTTGTCTGTGTTTGCATACAGAATACATCTTTCCCAAATCTTAGAGATGCAGGACTAAAAAGCTCATGAACTATGCAAAAATTTATGCTTTGTTGGTGATATGTTGTTTAAATGGAAATTTGACATCAGTAAAGTCTTTAATATGAATAACTGTTTCTAGTACAATAAAGATCCTAAATACTGATAGCTCATTTAACTTACCAGTACAAACCTACTAAAGCATAATGTGTAATTCTAAGAAAGTAAAATAGAGTTCAGTGTGCTGTTCCACATTAACTTAAAACAGTTCTGAATTGATCTGTTGGACACAGAGGTACAAAAGCCCATGTATGCTCAAGACAGGCTATGTTGAAGATAGAACTTATAACTGTAATTATAAGTTAGAACTTACAAGACAGAGCTGTACCTATAGATATATACAATTCAAGAATTTTCATGGTAATAGTATAAAATTACTGAAGATGTCAATCTATGGATATAGAGCAACAAAACCGAAAAGCAATAACTGTTTTGCAAAAAATAAACAAAAAACTGTACTAAATACATTAAGAATATCCCACAAAATTAAAGATCATAAAAAATTAAATTCAGCATTTTGAAACTTCAAATTCTCCCTGGAGTTGTTTATATGAATATTACAAATGTGACAGAAAAAAGACTCATAACTTAAAAAGTTTAAAAAAAAAAGTTCATAGATACAGGAGTTGAAACCTGTAAACGAGTCTCATTACTAGTTAGCACACAGCACTGCCCCAGCCTAGACTACTTCTGTTGAAATCATCAGGCTATCCTGTATGGGCATAGAGAACAATGAAGCTTTTGGATATGATGGGCATGCAGCCTACAGATGGTCTAAGCGTGTGCAGTCACCCAGACTACACCCAAGAATCCTGGGTGCTATGACTCTCACTAGCTCAGCACAGCTAAGGTGGGCAGGTGAAGAAATTCCATCTAAGTGCTCAGTTCTAAAATTCTTCCATATAAACAAAATCAGACGTAAGAGAAACTGCTGAGCGACAATGGGTACCTATAAACCCTAATACTGCAATAACATTATACTCATTCAATAACTAGTTTCCCCATTGATCTTAGTGATTCTTGGGTAAATTTAAGTGCTACAACCTCCCTTCTAGTTCATGTTTTCTACATCTCTTGGAGTCACTGCTATAATCTAAGCTTCCTCTAGTTTCTCTCTCATCATTTCCTTGAAGCATGGGAAATAATGTATCATTCTATCAAAGGCCTTGCGAGTGAAATTTGATGGTTGTTACCAGTACTTTGTATAAAGGCATGTGCAACCCAAAAGACCATTTTGTTTCTTAGAAGTACAGCAGCTTTGGCTACTCAGTGTATGATCTTTCCCTGCCCTCGACACTCTTTCATTCAGTAGTGCAACCACATAATATACATCCCATCCTGTATTTCTGCCTGTGGAAGAAATACTAATTTGTAGGCATTTTAAACTTACTTAAGTCGCCTTTCCATTGACATTGCACAAATATTCCTCCACCTTCTATCCAGATTGCGTGTAGCCTGCTGGATAGAGTCACACTCTGCTTCTGTGGCACAAGCATCACAGTCATGAAGAAGTACTTCACACAGATTGAGAACAGATGCCACGCCAGTGCTGTGTTTCTCTATGTCCCTCTGAAGTTCCTGCAGGTGAACAAATTACTTCTTAAGAGAAATTGCAAGACGTGCACACATGCGAGTACACTAATCTACCACTTATTTAAAAAAAGAGAAAAGCTCACAAACAGAAGAAAAACATCCAATAACTCCAATTAAGAGAGTGCATCACTGCATGTGGGGATACAATGTTATCAAGGAGGCCAGGAGAAACTGGCAGCATGCACAGCTCTCCCAGGGACTACAAACCCCAAACCATTACCTGGGACAAACTGCCAGAGCTCTGCACGCTCAGCTGAGCATCTTTCACACACATTTCATCAACATCACCAATAAATAGCAGAATTATTCTCAGCCCTCTCCCATTATCACAGAGAATGTAAAGCAGAAGTTAGTAAGAGAAGTGTCCCAAGAAAACATGTTCTCATCTACTGCAAGGGTTTGGCAGAGACACCCTTTGTGAACCTACTGCTCCCCAGGTGAGATAGCTGCCAAGTGGCATGTTCGACATGGAGAGCCACACGTTGAACAGGGCACATGAGGGAGATTCTTCTTCCTTCAAGTTTCCACTTCCATAGCATTTTCATTGGAAATGGAAAATTCCAGACAGCTAAAGAAAATGCACTCACACTGTCTTAGCACTTATTATATGTAATCAGTATTATTTTTCCTGTAGGTTTCTTGGTTCCAATGGCTTGTTCTACACTTATGATAACTGAAATAATACTTCATCTTCAGTTTTGAACTCCAGACTCAGTTTAAGATAAGCCACAAAAGTAATTGGCTGTTACTGTTGGGTCAGTGCAATGAAAAAAAACTCCGCTTGACTTTTGTCTACATTTGCAATGAATTACCAGAATATTAGATGGAAAAATCAGTATGCACAATAACAAAGCCAAGACAACCTAACAGTGACAAAGAAATACTAATGTAACAAAAAGTGCTATATTGCATCTAGAATACAAGGTTCAATTCTGATTCAGATGAAGAAAGGAATCAATTGGACAATTAGAGATGTGAAGGCTGATTTGGGAGAACAAGAATGTTGCAGTTTGAGGATGGGTAGAGATAAACTGGTCTTTATAATTTTGCTGTTCAAGTAAACTATGACATGCAAAGGGAAATACAGTGTCAACATTCTGTGTCTACACACATTTAAGGTCTAACTAGAGGAACTTTTCTTACAGCTAGCAACGTGATCTGAAAATATGTTCCAGCAGGAAATGAGACCTAAATGTTGAATGTAAAAACCTCAGGAATTTTGAAATAGAGTAAGGTTGACCTATATCAACCACTTGTTTTGGCTTGTAATAACTGCACTTTCATTTAGTGAAGTAATCTATTTCATCTTCTCATCTATGAAACAGAAAGTTATTCTGTAAACATCTACTTGAGAACATCAAGTGGAAAATCACAACCTTTTCTTCTGCAGCAATGGCCCTCTCACTTCACTTGCCTGAAAAATACTTTAATCATTATGTCGAAGTGCTTATTCTTTCTATCTGCCCTGAAATATTTGAGAAGGGTGGATACTATAATAAGATGCAATAATTTATGAAACATGCACTCTAGACAGCTATGAGACTTGAGGTTAAGTAAGTTCAGGTAATATAATCTCCTTTCTAATATTTTGGAGTAAAGCAGTAGTGAGAACTGTGGGTCCTGAGAATTCCTAAGAATGAAACTTTTTTTATTCACCTGCAGAACACTTCCACAAGCAATGTCTAAATTATTTCTTCTCCATAGCCTAATATTTATTTCCCAAATTTTAAAATTTTCTATGTTTATTAGAGAACATTAAGCCTTTGGGTTAGTTCACAAAGGAGTGTCACTTTTATGCACTGCTGTCATCCATATACAACCTTTTTTTTCACTTTATTTGCCCAGAGGCAAACATCATTTTCTCACATTTCAAGTGGTAGCAAATTGAGGAAATAAAAGAAGAAGCAATTCTTTAAATGGAGTTCCTTACCCTAGGAAAATACTGCATTGAAGTTACCCTACCTTACCCAGGATATCCAGATTGAACTGTATTTTTAATTTCACTAGAGGCCAGCAATCTGCAAAGCTGATGCTTGGCTGAAGTAGATGCTGAGAAGTAGATAATGGAGTTTCTTAAATGGAATTTGTCCCTTCTCTTTCACAACATAATGTTTTTATCTTTATTTTGCATATGAACAACTGGGAAGATAACATGACCTCAGTGGAACATCAAACATTGAAGAGAACACAAGGTCTCTAACAGAAGAGACAGGGAACAAAATAATTGAGAAGGAAGCCTTCTGAGGTGGAGTGGATAGTGATATAGCCTCCAACTAATAAAAATCCTGGCTGCCATGCATTGAAGAGGTGTGGGTTTTTAAAATTATTATTATAACCATGTCTTGTATTGTGATCATATCAAATTATCACCAAGTTTCCAAATAAGGCATCCTCCCTTGGGAAGATTCACCTCTATTTCTCCCCTTTAGAGTTCAAATTAAAGCACTCTTACTTCTACATAATGTCACTGCATGCTGTCACCACATGGAGACAATGGGAAGCAGAGATATACAGAGCCTCTGTGCCCAAAATAAGTCCCATAAGGAGTCCTTGTAACGAAGTATGGGATGCCTGCATAGGGATTCAGGTAAATAATCTTAACTATCTGCTTTGTTGACAGCAATGTTTAGCCCTTCTCAGAAACATCGTTCACTAGTGATTCTTGGGTGCTATAAATTATTATCCAATGCAAATTCCACATCGAACATTAATAAGTAATTCTGAACAGCCATGTAGCAAATCAGTCAAGGAGCTAGCAAAAACTCTGAGGGAGTTCTTGGCTCTCAGCTCCACACTCAGCTCAAAGGAGCAAAATGCCCATTTGTACTCTTCATAAATTACCCACAAAATAGCCTGGCTTTCCTCTTCCCAGGCATTTCTTTCACCTCTGAAGAAAGGACTCAGGAGAGCATCTCACTCATCTCCAGTGGGCACCAAAAAGGCATTTTTGCCAATAAATAACCAACAGGAATACAAAGGACAACAGCTCTCTCCAGCAATGTGCTTCTAGGTAAAACTGCTCTAGGCAGTAAAGTGGAACAGGAAGGAAAAAGTATAGTAAGTCATCTTAGAAATAACATTAATTTCAATGCCACAATGTGGTTGACTTCACATTTTTCTACATATTTTAAATCTAGCACTGCATAAAGGCTTTGTGTAGTATAAACCAATCAATTTTAACTTCACATTTGTAGCTCATGCAACTCTGCGTGCAAAGTGACTCTCAAACAAGCTGCAAAATAAAACTGAGTTAGGTCACTAAAATTGTAATTTTCAAGCATTTGCAAAGTTTGCAATGTCTAATAGATGTCAGTTTTGCCTCTGGGAGCAGACAATTCAAACAAACAAAAACCACAAGCCCCAAAGGAAAACAATAACTCGTTCAGGTTACATCTCTTGGTGCCTTACCTTTCTTGGAAATGTCAATCAGCTCCTGGTGGATTCGATGTCAAGGCCAGCAGAAGGCTCTATAAGTGACACAGTAAGTACCACTTGCCTTGATAAATAAGCATTTTGCCTCATGCCCTCTCAGCTGAACGGGGTATGGGCAGCCCAGGGACAATCTAAGTTGGCTCTCCCCATGTCACTGTTCACTGTTATGTGTATTGTATTTTACCTGCTGTTCATTTAGCTTCTTTTGTATCTCCTCAGAGTCACAAGTTTCATAGACGATAGGTTTGGACAGCTCTGACTCAATGTGGGTAAGCCAAGATCTCAGACTACTCATGTTTTTATCCAGCTGCTGCACTGCAACAAGGGTCTCCTTCAACTTCTTTACCCTGTAAAGAGAAAGAAATGGCAGTGTAAGTACACCCTGAAGAAAAGTTTTCACAGCATGCGTTTCAGGAAGTTTTCAGAGAAACTTCACTTAGATGGCAAGTTCTGTTGTAAAGTCTTCCTTCATTATGTAACAGAAGTGTATTACATGCGCATATAGTCCTTCATTCACAACTGCTGGTTAAGAAAAATTGAGTGCTTACTAATGCCACACAACATTTTCAAAGCTTATGCACCTTTATCAGTTGACTTTAATACTTAAGAAAAGTTTTCTTTTTTCTTTTTTTTTATGAACTCGCACACATCAGCCCCCTCAAACAATCTAAGTAACTCAATTTTGTATTTGACTAATAGATAACAACTGTTCTTCTTAGAGTACTAATAACTTATCCATGTACTGATGGGGGAGTGCACTGAGAGAACATGCCTTTTACACCCCCACAAAAACACTGAACTACGTATCAGAGAAGGTTTGGGTTGGAAGGCATCTTTAAAAGTAATCCAGTCTGCCTGCTCTGCAATGAGCAGGGACATCTTCAACACTGCATCAGGTGGCTGAGAGACCTGTCCAGCCTAACCTTGAAGATTTCTAGGGATGGGGGCCCTGTCGTGGGTTTGACCCTGGCTAACATCTGGGTAACCTGTTCCAGGGTGAAGACTTGTCCTTGAGTAAGCTTTAGAGCAAGAAATCCAGCTGAGAACTTGGTGAGAATTCCGGAATCCCAAGTGCTGCTTTAAGTTGGTGTTATTGGACTATTTACAATTTGAACAGATTAAACTGGAATGGAACTGCATGGTGATTTCTAACTATTATTTTTCCTGGAATCCTGACCCTGAAAGACTAATGACCAGGAAAAACTAAACAGCTTTTTGTTTGTTTGTCTTTTTTTTTTGTTTTTTAATCAAGAGACCATTAAGCTTAGAGAGTGAATAAATTCAACTAAACTTTCATCCTATCTCAATAATTTCTCCTTCAATCTGTTTGAACTGCAAAACTGTCTGCCACTAATTCTCTCCTTCCCATCCCCATGTTACATAACATAGATTATGAGTGGATTTTGAATTTTTTTCTAAGCTCTCTTTTTCCCTCTTTGTGTGGTACCAAAATGAGTTTTGCTCCCTCTTATGCTCCTATTGCTCCTCTACTTAAGTGTTTCAGTATCAGAAAGGTTTAACAGATGAATGCAGATGGGAATAGAATGAATAAATTGAAAAATATGAGATTGCCAGAGCTGTTAAACAAACAAAATGCCACCTCACTATCCTACAACTCAAAATGAGCAATTCATATTTTTTTCCACAATACCAACCAGCAAATTTATCAAGCGTTTCCATATTGAAAGCTGTAGTTGCAGCTGACCATTAAGGGAATCTCAGAGATATTAATGCCATCTTAAAAAAAAAAAGTTAAATCTTTCCAATTTTCCTCTCTTTATAGCCCTCTCTTTAGCTCACAGATGATTAGACTGTGGTTCTTTATTGTTAAAAACCTTTGAACAGTTCAAAAGTAACTTCCTTGCCAGAGTCTCATGACCAATAACTATAGGATTTTGATATGAAAAATCCCCACCCGGTAACTGGAAAAAAATCTGGGTGATCTGAAAATCTGTCTATGATAGGACTGAAGTCAATACAATTATGCTGGAAGCCTGTCTCAGTCCCCATCATGGGGCTATCTCCAAACACAGTTATGTATTTAGGCTTCAGGAGACAGTATGAGAACACCCATTGTTTGGGGCACCATCTCCTTCCTTGTCATCTGTGCTTCTATACATGGTGTTTTGTGGGTTTGAACCAACTGAAACTTGCTCACAGGGTGACCAAGAAGGTTGGCTATCACCCTTCTGGAAGTCACACACAGCTTTTCAATCTCTGATATTATTTAACAGGAGTGAAACCCTGCCCATTTTCTGCTTATATTTTCAACGCTCAATGCTACTGATCCTTTGCAGGCCTGCTGGAGTGGGAGAGGGAACAATGAGTCATGTCAGCCCTGTGGAGACGCAATGTCACTCGACCATCTGCAAGACCAAATTGTGGACCAGGATTTTTTTGTTTTCAATTGTGTGGTACTCTAATCTCTGTGCTGGATTTCATTTACATTTTGCCTGCAACAATTGATAAAGGGTCCATTATTTAGAAAATGCCCTCTGCCTCAGGCAAACTGCACAGGAATACACCCCTGCCAGAGCATAAAAAACAGTCTGGGCCAACTATCACTATTTTCAGTCACATGATCGACATTACTCCAGAGAGAAATAGAAAAACAACGTGACACACTAAAAGAACACTCCAACCAAACCCAAACCCTACAACTTCCTTCCTATCCCCCCACTACATCTATCCTTAACTGTTTTTTTTTTTGTACTGAGTTTAACATAACAGGTTCCTTGACCATGGTACAAATAGAAACAAATAAACAAGCGCTTGTTGGAGTCTGCTGGAATTATGGGTTTTTTTTGACTGAACTGCAGTAGTGCTGTGCCTCCAGCTACTCTATCTGCAATCAAATAATAGATGCAATCCATCATGTCTAAGAGTCTTCCTTCTGAATTTCAGCAAGCAAGGTTGTCTATGCTCTAAAAGCTCTGCTTAAGAGAAAAAGACCAAATTCTAAATCAAGTATGTGGGATCCCTAGCCAAGTGTAATTTTGACTTTTTGAGATTTCACTTGCAAGATTGTATTTAAAATGTTAATTATTCAAATAATCATTTCACACTTTCATTGTAGCACTAGGCAGCACAGTAACAGCACATGTTACTGTGAAAGACTCGAGATAACCCTTCTCCTTGATAATGAAAATTCTGCACTGAAATCAAAGGATTGGAACCATTACACAGCTGGTTTAAAGGTTGTTTTCCATAAAACACACAGTCTTGTTACATTTTACAGATACTTAAGACTCTCAGAAAGGAAAACACTGCAGAATTGTTTCCATTGTTTACTGATGAAAAGTAATCCAAAAATTTGAATGGGCTTATGATAATTATGTTACCATGTTCCAACTAATGTGCCTCAATTTCCCCAAGAAAGCAATCACTTCAGACTGTCTATTAATAATGTCTATTATTCCACATTAAGCAAAGTCAGTGGGAGAACAACTTGGAGCTAAAATTATGCACAGATACATTTAATTCAACTAGTCCTAAAGCAGAAAGACTTAGATTCCACTTAAATCTAAATGGGAAGAACCCTGTAAGTACAGAAAAATGCATCATATAGAAGTCATAGCTACCGCATTAGTCATTTGGACAGCTGCTTACTAATATTAAACTTTAAAAGCAACACAAAAACATTGAGTAAGAGTATGTTAGCTAAGTGTGAACAATAAACAGCAGAAAGGAGAAAAGGTGCTTTTAAAAAAAAATCAACTTGGAAAGAAAGACATAGTTTTAAGAAACACTCTTTGAAATAATGAAGAATCTTGCACTATTAAAATCAGTTTTGAAAAGATCAGTTTAAAAATACTCTTTTTATTATTAAAAAAGAATTTATTTTCCAAAGTACAGTACTGCTGTGTAGTAGGACACAAGTAAAGCCAGTTATATTTACTCTTCCAATCAGTTTGCTCTTTCAAAGACTGAATTTCTAGAACTCTGAACAACAGCTAGACTTCTAGAAAAGATAATGTGAAGAGGGAAAAAGAGAAGCTGAATCAAAACCCCAAGATGATGTAGCGGAGTTCAAGTACTACACGCAGTTACAAACAGTCATTAATATGAACAGGACAGGCTTTGATAAGTTAAGTCTGACATATTTTCTTTTCAGCTTCTTTCCTTCTCTGCCTTCTGCATGTACTCATGCCCCTTTGATGACACAAACAGCAAGCAGACAGATACAGTCTGTTTTTTCTCATGTATATACATGCTCTCGTATTTAAAAAGCGCAGTAAAATCAGTCCACAGTTACTCTCAGACAGCTAAGAGATCTTCCTAGTTCTAAGTCTCCATCACTATCAAAAAATTATTCCGGGATCCAGAAGTACTAGCTGTAAAACAAAGTATGCTGTTATCACTGTCAACTGTTTTTAAACTGAGCAGAAAACAGTAATTTCTAGCTCTAGTAGTGATTTCTACGTATCAATATTTCAGTTAGTTTCCCAGCAAGCCAAGACTTCGGAAAGAATAGTATCAATCAAAAGCAAACAAAAATAGCTGCCTGCCTTGTGATATCACAGTTACAGTCTGGGAGGTCTGAATCCACACTGCTGTCGTCCGCCATCCTCACAGCATGCAAGTCTTCTGCCACAACCATGAAATTTTCCAGAATTAAAAAGAAGAACTTCAACTCCAAAAGCCTGCAAACACTGTTCTTTTGGTGGGGGGAAGGGGGGAGGAAAGGGGAGACACTTTGCTGGGGAGTACTGTACAGAAAATGTTTCACGCCAAACAAATGTTCCCAGCCGTTGCTTGATAACATGACACTGGATGGTGACAAGTGGTCATGTTTCTAAATAAAACCTGCATTCATCGACATGTGCCCGATTTGGTCTCCAGGAATGTGGACTGTGAGTGGTAAGGGGAAGGATGACAACACATACAAAACCTTTGCAAAGCCTGAGCAGTTGCAACAATAGCATTGTTTCCTGGTTGTAAACAGCAGCAACTTTTTTTTCACAATGCTAACATATCAGAAAAATTCATCTGAAAGGATTAAAAGGTTCTAGAAGGGAAGAAACAGAAGTGTCTGATGCAGAGACACAACCACCTCTCTGCAGCTGTCACTTCTGAAGCGACAGACCTCATCTGAATGGAGAGGCAATTAAAAAAAATGGGTAAGGGAACAGAATGTGACAAAGAAAGATGCTTTTACATGTGATTGGAGAAGTTTCACCACACAGTATAAAATCAACAGGTAAAGGCTCAGACTGGGCATGTATTACCATAATATATTGCAAAAGCATTTTGACATAGCACTTTCTAGTAGTTCACAGCTGTAGGAAACAAACCACTAAGAAAAATGCTCCAGGAAAGGGATTACTGTAGCATTGCGGAAAGTTCTGCAGGCTCTAGTAATTTATTTATACTGTCAGGCATCCAGAACATGAAAAGATGTATTTTATTCTCAATACCAGGACAACTAATCTGCATTTACTAGCTGGATGCAGCCAAAATCACATTACATGATACATTCCAAACTCCAAAATATCATAACAGGAGCACATGCCAATATGTAAGAACATATACTAAAGGGCCTCTGGAGTCTTCTAAAAATTATTTTGGGGGATGCCAACCCTTTTGTCCACTTAATTAGACATCAATACAAGCATTTTGTACATGTATTAATCAACAGCTTGGGTTTTAATGATTTCCAGCCTAAGATACAGCTGAACTACCAAAATTTTCACAGCCTAGCGTCAAACCTTTCCACAATTTATTTCCAAACTTCAGCAAACTTTGCAGAGTTTTTTTTCAATTCAGTGAGCACTGGAATGGAAAGGGTTATATGCTGAATTGCATACAATAGTGTTGAGCATGCCAGTCGAGATGGACAAATTGAAATGATCCGGAAATAAAAGTAAATAAATATTTTACATACAATAGTGTGGAACTAGGACTTGACACTTTATGATAACAGAATGAGAAGGTTTAAGTGTATAATATTGTGCCTTACGTCTCCCCACCCAAAAATTATATAGAATCCTAAACCCTCACCCGTCCCTAGAGTGGGGACTAATCTCTAATACTGAATAGACAAGAGAGATATTTTAAAGATGTGTTTTGCAGTTTCTCAATGTGATTCCTTTTTGCTAGAAACTTCATGAAGGTATTATTTGAACATTTCTCTCAGTAAGCATTGCAAAAGAGAAACATAAAAATATACCAAATATACTTCAACAACAGGTGATGTATAACATCCTCTGAAACCAAGCAGACTCCTTGACTGTAATGCAATACTTACTGACTTAATTGTTCTGTGAGAAATATGTAGTGTTCATTACTTTAAAATTAACTACTATTAAAAGAGAAGGAGCCACTGGAATGCTTCTGCTTCTCTAAAATTTACTGCTCCCATGCTAGCAGATTTCAGAGAAAGAATGCAGTAAAACCGTATTAAAAAAGAACAGACAAAAAAAGACAATGAAACTAAAAAACCCTTTTGCTGCTAACAGTACTAAAGTATTACTAATGCATATGTCCTTACATAAAATAAATGTGAATTGTAAAGTATATGAGATATTTATGCAATTCATGAAGTGCAAAATTATTGTTGGTAATGGAGAGACGCTGTAGCACAGCTCATCAGAAAGTGTTGAAACTAATAAATCAGTTTCTTTACATATCAAACAACAATCCTTTAAGTTCTGAAAATTGCAGTTGTACTTTTGACCTTGAATAAAAAGAGTCTTTATGCCCAGTGTGCATACATCTACCTACAGTTACTCTTCTCCATCAGTGAAAGAAATTATCTGGCAGAAAACTGAAGACTTAGTTTTGGACCTGCTCTTCTTGAAATCCAAAACTACAAAGGCATTGCTTTGATTCCTTCATCAAGAAATTTTTAGAAAAACTACATTTGCATCCAGTTTTAAGCAACACGTAAAGTAAGATGATACCAGATCAAGGCTCACTAAATCTGATTGCAACTGATCCTGTATTGTAGAAACACAGAACTGTTAAGGTTGGGAAAGCGCTTTAAGATCAAATCCACATGTTAAGCTACCACCATCACCATATTATTCTAGCACATGAAGTTTTTAAACGACTCTTCTTGAAGAAATGACATCCTGTACCATAAACAGGAAGGTGAATTTCACAGAAATGTGTTGATGGTTAAGAATAAATTTATTTCAGAATTTATGATGAAAAGGCAGGCAATAAAGGATTTTAAATGCATGACATCCAGCATATTAATTTGTTCCACTTAAAACTTAGAAACAAAACAACTGTCTTACCGGGCTGCAATAAGATCTAGAAGATGCTGCCACCTGTCATTGATCTTGCCAAGTTTGTACTCAATCTCTGATGCCTTACTCTCATGGCTGGCTTTAGCAAGTCTCTCTCCCATTTGCTGAAGTTGGATTTTGTTCTTCTGGGCTACAGCAATTTCCTCTTGATAATCCTAGACAGTAAAGAGCAATCAGAAGACAGGGTACTTATTCTAAATATACTCTGCTCTACACTACTGGAGGAATGATGCAAAAATACAAGTGAATGTTGTTTTTTTACTTGATTGGTACGGTGCAGTGACAACTTCTTCCATATTTGATGGATAAACACAAACAACTATGAGAAGAATGAAAAAAGCACCCAACACAATCCAAAACACAATGCCTTCTATAAATGTCTGCTATAGTTTAACTCATTACAGGCAAGTATAATTGGACACTTAGTAAAGCATTCAGATGCCTCTGACTTTGCATTCACTTAATTTTCTGGTATTCTGGGAGGTACTATCTCAAGAAAGACAGGAAAATACTGCATAGCGAGAGAACACAAACACCAGAACACATAAGGGTAAGGCAAACCTTAATTTCAGCTAATTCACAAACAAGTAAACAGTGAAAGAACAGTATATAAGTGTACACTATACCTTTTTAAGTTTCTCAATCATTTCCTCTATGAGGATGTCACCATTTTGAGACACCTTACTTTCCATTTGCGTCAGCCATTCACAGAGCTCCTTGTTCTTCTCGCTGAAGACAGCCCACTCATTCAGTCTCTCACTAACTTGCTGTCGACGCAAGGAGACCTTAAACCATTTGCAAAGAGTAAATGAAACTAACATAGTAAATGCATTTAAGACATGCTTAACACACTTTATGCCTCAATGTGAGCTCCTCTAGCCTTGAAAAAGTTTTGCAAACACTTGCCATTAAAATAAACCGGAGTTGTACAGCAAAAATTTGTTTGCCTGTAAGTTCAGGGGTAAGCGCTGATCTCAGATTTCCTGTTAGCCACATCCTATGCACACAGAGAGACACCCAAGCGTTACGCTCAGTAGTCTGTCAATATCTTGTTTCATAGTGTCTCTAACCCGAATTTTTCATTAGAAGATAAAAATTGTGTTCCCTTACAATTCTTGCTCACTTATAAAATTTTTAGTCTAAGTGATTAAATTAAAAAGAAAATTAAAAATGCTTCATCAAAGCATGAAAAAAAATAGATACAGACATAGCACAGGCCAAACTGCAAAAGTCTGTGTCATTTGTGCATGAGCACACAAGTACAAAGCTAAATCCAAGATACGCTGTATTTTGCAAAAGTAATTTTTTACTTGAGTCCCAATTTCCTCTGGATAGGTATGACACCTTGAGAGATTCCAAAGGACTGAGGTGTGCCCTGACAGGAAAGAACAGGCATGACACATCAAACAAGCAAGTGCTGCAGTTAACACAGAAGGAAGGAAACCATTGCTGTGTTTAAGAAATAGCTGCAACTGTGGTACCATCTCAGACTGTGAACAGTAACAGAGAAAGATGGACACTGAAATCAAAATAGCAGCACAGGCTGAGCAGCAAAGTCATCTCTTCAGTTTCAGACATTGGTACAACTACTTACTTCCCATTATGATCTGGGTTATTTCTGACTCTATATCAAAATTTCAGCTGAGAAGATGAAGACTGCATCTGCTCTTTCACAAATGAAAGTATGTGCTTTTTAACTCCTGTGTTAGGTTTAACAGGGGCATACATGTGATCTTGCATTTCCTTTTTAAGGTTCTAAACTTGATGACAGCTTTCCAGAAATAAGCAGCAGATGAACAAAGGGTTGCCCTAGGTTACATCCTGAAACATTCAGAACGCTCAAAACTAAGACTGAACTTCTTTACTTGGCTCCTTCTTTTACCATATACATACTGTGACTATATCATAATTTAGATGTGTCTACATTGGTTTATTCAAATGCAACTAACTCATAACAAGTTTTGTGCTGGTAACTATGAAGCATTTTTTCTACTTTGGGGGTGTTTTTGAAGCCTTCACAGGAAGTTTACATGAGGTAACCAGTTTCAAATTAGCCCCAGCATATCTGGACTGCAATCTCTACTGAACCACAACAGGATACACTGAAATGAAATCAGGATAATCTGAAAAGCTGGGTAAGGAAGACTCCACTACCTGGAGGGCAAAACAGAGGCCAGAAGCACACTAATAATGTGATGCATCTGAAAAAAAACCAATACTCCTCAGCTCATTTTGCAGGCAAGCAAATCATGCTCAGACTAAAAGAAATGCAGACACCAACGTTTGAAGAGGGAGAAGCTATCAGCAGAACTGAAGGTACAATAGGCCAACACTGAGTGGGGAGGGAACATTCTTTCTGAGCACAGGTCTTCCACCAAAGCAAAGTATAACTGTATTATTTCTGTGTTTTTTCCCAGCCAGCCATGCCAAGTCCCACAGCTCTCAGTGTGACCTTTCTGTTAATTTTTCAAGGCTGTTTAAATATGACCTTACAGACATTCAAGAGACCTAGAAACACTAGCAGTAACTAAAGGAGTACTTCAATGAATGTTTCCCCTGAGTCAGAAAGAATTCACTTTTGAATTTAGGTGTATCTACACAAACCTCCTCTAACAGCTACGACTTGGATTCAATTTTTCTCCCAGCACCTTTGTAGCCTGCATACTGCTCCCATCAGTGCTCAGTACTGCACTTGCCTGGTGGCACAGCTCCTCCCACTGCCTGTGCAGGAGCTCTATTCTCTCACTGAGGATTGAGATATCATCTGCGCTGATATATACAGACAGGGTCTCCTTCAGCAGGGAGAGGTGTGCAAGGTCATCTGTCCAGCCTTCAACAGCATTCTCTAACTCCTTAAAAGAACACAAGGAAAAAGGACCAGTTTGATAACAAATAATAATCTATGTTGATGAAACAGACAAGAAGTGTTATCCCACTGATTTAAGTCATATCTGAGCAGACCCCTCATGTCAAGCAGGCAGTTTCAGCCCCATTTAAAAGAAAAAGAAAACTTCAACCCCAAATGTACCAATATTTTCAGAGTTCTGATGGTATTAATTCCCCAATACAGAATGATACATCAGCCCTGTAACAAGAAGTTGAAAGTTAAGATACTACTCAACTCTTCAAAGTTCAAAGGTATCTGGGAAGTTCAAGTCTGGTTTGGACTTCTCTGTGTTGAAAATATTTTCAAGTTGTAATCCACTTCTAAAATGCATATAATATAGCCTAAAAGTGTTGTCTAAAATCCCCCATGGTTGCTTAATCTCAAATAAAAAGCAGTAAACCAGAAGTTTAGATACCATGAGTTTAAATTTGAGGTTAGAATTTCTGTGATAAAAATGCACCAATATACAGCCCTTCTACAGTATTTTTCAGACCCTGTTCTGGTATCACTTTGATCAGATCTATATTTACTCTGCAGGATTTGCAGTATGGTGAGACCACTCTTGTATTATGCTGTCCATATGTTACATGGATAGTTTCTTGTCATGGGGATGGCTGACTGGTTTGCAAAGTCAGTAATATGAAGCCAATTAACAATGGAAGATATTACTGCACAAAGGCAGGCAAAGATGAGACAACAATCAACAGAAAAGAAGTGCTTTACCTTGCAACGAATCTGCTCTGCGTGCAACTCGTCATGGTGATCTGGCAACGGCTGAGTAAGCTTTTTTTTGAATGATCTTAGCTTCTCCAGGGAGTCTCCTATGCCCTTTTCACATTTTTCCCAGTCCTGAAAGCAGAATGTTTATTAGACTTCAGTTCTGATCTGTGTTATACTTATGTCAGTTGATTTGCCTAAAAATAACATGCCCTGAAATCTCCCTCTAAATAATACTCAAAGTCTCAGAGCTTGAGTCATGTGTGAAACTTTGTCAAATTTCTTGTGTGTAGGTCTCTATTAGTAGAAATACACAAGGTCTTCTGTTATTAAAATGCAGTCTATATTCAACTCCATCCTTTCAGGAAAGTCTCTCCCTGACAAAATTAATTTTCTACTTCTTTTCCTGAAAGCCTCTATTGAACAGACCACTATTCTTTGACAAGAGCTTCATTCAGGTGCATTAATCTCTGGGAAAATAAAAGAAAAAGTGTTTTGGAAAACCATAAATGCAGGGCAGATTAAAGTACCTGTAGTATCTTCTTTAAATCAGGATTCTAGCAGCTACACCCAGCTTTAGTGTTCGTATTCTTTCCAAAATTTTTAATTTGTCCAATGCAATCAAACCATGTCATGTGACAGCATGGTTTTACCTGCCTCACGTGCTTGTTAAAGCCTTATATTAAGACAGAAAGATCTCTCATAAGCCAGTCAAGCCCACAAAGAATGCCAGTCGTGCGATACCAGAAAATACAGAACGTGTACTGAAATTTGCATTGTATCAGAAATTAGTCTTCTGTTTCAAGATATTCTCCTTCTACCACTGCCTTTTTATTTCTCGCCTTCATTTTTTCCTAATCTATGCCAGCATTTCATGATCATCTTGATGAAGAATTACCCTGATTAAATAATATGACTTTGCATGACAATAGTCTGTGATGTTCTTAACACTCTTCCCTGCTCCAGCATGAAGTGCCTCCCATGGGAGAGAATCCTCCATGAACTTCTCCATGAGTTCTTCCTAAGGGCTGCAGTTCTTCACAAACTGCTCCAGAGAGAGTCCCTTCCATGGATTCCTTCCAAACCCTAAGGAACAGACTGCTCCAACAAGGGTCCAGCACAGGATCAGAAGTCCTGCCAGCAAAACTGCTCTAGTGTGGGCTTTCCATGGGGTCACAGCTTCCTTTGGGCATACATCTGCTCTGGTGTGGGTCCTCCATGGGCTGCAGGTGGAACCCTGCTCCCCTGTCGATCTCCATGTGCTCAGGGTGGATATCTGCCCCACGTCTCTACCATGAGCTGCAGGCTAATCTCTGCTCTGGCTCCTGGAGCACCTCCTCCTTCACTGACCTTCTTGTCTGCAAAGTTGCTGCTGTCATATTGTCTCACTCCTCTCTTTGGACGGAATTTCTCCTGCACAGTAACTTTTAACAGTTTTTCATCTTCTTAATCGTGTTATCCCACAAGCACTACCACCATCACTGCTGGGCTCAGCCCTGGCCAGCAGTGGGTCCATCATGGAGCCAGCTGGCACTGGCTCCATCAGACACAGGGGAAGAAGCTTCTGGCAGCTTCTCAAAGAAGTCATTCCTGCAGCTCCCCCGAGGAAAAACTTCACCACTCAAACTCAACACATATATGTATAAAAATTAACCAAACTTGTGCAATTTAAAATAAATTTTTGCTCTATTTTGAAAAGACGAGTTGTATGGATATACTTTATTAGCAGTATTCTGGAAGTATCAACTAAAATATTTCAACTGATGTGTAAGCCTGTTGTGAAGTATTACCACTCCTAGTTTCATAGGTGGTGAGGGAAATTGTTCATGTATTGTACATGCAGTTCTGGTATTTGTTTGTCCATTGAGAATGTCTTCCTTCACCAGGGTTCACGGTAAGAAACCACAAACTTGCTGAAGAAGTACAGATGAAATTGCACACTTACTTTTAGCAGCAAAGCAAGCTGTTTCTTTTGTTGCTCCAGCTGAGTGCTAACTATCTTCCAGCGCTCCTGGATTTCAGTAAGCTCTGCCTGCAGGACTGCCTCAGCTCCAATGTCAGCAAAGAGCAGCAGTTGCTTCCCAGCTTCCACAGTGAGGATGTAACTCCCTTGCTGCCTTAAGAGAACTTTCTCTTTAAGCTGAAAATATTAATAGTTTTCTGTCAGCTTTGTCTTTTAAATTACAATTAGCAATTCAGTAATTCATTCTCAAGTCCATACTTTAATCAGTTGCATACCCTGTCTTAAGCATGAGCTACAGCCCAAATGCTTTACCCTAACATTTTCACCATCATTTACTGCAGCAGACCTTTAGAAAATTTCTCCAAGGAGATAGACGGAAAAAGACTTCTTTTTATTTTGAAATAATTAATGTCAGTATCTCAACTGCTCTTAAAGAGAAAAGAGTTCCTCTAGAGTCTGTTATCCTTTTAAGCTTTATTGTTATTATATTAATCTTCCAGCTAAAAAGCCTGAAGACACCAAGCTGCTTGCTAGATACTATTAACCTCACATGAAGATGGACACTCAAGGAATCCTTGTTATCTAGTATACATTCCTAGACAGGTCACCACTATCTTTTCAAGACTGTTTCAGTGCAACAATGGCTGAAAGCAAAACCAGTAAGCAAAGCTTGTGAGCAATGGCCCAGTAAGTTCTCTATTACATGTTCTTCATGAACTCCAACCTTGCTTCCATCACACTAGTGCTTCAGATGTTAATGCCAGCTACAGAGAACTGGCAGAGCAGATGGGCTGAATCTAAAATGTTTTAAACAATGTTTTAAATGCTGAAGACTGTAAAAAAGGCAGGGATTTCCTCCTTTTTCTTCCAACACACTGGACGTACCTGCACTTCATCCAGCAGCACTCTTGCTTGCTGCAATGGGATAGGAACTCTGCCCAGCTCAGTCACCGGCTGACAGGACATCTCCAGCAGCCACTTGCGCAGCTTATCCGCCATCTCCCTGTAGCGCTGGCACTGCTGAATCCGGCTGTCAATGATCCCCCTCATCTGCTGTGCCCGGCGAATTACTCCTTGCCACTGATTACTCAGAAGAGTCAAATTCAAATTGAATTCATCCCTATTGTAAACAGATAAATAATAAAAATACGAGTAACCTTTATACTTTGATATATTTGCTTAATGAAGTAAAATGAAGGGGAAAGGAATGTGTCTGTCTGTCAATTACAAAACACTAAGAGAAAAGCACTGAAGTCTCATGAAGGCTGAGGATAAGAACGTCACGCTTCATGTACTGGGAGAATTAAAGGGATCCAGTTATTGAGACCTTAAAAATCCCGAACCCTTAATGCACACCTCTACTACCTTCTTCCCAGAAATACACAAAGAAAACCTGCAGATTTTGCTAGTCTGGATTAGTCAAATTCAGAGTGAATCATGGAGACTTCACAATTCACCCCCCCCAGATTTACTACTGAGTTCAAAGCAGGCGTAAGATACACACAGCATTAAGAAAATTTTCACATTTCAATAAATAGCTCATCTTCGAACCATGATAACCTTAGCAAAGTCAATGGAATGCATATGCACAAGCGTGAAGCCACTGGGATTCCACTGATTTTCATTCATTTGATCACAAGCACTTAAAATAAAAACCCAGCCAATAATGAATTCCTATTCCATCACATTAAGGCTCCAGGTGCTCTTAAAGGGCAGTAGGGAATCCTCTTGGCAGAAGCAAATCCCCAGGTGGCATTAATCAAGTGTAACTCACTAAATGTGTCACCGCAGGCTCCTTGGGTGAAAGTAACATTTTGAAAATACATGGAAATAGATACATATGCAACACCCTTGATAATCCAAGACAAATCTTTGTCAGAGAAGCAGCCTGAGAAGGTTGCTGTATTCCCAAATGTATTCACATACCCCGTAGCATTCTAAAGAACATTGTCTTAAGATCTGGCTAATTAATTGCTTAACCACAGCAATAGTAACTTCCGCTTCAAAAGAGCATGATCTGAACACTGCCATCTGCTACCTCCTCTGTTTGGAAGCCTCCCACTAGTCTGAATATTACTTCGCATAACCAGCAGCAGCAACAATACAGCAATGTCTACCTGTCATCCACCTGTCCTTGTTCTAGGAGGTGCTGCCCATCAGAGATAATTGAATGCAAAATCTGCTGGCGGCTGAACATCTCTGCCTGGAATAGCTGTTGTACAGGAGACAAGGATGTTAAAACAAGATCTTACATTTTAATTTTGTCTGTATGCACTGATAAAAATGAATTTTCATGTAATCTCATGGCAGATTAATTCAGTGGGAATTTGGTCATGACCTTAATAGAAACACACTGAAAACTCTCATTTTAGCGTTACTTGCTGTTTCTAGTAATTATATTAGTTCCTCTAGACCAATATCATAAACCTAATTATATCAACAGGAAATCGGTTATATGTTTCTGAGTAAAGTTGTGTGATTGACATTATAATTTACAACAAAATCCAGATAGGGTGTTTTTTGCTTGGACAGTAACTTCAATTTTTATTTTTTGACATGTTTAAGAATTATAAAATATTTTGCCTTGTAACACAGACCATGTGTGATAGCATTATATAAACTTTAAATACACTTTTACATTGCCAATAGAACTTTAAAAGAAATAGACAGCTATGTAGAGGAGCTAGAAATAAATTTTCCAATTCCAAGTTTTCATATTTATTTTCCAATTTTCCCCAGAGGCATAATAAACTTCCACAATACTTTTAAAACCCCCTTATTACTTAAGTGTTACTCAAGACAAAAAATTACCTAGGTACTACTTAAGCAAACATAACTCAAGTGTATATACTACTTAAATTTATTTTTAAAAACACCTTTTTTAATAATGGCCCACATATCTATGTAAGATTCTTCAGGAATAATCTTATGTTCATGAATGTACACTCAGGCATCACTGGACCCACTCTACGTTCAAAAGGTTTACAGAGAGATTCAAAGAAAAAGTACACTGGTACAAAGCTTGAGATTTTTTTTTCTTTAGTCAGTGAGGGTATTTGCAGTTGATAGAAGATCACCCTTACCTGAACTAAGAGCAACTATTCTCTAAGTCTAGACCACTGCTGTTATAGAGACCACTCCCACCAGCTCAAATTGTGATTGTACCAATCCCTGCATCTGCAACTGCCAACAAAACACCCACTGGCACCTGCACATTTAAATCCCTCAAGCATGGTGTGTAGTTTAGGACTTCTATGTGATGCAGTAATTTTTCAAAATGAGATTTTGCCTCTCTGAATCACTGAGTTAACTCTGAAAATGTTACTCAGGTCATAAATTTTCCCATAGAAAGAAACAGTGTTGTCTGATTTCTCTGCAGAAATATTTGATACTGTTCTTTGAATACCTTGGCACTTATCAATGACTGAGCTGAATCAGAGGGAAACTGAATGCTATTATTATCTCATGAATGAGGCCACAATAGTGTGACACTGAGAATTTCAGACAGCTGAGCAAAAAGGCAGAACTTTTACCTTCTGTCACATTTATTTTTGTCAAGTTAGGGGACATGAAGCACAGGACGCAACAGCATCTACCAGCACTGTTGACAGATCGAGACTAAAAAGAACACAACTGGCTGCAACTGGTTAATCAATCCCTGCAGCAAAAACTCAACCTTCCCCCCAAACCTTGTAAACAAAAAACATCCAAAACCCTAGAAACAGAACAAAACTAAAACCCAGCAAAACCAACTCCTCCAAAAGGCAAGATTTTAATACTTTTTTAGGAGGGCAGGTGAAATAAAAACTTAGCAAGCATGAGGAACTCTGCTTAGAGTGGGTGTACTCAAACCATACACAAAAGTAGAGATATTTCGGTCACCATCCACTTCTTTGCCATATGTACACTCAGTACATAACAGGGATACTCTGTTACCTGGGACCACTTGTCACTCAAATTTATTCTCATATGTACATCACGATCAATCACAGAAACAGGAATTCAAAGAAGGAGAAAAGGAAGGCAAGTGTTGAAATGCACAACACCAGCACACCAATTCAGTAAACTGGTGTGCTGGAATTCAGGAGGATTTCAGGAGGAATTCTCCTCCCCCTCGGAAAAAAATTCAGTAATTGAGTTGGCAAGGAACCTCCTTCCCCTTCGCTTGCCAGCAC
This sequence comes from Origma solitaria, assembly GCA_013397895.1. Taxonomy (NCBI): domain Eukaryota; kingdom Metazoa; phylum Chordata; class Aves; order Passeriformes; family Acanthizidae; genus Origma; species Origma solitaria. Next base: position 106,222 of record VZRL01002366.1, on the reverse strand, counting down.
TTTCTCAAATGCTTGTCTCAGTGAATTCCCACTGCATGGGAGTCCCAAGCACTGTCCCATGTACTGCAAAACGGTGCTTACGAGATCATCCTGACAGACTAATGCACATATCACTGTTAGCACATGATGTCTGAAAAAGCTATCACCTCCATCTTGTAAACTTCACTGGGAAGATATTTTTAAATAAGGCCACTGAGGTGGTTGGGGTCTTCTCTGGGTAAAAATCAGCAAAGTTATGAGTCACTGGAAAGCCGATAATAGAGCTGGAAGTATTTCGATATCCATTCTGGGAATTCAGATGGAAACAGAGTATTTTCCCATTATTTTAAAAAAATACAAAGCAAAACAATGTGGAAATGCATCTCAAGAAATTGAGATTTTACCCTTTCAGCCACAAGGAGTGGAAAGAAAATTCTTTATCTATCAGGACTATTCTTTGACTATCAGGAAGCACTGCAAAGGACATTGTATAACGAATACATTTTGATTATAAAAAAAGCCAAAAGTTAAAATATCAAAAAAAGAATAAAATCAGGTTACTTTTTTTGGGCTGAACTGTATTTAGAAAACCAGATAGTAATTCTCTTAATTCTGAGATGACTTTACAGTTGCAAAAAAAGTGCTTAAGCAGAGTGCCCAAGTGACGCTCATCTGCTCAGATCAAGGTTTCAGGAGAGAAATAAGCTGAAATATCAAGACAAATAAATGCAAGAAGATTTCCCTCCCTTCAAAAAATTATAGCTGTGACTAGACACAACAGCAGTAGAAAATTATCCACTTAGTAATGATTTCTGGACATTCAAATCTCAAAGACCTGAGATGTTTAAACTTACAAAGAGACTGTCCAGTTAATTCTGGCAGCAACGAAAGGAAATGAAATGGATGACATTTGTGAAAGCAAAGGCAGTTTGATGTTCAAGCAAACATTTGCTAAAAATGGTTGTGAATTACTTTTTGCTATCAGACACTCATTCAAACACTATGCAGTGAGATACAAGGCAAGAGAGGGGGAAGAACATAACTCTTCCTGTAATCTGGCTGGAGTCTAAGGGAAGGTCAGCTGAAAAAGTTGTGGGAACTGAAACTACTACGGCCACATGGGAGCTCTGGTATGAAAATTGACTTCTTTTACTTAATCTTTACCAGGATTCTTGGCAGTAACAATATGGGTGGAGAAAAAATGTGCACCACTTGACTTCACAGAAGAATCATAAACTCTGAATCTAGTACTAGTAAAAACTCTGAATCAGTTTTTCCCTGCAGCAAAAGCTGCGCTAGTTCTTGATTTGTTACAAAGAGACGAATGACTCCAGCACACAGCAAAGACCAAATCAGTTTGTTTTCCAAGGAAATGTTATCAAATGGAGGCCCCATGGTGAATTATATAACACAGTATTTGACAGAAAACTTCCTTTAACATGCTCTTCAAATGCTATATGCATTGATAATTTAGTAACAAATAAACAAAATCAGAATAGAGATTTTCTCCAGTTATGAGTGAAGGCAAGGAGCCAAAAGGCATGAGAATTGTTAGGTTTTTATAGGAGCTTTGGTTTCCTTGGTACAAACCAATCTGAAGTAGACTAAATGTAGGGGACACACACTCATAGGCATAGTGAGGCATTATACACAAACACAGACACTCAAGCCCTCCTCCATGCTGGTTATTACTGACATATTTGCCTGCTTCTGTTTTTAAGTTACGCTCATATGGTGCACACAAATACAATTCAAGGCATGCTATTGTATCATTCAAAAAAAGAATGTGCATTCCTTCTATGTATAAACAGTACGTGTTTTAGCTGTGTATACATATATATGATTACTTGCCTCGTGTTCCCTTTGTTGCTCTAAAAGCTTTTGGTAGTTTCCTGAAACCTCTACTGCCAACTTCTGCTCAGTCTGAACTAATAAATCCATCCAAGTCCCACATTTCTCCAAGAAGGTCTGCTGCTGCAGCAAGAAAGACTGCAGCTTACTGAAAGAAAGTAAGAAAGAGAGATGGATCCAGGTAATTCCAAGTCAGATGGCAACACCTTTCCCACTTAGCTGCCTCATTCAATTTATTTAGTCAATACTTGAAAAAGTAGCAGTCCTACTTGGTTCAGTTTCTGTTAATTTGTGGCAAAACCAACATCTCAGCTCCATGGCTTTGTTCTTTACTTATAAGTACACCAAAGAAAAGGAAATCTGGTTAATGAAATATCTGAAATATTTTCTATATTCTGCAAAAGGTATACTTTCCAACTTGTAATCAAAGAAAACTGTAGAACAATCTTTATTTATCCCCACCTGAATCTCTCTGTAGTCTGAGATGAAATCAGAGACCAATGTCTGTTCAGGTTCTGCATCCTTTTGATTTCTTTGTCATTCAGAGGAAGCCTGTAACCCAGCTCATTAAGACGGTCCAAATCTGGGGCCATGCTGCTGAACTTCAACATTTGACTCTGCAACAAACAAAAAGGCAGTAACTGGGAAGTTCAGGAATTACATTATTATTGACTTTAAAATTATGAGCTAGCACTCAGTTAAACTTAGAACAGCCTTGGTTGCCACCAAGTGGTAAGTAATCTCTGTTCCAGGGAAAATTGCCTTTCCAGTTTTCATCTTCTGGTCCCAGACCAGGAGAAGACTTGTGTTCATGTTTAAATGTGTGCAGAGAAGTATACTCAAATTCCACTGAAGTGTTTTGCTGAATGGGGGATTTACAGCCCAGACCTGCAGAAGTAGGCTAGTGCTCAAAGCCGTATGTTTATACTGTCAAAAAAAGTGAGCCCTTTTCCTTGTTTCTTAGCCTGAATTCTTGGCTGGTAAATTCCCATTGAAATCGTTCAACTTTTTAATTTTAGGTCTTTGTTTTGCAGTACAGAAACACCCAGTTCGCTGCATAAGGAAAATGCTCTGCTTTTTAGCATGTCCAAAGTGGAATTCTGTCTATAGTTAATCAGAATAGAAAAATGACAGAAGATTAAAACAACAAAAACAGCCTAGATGGCAAAGCTCAGCAACTTCAGGCAATGGCCTCTTAAAAAAGAAGAGCGGAAAAAAGAAGCCCCACAAAAAGGAAGCGTGCAAGACCTCAAATGGAGATCACACAGCACACAGTATGTTTGTTCAGTATATCAAGTTACCCAAAATGTATAAATTACTTCATACCTAAATGAGATACTGAGACAGGAACTGAATAAATGCAAAAAAAGTTGCGAGAAAACAAGATGAAGGAAATCTCCGAAAAGTGCTAAACTTTCTATTCCCATTTTGATCTGTTACTAATTTTATTCTGAACAGTTTGACTGTCCTTTTCATCTTTACTCAGGGATAATGTAAAGATCATTCCCTGACTGCCATCAAACTTCTAGTTCTCAGTCTTACACTTTTCATGAGTGACAGTCCTTTACTACACACAGAATGCATGTACGATATCTGTGCATACCCTGCACTACAAACAACCAGGCCAACAGAAGAAAAACCCCAGCACCTCCTTTGCTTATTAATCACCTTGAGTTGCTTCATTCTGCTCTGTATTGCAGAGACATCAGATGAATGACTGGGATCCTGCTCTTTCAATGTTTCTTCTGCTTCTGTTATCCAGGTCTCAAGGACTTCCAGGTTCTTGGCAAAGGTTTGATAGTCCAGGACTCCAGCCTTGAATACAGAAGGATCCACAGTTTAATAACTTTGGCTTTACAGCCTCCTTATTGACATTACACTCCTAGTTATTCTTATTATAGACTTGCAAACAGTTGAACTGGCTAGGAACAATTGCAACTGCTGCTTTGCTTGCAGTTGAATTAGTTGGACTTTTCTTAGGTTAGAAGAGGATTTTTGATCATTGCAAAGGAAACATTTCCACAGAGTGCACAAATATGTCCTAATCTCAAAACAAATAACCTTTTCTAACTTTCTTTTATGAAAGTAACTCCTCTGCTTGATTTATTGCCAGCACAGAGAACTAGTGACTCTTACTGCAATTTGAAATTAAAAACTTTTCTTGTGTTTTGTCTCCTCAGAATACAGTGATACTATAAGCACATCCCAGACACTGCCGTATTTCTTAGATACATCTTCTTTACTCTCAAACAGAAGCTGCTACCTTTGTGGCTTTTTCAGCTAAATAGTTTCCTATGGAATACATTCTTCCTCTCCTTTTTTTGCTCTTTAGTGCCCGGTGACAGCAGCAATTTGGCAACACCCACTAAACAGGCTTTGACAGAACTGGTAGGTGTCATTCTGGTCACTGACATTAAGAGGAACTGCAAAAATCAATTCTACACAATACTCAGAATCTCTCATTTCTTTTACTGTAAAAGAAATAGGTGGCAAGAGAGGTTGTCTTCAGGTGAGCAATAGCTGTGGATCCAGCTGTTAGCACTATTGTTGTATGCAGAAAGCATGGCCACCTTGGCATTCCAGACAGATGTTTTCCTGCATGAGGTTTGCCATCCTTTTCCCAGAATTTGGACCTTCTCTATGCTGGATTGAGTATATTTTCTACTCTCAGCTTTGGCTTCCAGGGAATTCTAGGAAAGGCTGATGAACAGGTAACACTGTCCTCTTTTCCTAGGCAGATTTAGCTAATTTATGTGTTTTCAGGATGATCACACTCAAGGACTGTAAACACTGTCTGCATACCTGAAGTGCAGCCTGTTGCTTGCGGAGAGCCTGTTCTAGGGCTGACAGATTCTGATTCAGAGACAGATGCTCAGACTGTATGGCTGCTGCTGCTGAAGCCTCCACCTGGCTTTTTAGCTCCTCCCCCAATTCCTGAAGAACAACCAGTGACTCTTGTGCTGTTTTCAAATCCGTGAGTATATCCTGTGGCAACACATTGGATACAGACATGAATAGTTAACCTGACACTCTGGTGATGTCATCATCCCCTGAATTAAAGGAAGAATGAAATGACTGAACTCCAGCACTACATAAACTTACATTTACTACTGCATTTCAATATCAAAGTTTCCAGGTATATTATGTATACATGCAGAATAGAAAAAGATATGTCAAAGTACCTATGCAGAAATAAACAGAAAACAGACACTTCTCAGCTATCTTTGAGCAAGCCTGAGCTACTGATGAGGCAATAATTGTTGAAAGAAACCTTTTGCATTTACTGACATGATGGTCCTGAGCAGTGGCAGCCCTTACTGTGAATTCATTCAGGGGCAGACCTCCCTTTTCTTCCTGCTATGATTTACCAGGAGGGCTGAAAAAATAATTTTTGTTAATGGCCTAACATAATGGTTAAAGAATGGGACATCAGGAAATACATTATTTGAACTGAACAATTTGAATTGCCAAGTCCATGGTGCCTGACCATGGCAGCAAACGCTCCAAAACGTCAAAAACATGTTTATTTTCTAAACATTAACATGTTTCGTTTTCTCATTGCAACTGGTTTCCTTACATTGAGACAATTAGTATTTTATTTTTTTGGTAAATGACGCTTAACATTAACTTAAGCTTAAAAGAATCAAAATGTAAGCACAGAGAGGAGATAAACTATTCTGTTGCCTTGGGATACAATCTTGAAAAAGGAAGAATCTCATGGTTTCAGAGTGAATGGTGTCCTTCCATAAGGAAGGATAAAGACATCCTCATCATTCTGAAAATATGAATGGTCTGTTAGTAGAAATATAGTCAAAGTATTTTTTTTTCTTTCTATTATAATGAACTCAAAAGACTTGGTAGAGGTACTTTCCCAAGCAAGCACACCTTCATTAAGCAGGAACTTAAGGCTGAATCAAATGATATAATTTATCCACCTTCTCCAGAGGGAAGACTTTAGATACAAGTTTCTGAAACAACACCACAACAACTAATGGAGGGCTCAAAATTTAGAGACACTCATGAGATTTGGGTAGCAGATGTATAGCCGTCTCTCCTGTGCCTAAGCTGCATCAGCAAAATGAAATATGTTAGCATACAAGATTCCAAGACACCAACTATAGAGTTTAGTAATGGAAAGCCTCTTGACATTTTTTTAGTCCACAGAACTGAGAAAAGCTGCAAAGCTTAACTGAACATACATTGCAGCTCTGAATCCAAGCAGTAACTTCCTCATCAGCGATGTCTTTGCTGGTTGCAGTCTTCAGGAGTTCATTGGTCTGCTCTTCCCGCTGCTGGACTGTGGCGGAGCACTGCTGGTAACAGTCCTTGTACCTCTGCCACAGCTGCAGCAGGGCCCTGCTGGCGCGCAGCCGCTCCGCAATCTCCTGCAGAAGGTTGTTCCACCTGGTGAAGAGAGTGCATGAGAGATCGAAGCCTGCGAGTCCACAATAACCATACATGTCCCTCTTCCCCTCTGCTGTTCCCCATGGTCTCTTGACTTTTAAAAAATTTGGTAACAATCAAGATCCAGACATTTGGTGGAAAAAAAAAAACAAACCAAGAAACATGCTGACAGGCTGTTCTGACCTGTCAGAGCATGTCTGATCTGTGCTACATCTTGGATGCTGTTTATTAATGCTTGTGTCAGAGCTGCAGCAGTTTTTGAAGTGAACCTCCTGCTATTTCCACTTAGTACCCTCAGCATCACAGAGCATCCATGACCAACCATGCGCTGCTGACAGCAGGCTCCTGCAAGGGCCTAAGTGTACCAGAACAGGTGTAAACAAGAAACCATTTCTTCCCCTGCCATCCCCTCGTAAACTCTGACACAGTATTTAAAGTCATAAAGCTCTGTGTAACTCGCTTGTAAAATATTCCCAGACGTATTAAAAATCTTTTTATTTCTATTATACAATTAAATATCTAATGTCCCTTTGAATTCTTTCCTACAATAATCCCCATTGAAATTTTTGCTCTAACAACAACCAGGAAAATGTACTTTCTCAAATGTGCTAGTAGTTATCAAACTGCCTAATTGTTTCCTTGCCAAAGAAAATCACAATATTTCTCAATTACTTTTATACTATGAAAAGCTTTTGAAGCAAAAATTCTGCCAGTCATCACTAAAACTGTTGAATTCTACAGTATCTTTTTTGAAAGGGAGTTAAATAGTCTCTTCCCCCACTTCCCCTTTCTAGGACAGACTGAACACAGATTAAAATAAATTTGGCATGATTCTGTTTTCAAAAACATCCTCAGCTTTCCACCAAACTACTTTTTGCTTTTGGATCCTCCCTTCCTGTATCTGCTCTGAGTAAACCCTCAGACTGGTTCTTGCCTGAAGTCAGAGCTGGAGAGGCTGTTTGCTGCAGTACTGGTGAGGGGCTTAGACCTTCCTCCCCATGATGCCCTTCCTACAACTAAAAAGAGCAACCTAAAATTTGGGGAACCTGATGCAAACCATTGAACCATTGCAAGCTATATTTTCTGACACAATTCTCAAATTTCAAGTGTAGTATTATTTTCCAGCATGGCACTCACGAATCTTGATTGGCAGTCAAGCATGGAGCAAAGCTACTGACATTAATGTCCAAATGCTTACTGGAGAATGTATTTCATTTATTATGAGCAGTAAATGAGAGTTCTACACCAGTCCTTGGCAAAAGGAATAATCCTGCCTGTTCCAACAAGCCCCTCATGACCTCACAAACTTAAAATAACATAACAAAAATAGGAATAATGGAAAACTGGGTAATGGAGAAATACAGATTTGCTACTGAAATTAAAGTTTAACAGACACACATTTCCTACCTCATATTAACTTCTTTCAAAGTGTTGGTAAGTGTTTCAGTCACTGGCGGATGACATTCTTTCAACAATTCATTGGTCACAGAACCAAATTTCTGCAAGCTATTCTCTTGTTTTTCCAATTCATCTTGTAGGCTCTAAAGTAGAATAACAAAACAAAACAAGACCATGAGGTATCAAAATTCCATGATGTAGAAATATTTCAAAATAGTATGTATCAATTGCATTAGATTATGGATAAAAACTTCATTTCCTGTGTGCTTCATAGAAACAGAAGGTTATTTAATATAAAGATTGTTCTTAGATTAATTTGATTTTATGTAAAATTCAGCAAAAAGTAAATTCTAACATCGTATTTTTGAAAAATAGAAAAAATTGGTAAATTAAACAAGTACTTTTGTACCGAATGAGTAAGCGCATGGACTGATTCAGAAATAAAAACTTAACAGATAGAAGAAAACTAATTAAACAACATTCCTCTGTTTAGAAAAAGTTGAACAAGTACCAGCATAAAGCAAGTCTTATTCTGAAAATAAGGTTCTCGCTCTTTCAATTATCATTCTGAAGTTGTCTGTCAGGAAGTGTGTTTTGTCCAGCAGAGAGAAATGAGGCCCATGGGGGGACTGAAGCATCTCTCTTAGGAGGAAAGGCTGAGGGAGCTGAGCCTGAGGAGCCTCAAGAAGAGACAGCTGAGAGGGTGTATATAAACTGTTGTATATAAATACATATATAATGTACTATTTTATATAAACATTATTTTAAACTTTTTAAACATTATTTTATGTAAATATCTAAAGCAGGGGTGCCAAGAAAATGTCGCCAGGCTCTTCTAGCAGTGCCAACCACGAGGACAAGAGGTAACGGGCAGAAACTGATGCACAGAAAATTCCACCAGAACATGAGGAAGAACTTCTTTACTGTGCAGGTGATCATGCACTGGAACAGACTGCCCAGAGAGGCTGTGGAGTCTCTCTCACGGAGGATATTCAGGAACCATCTGGACACAATCCTGTGCCATGTGCTCTGGGATGACCCTGCTTGAGCAGGGAGGTTGAACCAGGTGACTCACTGTGGTCCCTTCTAACCTAACCTACTCTGTGACTCTGTGAAAATGCTCTTTTTTCTTTTTTTTTAAACTTACATATTTTTATGCGCACTATTACAATTTGAACAGCCCAGCAAATCTCAGACTGAGTTTGTATTCAGAATCTTAATCAGCAAAAAGTAATTTACTGTACCTACTGTTTTTCCAACTCCTTCTCTCTAATGTGTAAAAAATTTAAATCTAGAAGAGTGGCTGTAAAGTCCATTCTTGGATTCTCTTTAAACCCTGGTTTTGAAAGTGCTGTCCATACTTAGATAATTTGGCTTTATATATGTCTGGACTTCAAATCACACGAATATTTAAATTATAATGTAAATTTAAATTTGCTATTCAAATTTATTTTTGCTAAAAACAATGTAATTTTAAATTTTAAAATGCCAACAGAAGACCAGAATAAGAACAACAGAAGTTCTTCTACTACAGGCATCTGGAATGTTTGCATAGTTATTTTTGATTTCAAAGATGACAACTTTCTTTGAAACAAAAGGTTTTTCTAGACAATAGAACAATAATTTGAATATTTTATTTAATTAATTTATTGCCATTAATATTAATTTATAACTTTGTAATACGAGTCTCATTGTATTTTGTGCTTTTCTTACAGTGGTAAATTATTTGAACATGTGAGTATCTCAGCTTCTGGATCATTATTTATTTTGATCATCAATCTGCTGCGAGGCTGGAGAGGGGGGTAAAAATGTGATCTCAACATGCGCCTGTAGCTCCAAAGCCTGATGAAGCAACATGAGAAACTTTAGTTTTAATGGCCATTACCATGACTTAAAAACTTGTAACAATTTAATGGTATGACATCAAAAAATCTAAAAAGAAAACAACTATCCCAATGTTATTCTTCTGCAACAAGAAAAATGCAATGGCTGGTTTATAATGTGTTCTCTTAATGTCATGATTTTAATGCGCCAGTATGTCTGCACTTCCACTTCTTATGAACCAAAATGTACAGTTATCTGCATCCATGCAATTTCAGACAAAATTAACTCTTTTCACCTGAAGTTTATCAACTTGGACTTTCACAGCTTCCAAAGAACCAGTAAGAAGATAAAAACGGGACAATGAGTATCTGGCTTCTGTCAGGTAGCTGTTCAGTTCTTCATAAGCCACTTTGTAAATGCCCCATTGATCAAGAACAGATTGCAACAATATCTTCAGTTGGCTAACCTGGGAGGAGGGAGAAATAAATACAAAAGTGTATTAACAGCATTCAAGCTATTTGGGATTTGTTTAAATTATTTTCTTCCTTGGAATCTCACATGCTGCTTGTCCTACATGTCTAATCTTAAACCTACTGGAGGATGAAGATTTTGGACAACCATCAACTGGGCTTAAACTGGGAACAGCATAAAGTTCTGCTTGATTTTAGAAAGGTTGGATGGAAGGGAGTAGAAAGATGTAAAAATTCATTTTACTTTGGTCCAAAGCAGTATCAAAACAAATTGCTTGAGACAACACATATCCCTAAGGCAGGCAAATCAGCCTGTGGAAGTCAGCAGAGAGGCTGGCACTAACACACTGCATTCCTCCTGAGAAGGCAGAATGATATTGATCAAACTTTGAATGTTGAAAATTAATGCTGATCTCTTCCTTACTCCATGAGACCTGTGGCCCTGAAAAGTTAGTTCCCTACAGATAATTTAGTACCCTTACACTAAGTATCAGGAAGCGTCTAAAAAGCTTCAATTACAATGACTAAAAGCATCCTTGAAACAAGAAATATTGTACCCATTTTACGTGGAGTGTAAAAAAAAACTCAGGGATTGATGGATGGAGAAATGGAAATAGGGACAAAATTCAGAATCTCCTCCCCTACAACACAGAAGAAATCCACTAGATGGAAATGCTAATTTTCCCTCTCCTCCGTAACTTATTCCTAGAGCTGTAATTTGCTGTTTAATGATTCTTTTACCATGTGATCCAAATTGGCCCAGGAATGGTTAATTTCTTGCAATGTATTCATAACAGTAGAAGAGACTTCTTCTTTCTTGTTCTGTACCAAAGAAAGACCACTTTTTTCTACATTTTCTACTTCTTTTTCCTTTGTTCTTATTGATTCTTCTAATTCCTAGGAAAAAAAAAAAAAGAAGATACCTGAGTATTTTGCTTGTTTAATTGGCTAAATAAAACCTTGATATAGAAAAGATGCTCATAAGCTCCTTGGTTTAAAAATTAGGAGACATGTTGGCATATTTTGACTTTTTATTCTCAAGGGATTCATAACTCATCAGCAATTTCATTGAATATTTTATGTTCCTTTTAAAGTCTAGTGGTTTGGTTTTAATTTAAATAGAAGTATGTCCTCTACATAAAATTTTTGTGTAATCTTCTGCTCTCTTGTAAGAGTACAAAACACATTAAAATAGGACAGCAGATCCCAGCTTTAGTACCTCTAGGCAAACACACACAGGATAGGGAATAAACAAGGGGAATTGGAGATGTGTGTACACTGCTGGGCTGCTGCCACTGAGATGTGGTGGGACAGCTCCTATGACTGCAGTGCTGGAATGCAGGAATACAAACTCTTTAGGAAGGACAGAGAAGAATGATAAGTGTGTGTTTCCCTTTTATGTCAATGACCACCTGGAGAGCATGGAGCTCTGCCTGGGGATGGATGAGGAGCTGACTGGGAACCTATGCGTCAGGATTAAAGAGAAGGTGACATTAAAGTGGGGTCTGCTACAGGCCACCTAACCAGGAAGATCAAGTGGATGAGACCCTCATTCAACAGAGAGGAGTGGCCTCACACCCAAAAACACTGGCCCTCATGGGGAACTTCAACCACCTTGGTATCTGCTGGAGAGACAACACAGCAGGGCGTAAGAATTCAGAATGCTCCTGGAATGCACTGGTGACATCTTCCTTCACTAAGTGGTAGACAAGTTAACGAGAATAGATGCTATGCTGGACCTTGATCTAACCAACAAGGAGGGGCTGGTGGGCAATGTGAGGCTCAAGGGCAACCTGGGCTGTGGTGACCATGAAATTGTGTTCAATATCCTTGGTCTGGCAAGGAGGATGTACAGCAAGCTCAGTACTGTGCATTTCCAGAGAGCAGACCCTGGCCTCTTCAGGAATCTACTTGGTAGGGAGAAAAATGTTCTGTGTCTTAATTTGTCCTAGAACTCTGAGAGGGTTTTTTAGTTAGTCCAAAGGTGGCTCAAGACTCTGGAAAATATTAATTTTGTCACGCAAGGAGAAGGACAAAATTACTTTCTAGGGAAAGATGTCAATTTGCCGTGACTCCTCATAGGAAGGGAAGTCTTTATTTCTATGCCAGGCCCCAGCAAAGCCCCTTGCCTGAGGACATCAAGCCTTTCCCCTTTCTAGATGACAAGTTCATTGGAGTCCAGCCAAAGACAACAAGCAACAGACTGCAGGAATTTTCCTTATTGCCTCCTCAAAGCTGCTTGCTGCTGGGAAGGATTAATGAAGTTGATAGCCTTTTGCTCATGCCTCAATAGCATGAGAATGAAGATAGAAATGAAGGACAAGAACACTTGGTAAAACACATGCTCCCATAAGCTCACTCCTAGCCAGGAAGCTACCTATATAATTTCACAGTGTGGTGCAGGAAGATCCAAGAAAGTCCTGCAGTGCTCTGACTCATATGGAAGCTCTGGGGCTTCAGGCAGCACAAATGCTGAGTCTGAGCAGAGTGGAGAAGTATGGCTTGTAGGCTACAGGCCAGCACAGATTTGTGTTTACCTCTCAGTATGATACAGAAAGCAGACTGTGAGGTGAGAGCAACCTTGTGTTATCCCTGCATTAACTAGTACACCATGTGATCTCAGCTTATTTTTTAATTTTCTGCAAGCTTTCCTTACTGAAACAGACCATCAGAGAAAGAAAAGAGTACAACAAAACTCTGGTCAACCTGAAAACCCATGTCTTTCACTAAATTTCAATCCCAGTGTATCCCAAAACACAACAGATGAACCAGTGCCATAAGAGACTTTACATTTTAGATAGCTGGGAAAGTATTTGGAGCAAAGTTCTAACCAGCCTTGCAAACACTCATTATTAACAGAATTTATCCCTGCACAAATACAATGCACTTTTGTCCGTATACATATTTGTGAGAGCATTTTTGTTTCACTATTTATTCTCAGCCTTTTTTTTCTGTATTATTTCACATTTCTTCAAACATCTAGTCATGATCTTGCTCCAGAGCACAGCCAGTAATACATCATTTTTAACCAGCTGACAACAATGCAAACACTTTTAAGTTAAACATAATAAATATGAGTTTCCAAAAAGTGGATTTTTGCCCTAAAAAATGTCATTTATGTTTATACTAGGTTGTGCCAAAATTCAGAATGTAGGACAGACAAAAGTTTCAAACACCAAGAACAGCAAATATTTCTGGTTCTCTTGGAAAAGGGCTTTTTTATTCATCATTTAAAACTTGTACCTGAATTAAAGATGCATTATTGTTTCTAATCTATGATGGGAAAAAGTGGTTGACTTCACTTACTAATATGAGACTAAGCAGCAACTAACATTGGTTAATAAATAAACTCCAGCTTTTGTACTAGGTGAACCGGATATTTGGGAGTGTCCGACACAGCTATTTCTTAAACAATTTGTTTCTCTGCTGATCAAAGTCTTGCCATTCATATCTAACTCTCCAAGCATATTTGCTAACTTCCCTGACCAAAAGGAACCAAAAAGGTGATAAATCAGATTCAGCTTTGAACTCCAGCCAAGTACAGACTACTGATTATGTCAGGCTATGCTAAATTACCCTTGCTTCAGTTGTATGGGTTTATTGCACTGAAACCATAAAGATACCTGAATTGAAACTAAGCACTACAGTCAGTTTAAAAGCTTAGGTCAAGAATTTCAGAAGCTTTCCCTCTAACATATCTGGCCTAACCACCCTATCTGCCTTTACAGAAACAAAGACGGGTTTAATATACTGGTGAATATAGAGTAAATTCCTCTACATATTTCATTTGAATAAATTTCCAGCTGTTCTCTTTGTGAAGAGATGAATGCGAGATCCTATTTTCCCCATTAATTAAATTAATGCAGGAAAGACTGCCACATCAAGATAAACATACTTCCTCTCTCCCTTTTATGGGGATGAGAACACCAAGATTTTGTGCATTCAGTTGGCCTGACAGAGTTTTAATTTGATCTGCTGTGAAATTTATTATATGATATACGGTGGCAGGATGAAACACTTCTGAACAAAAATTGCATGATGCCTGATACTGTGTAGATGCCTTGTCTACAAATTCAAAAGTATCTGTTCTGCCTATACACCTGTAAGTTTTAACTCTGGCCTGACAGCTCCAGAAGTAAGCTTCTTACTACTTAAATATGGGCTACTATGATAAGATGCTCAGAGACAACTGTGATACCCTGTTCACTACTGTGTAGTCCTTGTATGAAAAACTGTGGTGGTTTTGAACTTATGTGCATTATGTATAGCTGCACTTTGCCTCATCTCCTCTTTGCACATCATAACCATGACTCTCTTTTCTTTTTTTTTAAACCAACTTTGGTTGATTTTAAGCAACTTTGAGACATTATTGCTCCTTCCTCCTCTTCTACTGCTTGCACCTTAGGAATGAAATCTCTCCTCTGCTGAAGTAAAGAGGAGTTCAGTCACTGACTTCACCAATATGAAGATGTCACATGGATTTATCAAGTGTTGTTCCAAACTCTTGGAAAGAAAACATTTTTATTTTATTAAAGCAGACATTACCTGACAGTCTTTCAAAGCATTCTGCACTGAAGCCTGGTCTCCAATCTTTTGTTGCTGTTTCAGCTTTCTCTCTTGGGTTTCAAACCAAGTTTTTAGGCACTGCACATTACTTTCATATTCTGTCCAGGATTCTTGCAGATTTTCCAAGAGCTGGATCTGCAGAGAAAAATGAGTATACACTTTCTCATACAATTATCTTTATTGTTGGGTCAATTAAATAAATCAGTGAAGACCGATGCCAAGTAGTGCCTTCTTGGAATGCAGTATTGTCAGAATTTAAAAACAGTATATACATTCAAATTAAATATATCTAGTCTTTTAAATTGAGTTAATTAAAAAAACCCTGGCTTCACTCAGCTTGGGGAGAAGAGGGCAAAGGAATCATCTCTCTATGCTGTCCACTCCTTATAGGGAGGCATGAGGAAGATGGAGGCAGACTATTCTGGGTGATACACAATAGAAAGAGAAGATATAACAGTCACAAGTTGAAACATGGCAAATTCTGATTGGGAACAAGACAAAAACTTGTCTCCTGCCAGAGTTATTAAGCATGAATGAGCTGCCCAGAAGAGCTTGTGGAATCTCTCCTTGGAGATTTTCAAAACTCAGATAACCAAGTCCCCGTGCAATCTGATCTAACTGTAAAGTTAGCTCTGTTTAAGCAGAAGATTGGCCCAGATGACCTGCAGAGGCTTCCAACCATTATAATCTTATTGTTCTATACATTTTGAAAGTTCAGAGCATTTAGTTTTTATTCTCTACCTTTTCTGTTATCAGGCCTTGCAGGATCTGCCAACGTCTGTTCATTGCTCCAAGCTGTTCCGCAAAATCAGTTTTGTCACTGCGTTTGCTTTCAACATCCTGGCTGCTGATTTGTAGCACTGATTGGTTCACAAAGTCGACAGTCAACTGTTTGCAATTTAAATCTATCTTGAAACCCTAGATGAAAAGAAAGGAATAAAAAAACCAGCACATAAGTACCATAATTTCTCACTTTCCTACAAAACAGAGGAAAAATGCTCACAAGCTACAGCATTATCACAATTTTATTGGAAGGGTTTTTTTGCAATTGACCAGGAATTAGAAACCAAGACACTCCCACTGTAAGCAAAGAGCAGGTCTGGCACCACTTGACGAAGCTGAATAGGCACAAGTTTATGGGACCTGATGAGATGTGTCCCAGGGTCCTGAGGGAGCTGACTAATGTCATTGCCAAGACACTTTCCATCGTATTTGAAAAATCATGGTGGTCAGGCAAAATCCACAAGGACTGGAAAAGGGGAAATATCACTCCTACCTTTACAAAGGAAGAAAGGAAGATCTGGGGAACTATAGACTGGTTAGCCTCACATCTGTGTCTGTGAAGACCATGGAACAGATCCTCATGGACGCAATGTTAAAGCACATAGAAGCCAAGGAGGGCATCCAAGACAACCAGAACAGCTTCACAAAGAGCAGATTGTGTCGGACCTGTCTGGTGGCTTTCTATGGAATGATTGCACCAGTCAACAAAAGACTGACTGTTGCCATCTACCTAGAGTTCTGCAAGGCTTTTGACACAGTCCCACATGACTTCCTTATCTCCAAATTAGAGAGACATGGGTTTGAAGGGTGGCCTATTCTATGGATAAGGATTTGGCTGGATAGATGCAGCCCAGAGGGTTGTGGTCAATGGCTCTATGTCCAGGTGGAGACAAGTGATGAGTGTTTTCCCTCGAGGCTCTATTTTGGGATCAGTGCTCTTTAATATCTTTTTCAGTGACATGGTGAGATCAAGTGTATCCTCAGCAAGTCTGCAGAAGACATGAAGCTGAGCAGTGCAGTTGACACAACAAAAGAATGGGATGTCGAGGGGAACCTGGACAAACTTGGGAACTAGGCCCATAAGAACATCATGAATTTCAACATGTCCAAGTGCAAGGAGCTGGACCTGGGCTGGGGAGATTAACTCACTGAGAGCAGCCCTGCAGAGAAGGATTTGGGGGCTCTCATGGATGAAAAGCTGGACATGAGGCAACAGTGTGTGCTCGCAGCCCAGAAGGCCAAGTGCATTGCAGGCAGCATCAAGAGGAGCGGCCAGCAGTTAGAGGGAGGTGATTCTGCCCCTTTGCTCTGCTCTTGCAAGACCTTGCCTGGCAGGAGTATTAAAAATTATATTCCTGGTGTAAGTAAACAGCAGAGTAAAAGTAATTTGGGCTCCTTTTCCACAGTATCAAATATTGCCAAATTCTAACTCACATACAGTGCCAACCACTCCACAAAGTTGGAGTTTTTTTCCCTATATCACTTCTATTTTACATATGTCTCTATATTTAATTGCCATAATAATGGAGGTAATTCAAAAGGAAAATTAATAATATTACCACTCAGTACCTTGTACTTCTGGATGTAATCATGAATTGCTTTCTGTCCTACTACATTTTTTATATTTTCTTCATCCACCTGAATTACATTTTCCATCAGCGAAATCCAGCTCATAACTTCAGTGATGGCATGGCGAGAGGGAATTTTGTCCATCTGGAGCTGTTGAGATAACAGACTTAGAACTCATGTTGTGAAGAAAATGGGTAAGAATTCCTTGCTGTGCATTAACACAGTTTCACTATTTGATAGAGTACTGCTTGCCTGCATTTAGTTTCTCAAGAATGTGTTCTATGACATTTTTAGGCAGACATACATATTTTGCATTACAAGACAATTCAGAGAACTACTGAATGACATTGCCTTTTTTACTATCAGACTCACTTAAGACTTGTGACCGTTCCTCTCTCCCCTTAAATCACAATGTTATTACTAACTCTAAGAGCATTCTAAATTATAAACTCAAGTAACAGCTTACACTGATAACCTCCTAGCAACTAAATATTAAGCCAACTTTTCAACCAGTATAATTCTTTAAGTTCAGTATTATAGCATTAAAACTCCAAAACTACACAACTGAAGGCCTGTGTCTACACATATTAGCAAAAATCAAGGATGTTTTTAGATCTATTTTGTATTTGTATGACTTGAACATAACCTATTCAATTTGAACAAAACCGCTATCCAAGCCTGACAGGGTGCAAGGATGTGAATTCCCTTTTTTACAGAATGTATACCAACCTGTTGAAAAAACCCTCATCTGTTCTTTGGTTAAAATTTAACAAATGTAGCCATGGAAGTCTGAAACTAACAGTGACAGGTATTAGACAGGCAGGATTCGAAACAAAGTGTAAGCTTTCCCACAATAAAACAGGAATAAATCTTTTCCTATCTTTCCTCACATGGATGAATTGAGAAAGGAAGCAACTAGGCAGTGCCAACTGTACAGTCTGAGTTTTCTGGAAAGTCTAAGGCCATCGCTGCCTTTCTTACCTGGTGCAACTTCTCTTGTACTGCTGGGATTTGTGTGAGCAGCTCTGTCCACTGGGTTTCAATGTGGGACAATCCTGCACGCAATGCAGCTGTATCTACTTTCTTAAGCCTGAGGAGCTGGTTCCCAGTACTCAGGACAGAAGATTTCTGTGATGATTTAGCATCCACTTCTTTTGAAAACTCCTGCAAGCAGAACCATTTTTTTTGTGGAAATAATGCAGCACTTTTTTATTTTACTTAGAGTTTTACCTCAGAAAGCTAAGAATATCCTCCCTTCCCTTTAAAATATGTACTTTCAATTAGTATTCATCAGCTACACTTCAGGATAAGTTAGAACAAAAACTGTGTTCAGGCATAAAACCATTTTCTGTCTTCAGAATCCTCAAGATTTACAATCACTGCATATAGCAAAGAAGTGCTTAATGCGCATACACACCAGTATTTTGAAGGACAGCCTACCCATATACTCACCAATCACAGGAAGAAGTGTAACCATCTGATGAATCAACTATTTGTTTGTAACTGGGGAGAAATCGGTGTCCCAGATCCATGAATGACTTACCAAAAAGGAGTTCAGGTGGTCTCGGACGGTTTCTAGTTCCTGAGGAACTGTCAAAGACTGCTGGCTCCAAAACTCAAGTCGCTCCTTTGCAGATTGTAACCACTGTGTCAGTTCACTTGATTCACTCTGATACCTGTGAAGATGTTTAAAGAAGACTAAAACACTTCTTGCCTCCAACTGAGCATTCTCTCCCCCATGCGCTAGAGGAAGATACTGAATGCCAGATTTGAAACAAAAATAATTCTTTTTCTTTCCTTTATCAAATCTCAGAAAAACTGAATTTAATTTTTCCGACAGGGATGGTATCAGGAAGCTCCTCTTTTAGGCATTACACTCACAATTTTTAATAGTGCCTTCCTTTTGCCTTTAGGAAAACCTAAGTTTAATGAAGGACAGTAAATAGGTCAAGCTGTAACCCCACCCAACACACGTAAACAGACTTTTCATTTCTATTACAAGGCTCAGTCTTCCTAAAGCTTTACCACGAAGTATCTCAGAGCAGAAACTTAATTTTTTTTTTAGAAACCATCTCCATATCGTTTCACATGCCAAGCAACTAATGAGATAACGGAATAAGAGAGTCCACACATGAGCCAGGAATTCATAGACAAAGCTCTTACACCAATCAGAAAATTAATTTCAAAAGTAGCATATGAACATTAGTAAGGTAGCAAAACCTCCCTTCCATATATGCAATGACACAAACCCAGAAGAACCCAGAATCTGCAATGCGTCCACGAAAATGTGCTGAGGCTATTCACATTATCCTTCTTTAACTTTTCTTATCAACCTCTATGTACATGGGGCTTCTACATTAGTCATTTAAAGAAGATATTTCCTGACTTCCTCGCACCAGCTCTTACCTGCTACATGTTTTATTACAAATGACAGAGTACAACAGCACTACTATGGAAGAGAAGAGCAATCAAACTATGACTACATCTCAAAGCACTTTCTTTTAAACGTCGAATCAAATAGGTGCGGAATGGCTTTGACCTGAACAGCACAGGTGAAGAACTTTATATTGTCCATTATGTCAGAATTACCTCGTCCAGTGCTTCAGTATTGTCTCCAGCCTGTGAAGCTCCTTGGTAACTTTGCTGGTGTTACTTAACCAGCGTTCTCCGAGTTGGTTCAGTTGACCTTCAAGTTCTGAGCAGCTAACAGAAAAAATGAGCCTCTTCCCATCATCCAGCACTTGATATAATTTGGGCTGGTATTCAGTCAGGTTAGATCGCAGATGCTGTAATAACAGAGAAGATGGTTAGATAACTGCAGGTTTCTGCTTCCACACTTTCAACACTTAGTTTTCTTTTATTGTATTTTGCAGCATATCCAATGTCACCACAGTACATCACATTTTTTTCCTCAGCTCCACCTCTAGAACTCCCTGAGAAGAATCATGAAGACAACTTGCTCGAAACCTGAACATGCTGCCACAAAACCAATCAAGTCAATGTCTATTAGTACCTACTTATGACGAACTCCTCCTTCATGTGCTATTCTATTCTTGAAAAGACTATTTGCAGGGCAACACCATTTCTGATAGAAATTGATTAAAATACCAGAACTTAGTTTACCATCTGCTGAAAACCTACCATCTACTGCAATGAAAGTTAAAGATGTCCAATATCAAACTATTAACAGTGACTCTCTCTTTGGCCCTTTCAATGCCTGTCTTCAGCTCTCTGGACATCTCACTCTTTTAGTGATCTCTCCTCCTGCTCTTCATGGCTACAAAACAGAAAATCACCCTTCCACCCAAATCCCTGAATACAGAGACCAATCTTCATTGCACAAGAAAGCGAAAAAGGTAATGAAAAAAGAAAGGCTGTTAATACAATTACCCAGAACGAACCAGGAACTGAGAGAGATTTAATATAAATGGCGAATTGTGGACAGGTAAAGAATTTGTGGGCAAATGTACCTACCAAATTCCACTATCATTACACAAACTGTACGGATTTTAAAAACATCCGTACATTGGTCTGAGTGTAAAATGTACATGCATTCCCATTTTTCAATTCTGATGAAAGTAATCTGAATATAAAAGGTACAACACTACCAGTCTTATAGTGAGTACATGAACTTTCCATTGCTCTTAATTCCTCTTTCACAAATATAGAGCTCTAATAGATTTAAAGAAAATAATATGTGTGTAGGTCTATGTGGGTACTTACATATAACATACATACAAAAACTTCCTAGATAGTGGCTTACAAAAATTCTAAGATAGTCATAAATTTATTATGATGGATTTTTAACCTAAATGGGGCCATTTAATAAAATCTGTGACATAACACAATACAAGAAGCTGGGTTTGAGCAACCTAATTGCTGTAACGGAAGAGAAGAACAAAAGAAGAAAACTAATTTATGGTCAGGACCAACACAAGCAATGCCTAGCATTAAACAAAACCAAAATAACCCCCATACAACAGATTGCTTAAGTTGTCCTCATACCATTGAAAAAGCAGAAAGCTCTCCAGTAAAATAACAAAATAGATTACAACACAAAGTCAATTTTCAAGAAAAATCTGACAGACATTTTTCTGTAAAACGAAACAAGAGAACAAAAAGACACCAACTGAAGTTTCTAGTATAAGGAGACAAAGACAAAACACTAGACTAAAAAAACAGGATGTGGTAGAAAACCTATATTTAAACCACTTGTTACATTTGGGGAGGAAGGCAATTTGGGGAGCCACAGGCCTTCAGCCTCACCTTGGTCTCTGGAAAGATCATGGAGAACATCCTCCTGGATTCCATTATCAATGACATAAAGCACCAAGAGCTAATGAGGATTATTCAGCTTGAATTCACTAACAGCCCTTGATGACAAAATTACTGACTCTGTGGATCAGACTGACTTCAATATGGCCTTTGACACCTTCTCCCACAGGACCCTCCTCTAGCAGTTGAGGGAGTTTGGGCTGGATAAATGGACTGTCTTGTTGGTTGAAAATGCATTACCAGTCTCAACACTAATGACCAAAGGCTTGATGCCTGTCTGGCAGATTGCAATGGGCAGATTACTCCAGATTACTGCTGGTATTTTATCCTAAATATTTTCATCATCTCAAAGGCATGGACCATGACAGACAGCATTCCCTCAGTAAATCTGTGGATGATGCTAATGTAGGGAGAGACATTGTAACGGTTGGGACAAAAATGGCAGACTTAGCCCAGAAACACTTAACTAAACTTGAGGCTGGAGACAGCAGAAACCTTGGAAGGCTCAACAAGTGCAACTTCTGCACCTTGGGCTGACTAGCCATGTTTCTCAGTACAGGTTAGGAAGAAAACTGGGAGTGTATTTAACCTGGCATCTTACAAGGCAAGCCACAGGATTGGCCAATAGTAGGACTGTGAACAACCAAATGAAGTTATTTTATTATCCTCATCTAGATGGTGCTGATGAGGCCACATCTACTCCATCTGATTGTGTTCTGACCTCATCTCTCATTGAGCTGAGGAAGAAGGAAGTAGTCAGGGTCTGGTATAGAACTGTTAAGTTACTTAGGGACCTAGAGCACACGTCCTTTACAAAGAGCCTGAAGGAAGTGTGCCTGCTTTAGACTGAAAAACAGGAGGTTAAGGGTCAGTTTGTTAGACTAGGGCCTAGTCTAACAAAGGCCTACAGCTATTTGGGGTAGAATTAAAAAGATTATAAAGGTAAATGCTCCTCAGTAGTGCCACACAATATAAAAAGTACAATGGTGACAAGCTGAAAGCTGAAGTTACAGATTGGGTATTCTAGAAAACTTTCAGTAGGTGGTGGTGCAGGATTGCAGTTTGTCCCCTGGTCAGCTGTGGAATTTCCATCTTTTGAAGTTTCCAAAACTGTTGCTGATTCAGCCCATGACGACTACAGTGTTTCAAGTGGGAGGCTGGACTAGATGACGGTCAGAGATCCCTTTCACCCCTCTTTCCTGCAGAGAATGTCTACAAAGCACCAACCTGAAACAGGGTAATTCGGTCTGTAAGCCTGTCCTCCGTCTCTTCCACCAACCCAACAGTGGGAATGTTTCCTTCAACAGACTCCAGCTGTCTGGTGAGTTCCTGGTAATCTTCATCCAGATGCATCCAGGTCTACAAGCAGAAATTATCCATATATATGGCGAATCTGGGTTATCTAAAATTTTTATTACTTGCTTTTCTGATCTGAAATCCTAGAGCTGCACTGTTGTGAAAGTACAGAACTAATAGTACAAATGTCCAGTGAACCTGTAAAACTCTGTGCCAAGCCCAACTTTTGGTTAGAACACATGGATAAAACTGTTATGCTCTCCTGACCAGCTACAGATAAGCAGCTTTTTAGACTTAGAGGAACACTTGTGCCACCTGAAGGTCACAGGAGTTAAATATAGAAGATTGTATGTAGTTTATCAGTGCTTTGTGTGTATGACAAAATGGACTGATGCCCATCAATTTTGTCCAAGCACAGGAAATCAACATTATAGAATATCCTGGTGGTTGATCACAATGGAAGTACAGAAAAGACCACAGAAATTCTCACCTCTAGAATGTATTCCAGCTCCACACCTCGTTTATGAGCCAGCTTTAATACAGCTGAAGCTTGTCTCATTATCTCTGAATGTGACTCAGTTTCCTTCAAGAGGGTAAAGCTAGTCATCTTTCTAAAAAGTGTTTCTGTCAGGATCATGTGAGACTCCAGCCCCTGAAAATATTCCTGAAAAATTTGGATGTGAAGGAAAGGGTAGAGGGAGAATAGAATAGAGGAAGTGCAATTGTTACTCAATTCATTACCACTGAAACAACATTTTAAGACATAAGCAGTACAATCAAGAATCTACAGACACAGAATTAGGTAAACCTCTCACTTCACAACGTTTGACGAAGTCCAACACACATTTTAAAGAGGACAATTGTCTATTCAAAGGAAGAAATCAGTCGTTCTTTCCACGCAAATTCCATCCTGACCCTCATTCCATAAACAAAAATAGCTTAAGTCATATAAATACCCTCAAAAATTTCAGCCTAATGAAAATGTGGAAAATCGTTGTTATATTTGTGGGTGCTATTACCAAGTGTAAATTTCTGCTGAAAATAAATTGAATGGTGGATGACACTGCTATGTAGCATGGCAGGACAATACTAGCAAATTGTTATTAGAATAAGGAAGGAAATGCAATCTACCTGAGTTCACCTTCAACAAAGCATTTGAAACTCAGTGTGTCAGAATAGTTCATTGGTTCCAATTTAAGATAAAGTCTGGCCCACCATTCTGAAAAGCTCCTGAATCTCTAGGAACAGAAGGTTAGCAATTTGCTCTTCACAGGTGTCCTGGTTTCAGCTGGGATAGTTAATTTTCTTCTTAGTAGCCAGTACAGCACTGTGTTTTAGCTTGACTATGGGAATAATGTTGATGACACATTGACGTTTGGGTTGTTGCTGAGTAGTGCTTACCCCAAGTCAAGGACTTTTCAGTTTCCCTTGCTGTGCCAGTGAGGAGATGTGCGAGGTGCTGGGAGGAAGCATGGCCAGGACAGCTGACCTGAACTGGCCAAAGGGATATTCCATACCACTGAGCATCTTTTTCAGTATATAAACTGGGGGCAAGTGTCTGGAAGCTGCTGATTTCTTCTTGGGGACAGGCTGGCTATTGGTCAGGAGGTCGTGAACAACTATTGTACATCACTTATTTATTTCTCTTGCATTTATTTCTTTCTCTCCTTTCCATTACAATTATACTTACTATTTCAGTTATTAGTACTAGTATTAGTAGTACTGCTATTAGTATTAGGAGTCATATCTCAACCCACAAGGCTTACCTTTTCTTTCCAATTCTCTTTCTCCCTGAGAAAGGAGTGGTAAGTGCGGAAGCAGCCGCGTGGTACTACTTAGTTTCCCACTGGGGCTAAACCATGACAACAAGCTTATACTCATTACTACCCCTGAAATATGTCCCAGTTTCTTACCTTATGTTTTTCAAGCAGTGATCGAACCTCTTCCTTGGAAGAAACAATCATTTTCTGGTCACCAGCCATTTTTTCCTGGCCTGTTTCTACCAGGTCAGCCAGGTCCTGCAAAGCCCTCTCATACTGCCTCTTAAGAGCCATATTCTGATTCAGATCACTCCGCCTGGATCCAATGATCATCAGCAGCTCATCATACTTATCCTGGGGGGCAAAGGGCAGCAGTGGTGATTCTTATTTCACACCTTACATGTCTTCCTAGAAAGAACCTCAGTGTCCCTGTACTCTCTGTGAATACCAGCAGAATAACATTCATTTCCAGCTCAAAGAGCGTTTGCAGATATATTGACTTCATTGATAAATTAACAACTCAGCATTTAAAGACAGAAAAAAAAAGCAAGACCCGCAACTCTTTAAAGTACGTGCATACGGGGGAAAAAAAAGCAGAACTCCAAAGGCTTAATATAAGTAGCAAAGAAGTTGCGTGATTAGGCTTAATGCATCAAAAAATGGTGACTACTATGCAACGCAGACACTATTTACATTTTATAATGCAGAGGATTGGATGAACTCCAGCACAGGTACAGACTATATGCAGCTCAAAGTCAGATGTGTTTCCTTCTCCTGCCCCAGTATCTTACTGGTAGCAATCAACATACATACAACTTACTGTAAAAAACAAACCAAGCCCATACTTCTGATCTAAACAAGATATTCCAACAACAATAATAATCTCTATGATCATCCAGTGCTACAACAAAGTGTCCACCCTCAGATGGCAGCTGGCTCTCCTCACCTTAAACAGAAAATTGTGAGAAGCACAACTGTCAGAAAAAGCAAAAGGAAGGGTTTTCTAAAAACTGAAATGAAGGGGAGGTAGCACCTAATGGCACATAATGTGAGAGCCAAAAAAGCCCCAAAACCCCAAAACATACCAGCAGGAGGTGCTAAGACCAAAAGGATAAAGAACTGGGCAAAAGACACATTTCTTAGTGATACATTTCTTTGTCATTAATTTTTAATTGTTATCACTGTCTTGTTGGCTTAATAAGATAATGGTCCAGAGTCAGTTTCCTTTGCTTCCACGTTATTATAATGCCATTGCAAATAGTAAAATTCCTCAAGTGTTCCCCTGCATCAGCACCAAACTGTTCACGAAGTAGTTCCAACAGATATACAGAAGTTGTGGATCAATTTCCCACGTATATGGACATGAGAAGTGTTCTAACAAAAGCAGAACATTTCCAGTTTCAGGTCTCACTTCACTCTCTATCCTCTGTTACCCCCTTTCTTTTTTAATGACAGATGTGAGACAGTACTAAACCACACATCATGAGACACTGGTGCGAACAGGGATGAACCTTCAGCAGACAAATTTATGCTTAACTTCATCTGTTTAAAAAGGGAGTGGATGACAGCTGACAGAAAACATGGCTTTGTAGATTTTTACAATTAATACTGCCAATAACAGAGATGCTGGAAAATCTGAAGAGGCAAAAATAGAGAAACTAGGTGAGTCAGGGAGAACATAATCTTTCATACACACTGAAATGCTTCTAAATTCCTTTTCCTAAACTGCCTTATGAACAATAAAAAGAAACATTCCTTTGATAACACAGGTGATAGGGTGGGCAGGTTTAGGATGGGACTAATGAACCATACCTGGATCTTAGATAATTCTTGTACAGAAGGTTGGTCGACTTGTAGCTTGTCTATACACTTCTTCAATTCATTGATTCCAGCATCTAGTTCCTTTAAACCTTCTTCTGCCTGCATTATAACCTGTATATGAAAATTACTTTGCTTAGTTTGAAGTTTTAATAACAGTAGTGTAGCTGGCCTATGATCATATTCTTTTCTGCTTGCAGTACTAATCAGACCTTCAATGTGCTGAAATTTTAAAGGATGTTATAAGGGAAATGTATTAATTAAATTTGGGAGAGCCTAGTCCTTTTCTTAAAGTCAAATAAGCATTTTTTTTAATAACAAGTTGTTTTGGTATCATATAAAGTCCTACGCTTAGTATTTTTTATACCAAACATCACTGTAAACTTTCATGCTTTTAATTATACAGTAGAGGCCCCAAATAATTTTTTTTGATGTGACAACATCTTTTAAAAAATTCTTTCTATTAACAGTCATTCCTGTCATCTCTGAGCACGAAGCAAACCACCATCATAGCAGAACCCAGGTATGAAAGCAAAGAGCTGCGCACATTTCCTGTTCAGGACTGGGATAGCGCCAAATATACCGTCAAAGAAAAAGACTTCCACATTTGGAAAACTACAGCTTAAGAACACAGATTGGTATTTGCAAGTGTATGCAGGTGGTGAGTTTTTTCAACAGAAGCTACAAGCTTTCCTAGGTCTCTGCTGAAGCAATGCATGCAGATTATAACAAAGTTAAGAGGTAGATTCCTGTCCTTAAAGTCCTTTGTTGAGGCCCTTTCTTTGAAGTTCCCTATCCAAATGTTCTTAAACTCTATATGTGAGGTAGAACTCCTTCCTTCCAGTAACATGGAGTTTGCACAACACAGTCATGAAACGTCCATTTCATGCACCTAAAGTCACCTGGCTGATTAAGGGCCTTATTTCTACTTTCCTAATCATATAACAAACAGCAGTGCTTTTAAAACTGAATGTTTTATCAGCCAAGGGAGATCTCTGGAATCAAATGATTTCACTTGCTTTTGTTACCACATTGTATTCCTAGTCGGTAGTTAAATTAATCATACAGGAAATAATTTTTTGCCAATGTCTGGCATCACAAAATATAGAAAAGAAAGACACAGTGTGACCTCTCTTTTTCATACAGGAGACATAAGCTCCTTCAAAATTTGAATCTCAGGTAAATGAAGTCCAATGTTTCTGTTTAGCTGTAGAGTAAGTTTCTTCCATTCAGTCACCTGCTGGCACCAGGTATCAGTAACAGGAAATATTTTCAAAAAGTAGCCCTTAGCATACTTCACTCATTTTTCTCACTGGCAAAACAGAAACAAGGAAACAGGATATATACTTTCCTTACAAATAACTAATAATTCCTGATAAAGCAAAGCTAATTATTGCCTTAAATTAAAATGAGCAACATTCAAGATATTACTATAAACTAGTGAGCAAGAAAATGTCTTTTGTTCTTAATGAAGTTTAATAGCCTAGCAAAACTCCAGACTTTTTTTGTTTATTGAAGTTTTCTTTTTTTCAAATACTGCCCAGTATAAGCCTAACTAGGTACTAGGTCAGCTGAAGAGATAAGAAAGACACTTCTGATAGGGTTTTTTTGTTGTTGTGTCTTTTTGTTTTATTTACTTATAAACATGTGTAGTACACTCTTGGACATACTCATTTTCCTATACTTCATGTGAATATGTATATTCTCTCATTAAAAGCAACTGTTCTCTAGAATCCATTTATACTTTGGATAGAAACTTTACCTCTTCCCCTCTCCCCAGGTGACAGATATATGGTAATACCTGCATTTGTTCTGTTTCTGGTCTGTCAGCTGCCTCTGCTAATTTCTGTAGAAGTGAGTATTTGTTATCGGCCACCAATGTAAACATGAGCTTCAGATCATTCTACACAAGACAAAACCAAAAAATTACAGCCAATTACAGCACAAAGCAACTGAAAAATATTCCACACTTCAAAAAGTTTAAAGCATCAAATGTTGTATGGTCAGCACTACAGCATAAAACCTATTCAAAAAGCACCATAATTAGCCAATGCAAAACATTTAACTTTGCTGAAAATTCACAGTTGGGTATTTATTAGCTAAGAGCTAAAGCAACTCTTATTCAAAACACACCCCATGAATTCACTTCTGCTTTTGCCTTCCAGTTACATAATTCATTACCAAGGGTCATTACCTTCATTTAACAAAAGCATGTTATTCTTGTGCAGCTTGTTCAACTTCATATGATTGTAAACAAGCTTGGTTTTACTTTATAAGGCAAGCTGTTTTAATTATAAACGTGAGGAAATATAACATGTATGTAAACAAGACTTCCACAGATTACAGGGCTAAACACAAGCTAAAACTTTTAGAATACTTTATCAGACCAGACACATAAACATTACTTGCTGGAATACAATCATCTTTTTCTTGCATTCATTCCCAACAGAAAATCATCAGCACATTTTTCTGAGACTTTCAACATTACATAAAATGTGCGTGACTGATTTTTTATTTATTTTTACATTCAGTAATTATTTTAAATACCAAAAATCTCTCAGAATAAAGCAATGAATTCTAATCAACTTTGCTGTCATCAGCAACTGAAGGTCTTTAATTGAAAAATGGTGACTGCAGAGGAAAGATTGCGGAGTTTGAAAAGAAATCCAGTAGTAACAATCTATGAAAAGATGACCTTAATATAAAGACACAAGGAATCTTTTTGTTTGTTTGTTTGTTTTTTGGTTTTGTTTTTTTTAATTTATGGGTTTTAAAATTAGAAAGAAACCATACAGAAAGGCTTTCTACATTAATGATAACGACAACAAATAATGAAAATAATAATAATAGGAGATAACGTAGAGACCAAGTAAGATCTGAAAGCATTTCTGAACTCTGTTTGAAAAGTTTTCTGATAGTGCGTATTTCTCCACTGATCATCATGTTTTCAGATTTGCACAACACAGACTTCCTTTTATGTAATGCCAGCAGGGTGAAACAGCATGAAATCATTATCACTTCACAGTAATTGCATGAGTTGTATAAGCCTTCTAGAAGAGAGTTTAAATTTTGAGTAATTATTATGGCGTCAAATTTTGCATAGCCTGAGAAGTTGGATTTTTCAAAAAAAACCTGTGACAACCTTGTTCTTTTGATTTGGTACCAAAAATTCACAGCCTTTATATCCCCATTTGACATATACCCCCGTCAATTCCATCACATGGGCCTCATACCTTGAATGTGACAATTTGCTGGAGCCGTCCTTTCATCTGATGGCATCTCTGATTTACCACGGACTCCAGTAAGCTCAGTCTTCTCAGGAGACAATCCAAAGTGTCTTCCATAATGACCCTATTATCACTATTGTCAGGAAATATCTGAGCCAACAAATTCTTGTTCTTGTCCACTTCTTCTGTTATGTCTTTGATTTCTTTGGCAAGAGACTAATTTTGTAGAAAAACAAAAATGACAATCAGACATTCCAGAAAGCAGGCAAATAGTGCCATAACCGTTGTCATCTTTGCAGTGATGTAATGACTTTTTTACATTGTTAGTATACGCACACACTAGAAAAAGACAGCAGCTACAGCAATCGCTGATAGTATATTGATTCCGGACTGCTCCAAGGAAAAGAAGCGCAGGAATGAAATTATGTAGAACCATAGAAACATTTATTTTGGATTAAAGGCCATGTAGTCCAACCCCCCTGAAGTAAATAGTGACATCTTCAACTAAATCAGGATGCTCAAAGACCTCTCTAGTCTGACTTTGAATATTTCCAGGGGTGGGACATCCACCGCCTCCCTGAGCAACCTGTTCCAGCATTTCCACACACTCAGTGTGAAAAATTTCTCCTATCTAGTCTGAATCTATCCTCTTTTAGTTTAAAACAGTTATTCCCTAGTCCTACTGGCTCTTTCTCTCTTCCCCACTTCATTCTTTTCCCCTCCCTCACTCCTAATTAATGTTGCACTGTTTCTATATCCCAGAGAATTCCTCCTTCTTTTTCACTTTCTTTCAATTTCAACAATGTGGTGTTTGCTAATACTTAGAAAAGAAGTTAAACAGAAGAAAGAGTCTATGATTTCTGCAACATTCTCTACATGGTCAATAAAGTTATTTGTACCAGTAGCAGAATACTGCAGTTACACAGAGATTATGTCAGCGACATGTCACTTATCCAGGATTCTAATACTTTTTTTCTAAACACTACATAAAATGCACTTACTGCCAATCGAGAGGAAGTCCTATTCAGGGATTCCTTACCTCTTGCTTGCAGAGGTATGCTTCTGTTTCTTCCTCTGGTAACAAAGCTGTAGCAACAAAGACCTGCTCTTCCACATCATCCAGCCACACGGATGCGGCTGTGACACCATCATACAGTTTCTGCTCAAGATACAGGGTCTCCTCCACCCGTCCAGCCTGGGCAAACGGAACCACAGAAGTTCAGAGTACAAGTACAAGACAGTCTTTCTAACTTCTAATATTTGACAAAGGCCTGGATTTCCAGGTCATAGTTGGAGGAGTTTTCACTGCAAATGTGGTTTTGCTGGAGGACAGGCATAAAGACAATTGAAAATTACCTCAGATGAGACATCTTCAAAGGCCTGATTCAATTCAACCAATACTGGTGACACTAAGGATTTATCTTCATCCTGTGTCTCCTCCTTATACAAAGCCATTCCAGGTATCAGTCTGTTCGGTCTGCTATAAAGCTGAGAGACAACTACTAATTAGGATGCATCTACCATATGCAGGGCACAAAATTCAGCTGTACAGGTTCCCTACTGACTGAGGCTATCACCAGCTAATGCTCATGGTCCTCCCACAAATCCTGCATGTCATGAATATTTTGAATAAATATTGATCATCAGGAGGTTCACTAGAAATGCATGATAAATACTTGTAGCCAGAATTAAAAATTACTAGTTTTTACCAAAAATATAATTAATTACTGTTTAATTAACACAAGGTATTTAAAACTTCAGAAGCTGATTAATGGAATGTTATACAAAGAAGAGTGGGTCTGGGTCTATTAACAATAAAATGGAAGATGTATGTTAATATAGATTTTGGACTGTCCCCAGTTTAATTGATTAATCTCTGTTTCTTTCAGTAAAAATTCGGGGCCTGAAATTCCTTACCCACTAAGATCAAGAATTGAATACAAGCAATAAATTCAAACTGAAAATAACAGTTTTCCTCTAAGCTGTTGCCAGAGTACCAATCAATTCCCAGAGCAATGATTTGTTACAGAATTGCCCTGAGTTAGAGAAGTAGATAAACATTTTGTCTGAGCTCTTTCTTATTTTCTAGTTCATTAACCTGATGCTAGTACAATTCAAATCACTCTGAACACGAGCAGTGCTGTTGCCAAGATTTAACAGTTTTTAAAGGTTGTCACAAAAATAAATTGTTCCATATCCCATGCATTAACCACAGCACCTTAATGCATCTACATATTGTACCTCTTGTTGTAACCGCTGCTTTCAAAGAGAAAATGGAAAGAGAAATTAAAAATAACTACCAGCTGCTCTTTTTCTAAAGCTTTCTGGAGCAGTTTCTGCTTGGTACTGAATTCCTGGTTTAGGTTTTCCCATTTCCTCTTCATCTGTTCTTCAGATGATGGCTTCTCACCTTCCAAGACTAATTCCTCAGAGAGACCATCAGGCTTCTCACTGAATTGGACGATACAGAAAGGTTTAACAAATGCTAAAGTTATAACCATACAAGGTTAGAATTCTCCATTAGGAAATTCTACACTTAATTTAAGTGCTACTTTTTAAGGCTTTGACTTGTTGGTTTTGGGGTTTTTTACAGATAATAAGACAAAGGCTGGTTTGAACAGCAAGAAGGTCTTGTCTGATGGAATAAAATGTACTTTCCAAAAAATTGGTTAGAGTTGCAAATACCCATAGTAAGTTAAAAAAAAAACCCAAACCAGACTGAATATACACTACATTGAAATTTAACTATAAAGAGGTTTTACTTCAAAGTGCCAGACATACTGTGATATTTTAATGCAGGGCAAGCATACCAGTTTAGCTTTGGTAGACAGTGAATCACATTCAGAATTTTCTGAGGTTTTTTATTTATTTTTTTAGATTTTTTAAAAAATAATTTTATTTTTATTTCTTCTTAATTTCTATAGTATGTCATCACATGACAGAAGGAAGCCTCAAACAAAAGGAAATAGGTTAAGTAGTTTCTGGCATTAGAATTAAGGCTTCAAAAAGAAAAATATTTGCCAACTGCAGGAAAAAGGAAGTTAAGCAATGAGTATCTCATCTGGGAAGATCTGGTTATAATGGGAGATGCCATTGTTTGAGGCAGATGTGATTCACACACTAGTGCTCATCCATGTAGTTATATTAAGTGATACACTGCTCGTCTAATGAGTCTCACTAGTCTTTAATTTTAGTGTGATAATAATAGCTTGATAATAAGAATAAAGGGCATTTCTGAAGGTGATTAACAAAAACCAGTTAGTGTAACTGTATTATTAGACCCCTAAATTATAAGCCAGGACTCCAATATCCTAGGTGCTGTATAAAAATGATAAAACAAAATTAAAGGACTATGTGCAGAAGAAGGATGTAAACATAAGGGACGGCAGGAATGACAAAGCACAGCCACAGAAATTTACATTTCAGAACAACACATGAAAACACACCTTATAGATACACCTTCAGTAGAGCCTTGCTGTGTTAGGATCTCTCCTCCACGGCATGCTACCGATCGAAGCAGATTCTTCTGTTCTTCTAGCTCTTGTTCCAGCTCCTACACAGCACGTTACAGAAAACAGAACCAATCTCAAACAAACTGGTTTTGCCTTGGAAGGATACATCTACCTTGCTTAACTGTCACACAATGTTAGCTGAGCTACTTCTGAAGTAGTTTGCTTGAGCACCAAAATTGGTCCAAAATCTCCAGCCAGGGACACACAAAAATTGAGTACATAAATTGGATTATTGACCTAAATAACTAACGCGATGCATTTCGAGAACCTACCCTAGTGAGTGTATCTGTGAATCTTGGAAAACCATATATCTTGTAATACCTGTATCTTTGCTTCTATGAAGACAAAGGTATTATTTTGAATAGTATTATCTCTCCTTAGAGTAACTTTAAGTGTTGATTCAATTTTATTCTACCGATGAACAAAAGAAGTATAGACTGATTAAGTGAATTGACCATGGTCACCCAGAAGTCTGGTCTGCCTGACTGCTCCAGATACAAGACAGTGAATTCGCACGCATCATTACAAAAGCAGTGAGTAAGAAACAGTGTAAAAATTAATATTTCAATGGAAATATTAACAAGAGTGGCTCAGCTGTAGTATTAAGTGCAATCTTAGGACGGGAGTAAAAGAAATGCAAAACACCAACTTTCTGTTGCTGCAGGGTACTCTGCTGCTGCTGAGAGCGAGTAGTTCTTGCTTGTGCCAGCCATTCTTGAACACTGGGGCTTTGTGAGGAAACAAAGTCCAGATCACTCTCCTCCTTCTCTTGTAAAGATCCCTGCTTTAAAAAAGAGAAATAAAGATTTAAAAAAAACCTCTTACACTGTTAGAGAGCTGGCAGGTCCAGCTCATCTACTCAAACCACCTCCCAACTCTCAAGCTTGCTGGCTCACAAAGTGAGCACTGACTTCAAATTTCTGACTTTTACTGGATTTGTTTACTAGCAGGAAGAGTATCCCTAAAAATGTAAAAATAAACATGCATTACTGCACTAAGCAGAATCAGAGACCAGAGGTCAGAAACCACAGACTGATGTGTTTCTAAAGACTGTTCTGCTTCTAAAAATCAGCTTTGATCTGTAAAGGAGGGTGGCAGCTTTAGCTGGCAATGCAGGGATTCAGTGGTTTGTTTCTGCCAGGTTTTTAATCTAATTATATCAGTTTTTTTCCAACTGAAAAGGAAAAAAATCTGGTTGTCATTCTGGTCAATATTTATTTACCAGTAAGTACAGAAAAATATCCACAGTTGGCAGAAACACACTTGGTTAACAGCAGATTATATGATATGGACAGCAGAGAAAGCAAGAGGCATCAAACCACAGAATGTTACAACACCACAGCAAAAGCAACAGTTCTTCAATTCATACTTCTATCATTACGTTTTTCCAACAGAAGTGACTAGACAGGCTTTCTGTGTAAGCAATGCAAAAAAGAAAAAATGCCTTAATAGCTAAAATATTGTTTTATCATCTTCTTGACTTCCAAAGTCCACACTGGCTGTAAGTTAAAATAACTTTAGCAGCCAATGTATTCAAATGTAGGTATTTTAACACGCTTGGCCTTATGTTAAAGACAGACTTGTAGGTCTGGCTACTTAGATGTACAAATCTCTCTGGATTTATTTACTATTACTTGCAGTCATACGATGACTGTAGAGCTTGCACCTTTTTGGGTTTTTTAAAAGCTTTAAGAGCTAAAGCTGGGGCTTAATACCTCTCCCATTCTGTCTATATGTTTCATTTTTGTAGGATTTATATTATGCCCATGATTCAGCTTTTATTCTAAATAGATTAAGAGTGCCAAATGGTTCAACAACAGGCTCTCCAAAACACAGACTCTGCCTTCCAGAGGACGTTTCTCAAATCAGACAGGGACCAGTAGGGCAGAATGTGGGTGTGGAAATCCTATTTGCTTCACCTGGTGCTCCTTACGCTAACAACTGAGATGGACCTCCGCCACAGTGCCCCTGGCCCCAGCCACTGAAACAGCAGAGTTTTGCTAAGTAGTAGACGATAGGTGTAAGATTTTAATTTTGGGTGATGATGAGTGTACTGAAATTGAAAGGACTGATTAGTGTTCGAGGTTATAAACCATAAGAGGAGCAAAACAAGCAAGAAGGATCTGGAGCTGGAAAGAACCATCAGCCCTTGCTTTATGAAATAACTTTCTTATACTATGGATTGCGTCTGCAGGTAAACTGTGATACTTTGCAGGAACAAGTTTCTAGAAAAGCTGACACAGTTGGAGTGTGAACAATGTTATTATAGAATGTCAGATTGGGTAAAGTAAATATGTGAGAGGTAAAGGGGGTTTGAAATTTTAGCTTCCCTGTTACAAGTTAGAAAACAGACAATCTTTCTGTAAATTTGGGGGAAAAAATCTGCTTCATTTTATATACTCTAGGGACCACGGCTATTCAACTTGTAAATTTCTTTAGAGAATAGTATCTGGTTCTTCTTTGCACTTGGGCGGGAAGCTTGATTTCAGTTACATTTTGGGTCTCGTTTTCTCTGGGAAGAGGACTGAGAAGCTACAATTTTGGAATTATACTAGGACAAATAAATAATAGTCTCATAGTTCCTGCAATAACAAAGAATGTAAAAGGGATTGTGGTATTTGCTGATGCAATGAGGTTTTGCAAATATGCTATTGTACATACTTTTTAGATCAAAAGTATTTGTGAATTGGACATATCACTGTCAAATCACAGAATGTAAGTTTGAAAAAAATAGTTGCATTTTCATTTGAATTCTGTCTGAAGAAACTATATTACATTTTTTTAAACAACCAGACAAGATTGAACCTGTCATCCTTGATACTGTCCAGTCTAACACAGAAATAAATGAAAAATCCCTGAAGAAGATGGCAATGAAATTGATCTTTCAAAGGATTTCAGAATTATAGGCATACTTTTTCTTGTGAAACTGGAGTCATTCCTCCCCCACACATCCTTTCTAATAAAAAGAAAAGAAACACTATCTGTTTTGTTGGGTTTTTTTACTGCGGAATCCATTCTACTTCATTTTTTAAGAAGTCTATTCACATTCATTGCCCCTAAATCAGAGAATAAATAGTAACAGACACAGTATCTTGTGTGTGTTTCAAAATGCTACCTCTGGAGATAGTATACCCTGGAGCTCTCCTTTTCCACCATGCTTCTGATTAGTTTCACTACTTTATTTTATGAATAAAGAAGTTGGTCTTCAAGTCATGTTTTCCAAAAAATTAGTGACATTCATTCATTAAAATTGGAAGAAAAACTGGAATTGCTGCAAGAAAGTCAGAGAACCTTACAGTGACTCCTAAAAAGCCTTGTGCCACAGGAATAACAGACAGGCTGAAATACACTTTAAGGAAAATACAGCTCAGTCTTGATAATGGTCATAGTCTTCCAGTGCAGCTTGGGAGGTTCCTTCCTTTGGAAGTAGGCTGGTCTATGCCTCCGAGCAATTCCAGGGTTATCAGAACATTTGGAGACATGTAAAATTCTGAGTTTTTTACACGCATGAACAACAGTGTTTTTAGCTTATAATGTTTCTCAGGGTTAATACTGGCAGTGGAAAGAGTTTAGGCATTTTGGGGCATCTGATGCTCTTGGCCTCAGTCCATTGTTTGGAAAATGACATGACTGAACTTCTCATTTGAAATAACTGCTCAGTGAAGATTAGAAGCTGTTATACTGCCTACGTCTATTTTCTTCTGTGATCTCTAAGTGACGTCAAAGAAAGGCTTGAAATTCATAAAGAAACTTGTGTTTTGCATTCATGCACCACCTTAAATGATTCATATTCTACATCTGGAAATTATTTTGTTGTTATTTTAGATATTAGAAAACCATCCAAAAATCTGTTTTAAGAGTTTAAGTACACTAAATCACACCACTGCATTTTAAAATTTAGTAAATGTCTGTGATGCCTTTTCACTTCACAGGTAATATATGAGAATAAAGTATCATGTGCCTACATGCTGTTGATAACTTTTCATTTGCCTAGTCATGAGGTTTAATATACAAGAATAACATTAAAGTTATACTTTATCTTAGAGGCAATAGAAACAAATACCTGGCAGTTTCCTTTCTTTTTTATTTCTTTATTTTTCTGAAACTATGCTAAGTTTTAAAGCTATGCAGTTGCTTCGGACTAAAAATAGTTCTTAGAACATCAAGTGACTTTTCAAGCTAACCTCTCAGTAGACTTTAATCTGCATTACAAGCCAGAAATCTTTGAAGCTTATCATGTTTAATTTGCACAGCAAAGCCAAGAAAAGAAGTAAAAGAAAAGGGGGGCGGGGGGGAGGGAGTCACAGCAGGGCAAGAAAATCCAAAACCAGTCAGTCACATTACATGGTTGGGTTTCTTGTATGTATTCGGCTCTCCACATGCTAGTTTAACCTGAAGAATGACCAAAAGCAACTGTTAAAATACAATGAATTAGTGGCAATGAGCAGACCAAAGCAGCTAAGATTAGAAACTTAGGGCAAGACTGAGGTAAAATGAATTTTTGTTTATAGAATATTTTAATTTGTATAATGAGGCCAGTATTAGCCATAATTAAAAATGTTCCCTTATGTTATCTGTTCACTGTGCTGTGCACAGCGTACAAAACGCACGTATTTAGAATCATTCTTTTGTTGGGGGGAGAAGTCCCGCCCCAGACCATACACAATCTAAAGGGACTGAAAACAGGAAGAGAGTATATCTAGACCAAGCTAAACATCTATTTTATTATTGTCCTTTCAGTGAAGATAATGAGGTTAGGATAGTTCAACCATAAAGTGGTGTTGTTAACTTGAGAATGATCAACTAAAGCTTTCTAGGCAGTTCTTTACTTTGGAGTTATAATTCCATTTACTAACTAGAGATGAATAACTCAAACTGAATCAGTGCAATACTTCCACTCTTTTTCCCAGTTGCACAAAACTGCTATGAAATACCCAAACTCCTGCCCACCGTGAAAACAGCTGGAAAGAGCCACTCACCCGAATGTTCATCTGCTTGTCGTGGAGCACTCTCTGCAGCTCCAGAAGGCTGCCCTTCAGCGTCCTGAGCTTCACAGCCAGCTGCTCTGCCTCGTCCTTGGTGTGAGCCTTTCCTTCCATGAGCAAGTTCTCGTTGTGCACAGACAACTCTGACAAGGCTACTACCTTCTGCTCTATTTCAACCAACATGTTCTGCAGCAGCAAAAACAAAGACCCAAATTCATACATTTTCCAGCACCTGTCACGCTTTCTGGCAAGATGACCTGTGGCCTACCTCACCCGTTGCCAAACTAAGAGCAAGTCAGATTATCCTTGCTTTGCCTTCTAGTCCCATTCAGAGTCCTTTAGAATATGCTTGCAAATGTTTGTATTTGCCATTTCAGTTTGCAATCTTTTTCAAAATAGGAAATTAAAAAGTTACTTGAAACAAGTAATTTGTTGTAGAGGAGAGGCTCTTTATTGGCATATTAAAGGTAAGGGTGGCCAAGAAGCTAGACTGACATCCATTAATGACAAGAAGTGAAGCACGCAGCTGGAGTTACTTCTTTCCTCTTCTTTCATTTACATGTAGTCAAGTGCTTCCTACCTCCTCCTATGTGTTGCTCTGGCTGTGTTGATAAGCTTCTCTTCTCACTGTTTGCTCTTTCTGATTGGTGCATGATGGACTTAAGGATTTCTGTATAATCCTCTTTAGTCTAAAGAGAGACTTAAAGTGACAAATCTCTGGCATGTTTATTCTCAAAAGCTACTTCCCTGACATTCCATTAACCATTCATGTATTAGAGACATAGTGCATATTTTGATCTTCCAGACTCAACGCTCAAACAAGTCTTCCTCACACACCTAGCCTGACATCAAATGCATTTGCTTCCATGGCAACTGTCAAATATGAACTTACAAATTTTTCTCCTGAAGGAATGTGTGCAGAATAAGATCACCAGTCTCTAAAAAGTGGAAAAAATATGTAAAACTTACTGCATTAAGGATTAAGAAGCAGCAAAAGAAGAGCAGTATTGTTTTCCACAAAGTTATCTACACACAACTAAGGGCTCTCAAGAACAGGTGCTGAAAGAACTCCTGAGATGGAGCAGACTGAAAATTCCAATAATGAAGTGCCAGTGAAAATTCATCACATTTAAATGAAATTTAACTCCCATTTACCCTAAAATAGTTGAGATCCTCATTCCTTAATAAGAAAAGGGATCTTCTGTCAATGTGTCTCTTGTCTCTCTTTTAATTATAATGATCACACAATTCTAAATTATCATTTAAAAATTGAAAACTCCTACTAATTTGAGAACCTGGATGTTAGGACTCATCCAAGTCTTATTAATAAAAGTGTTTGCCATAATTCTTATTGCAGCAACATGTCTTTCCTTCCTGTTTTGTTATTTTGAGTTGATTATCCTTCAAGCCATAAAACCAGTAAATACTGATGATTATCCTTTACTTTTGCATGTATGTAAGGATTATTCCTGAAGAAAACATAATGCTATCCCAGTCATCACTGCTAGTGCCAGGATGTTCCTCAGCTAGAAAAGCACATTGCAGGTGTGTTCACACCTATCAGGTGAGCTGTTCAACAACTCCAGTTTGAGGGGACCAAACACAGTAAGTGAAGCAAATACACCTTTAAAGCTAAACAAAACTACATCTGAAAGATGTAGAACTTCAAATCTTCCTGGAGTCAGGACATTTTGTTTTCCTACTACTATGTTCGCATGTGCTTTCTAAAGCACTGTTTGCAATCGATAAGGAGAAATTAAGAACAGGCTATACTTTGTTTCACAAATCTTTGAGGAAGCTAACTGAGGATATGGAAGATGCTAAGGAGCTCAGAAACTTCTTCTCCACAAATATGCTGGCTCATTCAACTTAATAATGGTCTTAATATTTTACCTGACAGTCTACCAGCTGTGCTTCCATGTCCATAGGTTCCTCGGCAGGAAGCAGAGTGGTGTCCAGTGTTGCTCGGGTGCTCAGTAGCCAGTGGTCAAGCTCATCAGCTTCACAACGGTACCTTTGAAGAGCCTGCTCTTGCCGCTGTTCTTCGAGCTGCTCATTCAGTTTTTCCTAGAGGTACAAATTATATTTTACTTTTTAGGAGAAATAAACCGTAACTCACTTTTAAAAAGCTTTTTCTCTCTGTTTTGCACAAATCTTACACAGTATTTCTAAGCCATAGTAAGACCTTTCCTTTACAAAATATTATTTCTTTCAATTCATGAGTGTTTTTCTGATGATGGAAATTATGTTCCAGTTCAGTCACTGTATTTCTAATTTCTCCAGTAGAACTCTGCTATTACAGCTTTCTAAAGCTGAGGTCTTTTCTGCCTCCTCTTGCTGCTCTCCTGTGGGTTTCCCCCCACATTGATTCAGTGTTCTCAATTAGTACAGCACTGTTTGCTTAGGCAGAAAGATGTGCCTGAAGAAAAGGAATGCACAGAGTTGGGAATGGACTGCAGGGAAGGCAGAGCAGCTTTGCCTTTTTTGGCAGCAGGCTGCTAGACAGCCTTACTCTCAAGAGAGGCACAAGAGGGGTACTTC
Organism: Origma solitaria; assembly: GCA_013397895.1. Classification (NCBI taxonomy): domain Eukaryota; kingdom Metazoa; phylum Chordata; class Aves; order Passeriformes; family Acanthizidae; genus Origma; species Origma solitaria. The sequence continues at coordinate 65,964 of VZRL01002366.1, read as the reverse complement.
AAGTACCAAACAAAGTATGGGTGGGCCTTTGCTATAGTCACATGGATAAAGAGAAGCCTGAAGAGCTGTCTACCTTCTCTGGCCTCTCAGAAGATCCCTAAGCCATGGGGAAGGACATGAAGCTTCAACAGCTGCTGCAGCATCAGCATCACAGCAACACAGATGCCCTGGGTCCATCCATCAGCTGCTTCATCCATTGGAAAGACAGGGAGTGATCAGCATGCCTTGCTCACCCTTTAATTGTCCCATAGGAATTTGAAAACTGGCAGAACAGCTGCAGCCAGGGGATGGTGACCAGGGGCACAAAGGCTAGTGAGCGGCCAGTAATGAGCCTCAACAAGTTTGCTGATGACACAGCATGGGAGGAGTGACTGATAGGCAGAGGGTTATTCTGCCATTTAGATGGACCCTGAAAGGCTATAAAAATGAGTTGACAGGAAGAAAGCAAGTGTGAATGAAGTGTTTCTGTACCTGCTGGGGGAGCAATCCCAGGCACCAGTACAAGCTGGAGGCTAAGCAGATGGAAAGCAGCTTGCCAGAAAGGAACCTGGGTAGGGGTCCTGGGAGACACCAGGTTGAACATAACCAGCAATGGACCCTTGTGGAAAGACCAGTGGTGACTGGGGCTGCCTTAGGAGTGCTCCCATCAGGATGAGGGAGGTGATCCTGCCCCTCTATTTAACACTGGTGAGTCTACTCCTGGAGTACTGTCTCCAGTTCTGGGCTCCCTAGTACAAGAGAGATGCTGAGTTCTGGAGAGAATAGAGGGGATTTTGGGAATAAGAAAACGAATAGGATCGTCAAACGATACTTAGTTGTATCAGATAATGTGAAACCTAAGCATGGTGCAAACATTATGTAACAAGGGGAAAAGATTGTATTGGATCTGGCTGGGATGGAGTTAACTCCATTGCAGTCTGTACAGTGCTTTGCAGCTGTGGTTAAATCTGTGCTGATAACACAGCAATGTTACGGCTACTGCTGAACACAGCATAAAGGCTTTCTTTCTGTCTGCCCTCACAATGGCCAGTAGGCTGGGGGTAGGCAAAAGGTTGGGAGGGGAAAAAGCCAGGATAGTGAATCTGAACTGACCAAAGGGATATTCCATATCAGATGAGATCATGTTCAGCAATAAAAGCCTAGGGAAAGGTAGAGAGGGGCATTTCTGGTTATGGTGTTTGTCTTCCCAAGAAACACATGCTGAGCTTTCCAGGAAAGTAGCTAAACATCTGCCTGCTGATTGGGCAGTAGCGAATAAGTTCCTCATTCCTTGCTTTCATGCACAGCTTTTCCTTAACCTGTTTAAGCTGTCCTTATCTTGATCCATGAGTCTTTTTGTCTGCCTTCTATTTTTAACCCATCTCACAGGAGAGAGGAGTGAGGGTGGGTGTTTGGTTCCTGGCAAGGTCGACCTACAATACTTCACAAGGAATTTCAGACTCAAATGTACAAGGCAACTTCCTCACACAGGGAAGTATCTGCACAGCTTTTCTGCATGCTCAATTTCAATAGAAAAATTTAAAATCGCTGTCAGAATAATTTAAAGAATAATGATAGTTGTTAGATGTCTCAAATAATCCAGCCCTGAACAGTTCTCAAATGCTAGTTACTTAAATTAGGTCCACAGAAAGAACAATACTACCAAGTCCACACCCTCAACAGTATGGTATTTTCGTTACCTGTTCTACCTTGATTTCTACATTTACTTCCCTGGGGTGTTCTGGAAGATTTTATCTGTGAAACCAGAGCTATGAAGCACACAGGTTAAATTACTGAATGTTGTCTGCATACCATGTGTACTTCCTAGCCACAATTACTAGGGAATACATGTGGTATTGTATCAAAGTAACTGTCCGAATCCTAACCACAGTTAAGAGTAATATACTTGACTCATTCTTTATCTTGAAATTATTAGTTAGCATCTCCTAAGTACTACTAAGATGTTGGTTAGGTCCTGTATGGGGTGCAAGCTATAGACAGCTAGATCCCCTATTCTCCTTTTAAACTCTCATTTTCAATTAAAAGTTATTTTTCTTCTGAGAGGGAAAAACTTAGTGCAATTTTGTTACTTTAAGAGTAACTAAGTTATTTTCTAATGACCTGCTCACTGTCCCAGGTGACTGGACATAACTAAAGCAGCTGAAGCACCCTGAGACTCCTGCAATCCAGTGTCCTGGTTTACCCCCAGCTGGCAACTAAGCACCATACCTTAGATCAATCCATACAGCCAATTCTCACTGTTTCTCTGAATCAACTGATGCTGGAAAATATGAAGACAGTAGTTGCTGGGTTTGTGAATTCACTGCTGCAGTTCTTAGCAGTGCAGCAATAAAGCTGTCCAGCAGTGTTCAAAGTAGCTAAACTGTAACCAGCTTTAGCATGACTACATTTTCTCACCTGTATAACAAATGCAGCAACATTCCTATTTGTAAAGGGCTTTAAAAATGCCCTTAGTATTACAGGAGTTTTGGTAAAGTTGGTAGGCAAAGAAATAAAGGGGTGCATCTTCCATGAAAAAAAAGTTTGCATGCATATCACTGGGAAGATGAGTGTAGACAACAATGCAATGATTTGGAAGAGGAGCTATTTCTTGTTTTAATCTTTCTCTCTTCTCTTGTATCCTAGTTTGGAGAGATGACTCCTCACAGGCTTACTATAGATAACATGACTTTTCATATCTGCACTTTATTACTTCATTTATACACACACACACACACACACACACACACATACATATATATATACACACATATATATAGCCATACAGCTATATATAGCCAGGAATAGCTTGGAACATATATAATAAATGTGCATTTCCAAGTTCTTTCCGGCTACTTATCACTTAGCATTAAGATGAGGGGCTCACTAAAATAAGAATTGTAATTTATTACAGAACAGAATCGTGAGAAATAAGCAGAACTGAAAATTACTTTTTTTTCTTTAGTGTGACTAAGAATACTGGTGATGTTTTTTCCTGTACCTCTAATAGCTGTCGTTTTCCTGATGCCTTCATTCGAATTGTGGCCATTCGTTCTGCCAAGACTGTGAGGGTGGACTGCAAAGCCATCTGATCAGCACCTTCTGCATCCAGTGGTTCTGAAACAAGCTCCTGGGCTAATGATGTCTGAAGCTCACTGATTTCTTCTTGCAGCATTAAAATCTCATCCATCAAAGCCTATTTAGAAATGAGAGCAGAGAATGCATTTGCTTCATTTACCAGTGAGAAGAAAGTATTTCGGGAGGCACAGACTAAATATACAATTCAAGACAACTATCGTGGGGAAGTAGGAGGAACACAGAGTAGTGCAGAGTATCACTGCTGGTCTGGTGGAGACAGAATTCCAAAGGACTGAGTCCTAGTTTCAGAGGTTTAAGCTAGGATCATGTATCTGGTAACTTAAAAATGGATTTAACTGTATATCTCAAATTTCAAACGTATCACAAGAAGGAATTATTTTGGAAATATTATACATACAGATTCATACTTCCAATAAATTATCTGCCGGATATTCTAGTATTCACAGTAAAGACAATGAACAAGTAAGTGACTGTGTTTTTGAGAGAAAAATACGGGCATGAATTAGTTTCCAGCCTAAAACTTTCTAACTGGACAAAGAACATCCAGCAACAGAAGAAAATACTCAGAGATATACTCCATGGTGCAAATAAGTTCCTACTCTTATCCTTTGAATCAGTTTTCAAGATACCTACAAAAGGATACTACACTACCAATACCTTTGAGCAGATACTTTACTTTTGTATCTGACAGAATATATGCACTGAATGCACAGGACATCACACAGTGCTACAAAAGCCAAATTTTACCCTTTTCAAGTCATGGAGCTTCTATTGAAATAAGAACTGGCCCCATCGGATAGATTCAAGCTATCAGATAGAAGGCATAGGTGATTATAACTTAGACATATGTCAGATGGGTTATTTAATGAAGTATTCTCTTATTATTCAGAGTGTTATTTCTTGAGACTTTCCTTGTGAGGCAATTTTTGGGTGCTTTGGTTTGTTTGTTTTGTTTAACAAGGTGAAAATTGTATTTTGGTCAATATACAATGCATCAGCGTTGGTCGTGATATTAGTAAATTTGGCAACATTATAAATATTCTTCAGCAATGATGTTGAAGTGCAGTATGTATAGCTGTTGTCGGAAACAATCTTGAACAAAAGCTTTTGCTGAAAATTTCAAGTAGACAAACTCTTATGATCTATTCTATTTCTTTTTAAAAGGCTCTTTATTAAAAGAATCCCCATTACACCACCTTTAGAACAGCAGGCAGCCCAGAAAGGTAAGACATACAGTTAACCGAGAAGGTTCATGCAACAAATGCATTATGTTTAAGGTATCTAACCATGAAAAACATTACTGTCTAAAGAACAGAATGAAAGATATGCAGGCAGTGCACACTCTCCCTCTACTCCTGACATACAAGTTTTTACCTGATGTTCAGCCATCTGGCTCTCCGGGCTTTTGGCTGGTTCCAAACTCTCATTTAGTTTGATTTCAGTGGTCTCCATTTTTGTGGATATAGACTGGAGTGTGTCCTGATACTTCTGTTGACGTTCAAGAGCTTCATAGAGTGTGCGTTGCTTTTCACTGATCTGAAGAAGAATAAGGAAGGTATAAATTCTGACCTCTGACACAGGATTTGCTATTTACTCTGCTTCATATGCCCCTAGGCTTGAGAGAATAAAGCAGAAAAACTTGCAACAAGTCTTCAAGAGTATAAATTATAATGCAAAAAACCCATATTAAAAATACTCATTTACCTAAATTTCACCAAATGGAGATTAATTAAGCAGGGAAAACCTAGGCATGTTCTTATGCCTTATTTTACATTTCATGCACTCAAACATGGACGTGCCCTATTTGCTAGACACATAGTTCTTAATACCCCATAATAGCTACAGTGCCTCCGAAAAGAATTAAATTTATAGCATGTGATCAAAACCCTGACCATTTCCATACATCACTGAATGATTATGCTGCAATACTATACAGAAATATGTTCATTCAGTATTTGGAGTAACTGGATCCTTGGGTCTTTTTTGCCAACTCATCCAGCATGATTGGATATCCCTATTAGATTAGGGAATATAGTCTGTCAATAGCCAATATTCCTGAAGACAACGATCAGCTCTAATGACTCTAATTTTTCTTAATGGAGGTCTATCCTGCACAGGCTTTCAAACAAAGAACAAAAATATATATTGCAACTAATGACTCTAGCTACCATCTGAAAACCAAAAATTGCAGAGAAGAGTATTAGCTGAGCCAGTTATCTGAATTTTACTCCTTACAAGCTAGCCAATTATTCAGAAGCCTCCAGATGAAAACTTACCACATTTTTCAGTGTTTCCCAAGAACGCTGCAAATCATCCAATTTGGCACTAGCAGGTGATTCTAAGCCTGGTTCGTAAAACTCCTGGGTGGCTGAGGTGCTGGGTTGAATTTTAGAAGCTTCTGTCTGCAACTGTTCAGCAGATAAGGCTTGGTAATAAGCAATGTCCTACAAGCACGAAGTACATTATTGCACTTTCAAAAAAGAAAGATATTGCACACTATCCCACTCATACTGCCCCACTGCATATGTCCATTAAAATAAAGCCCACAAAGCCAAAACCACTGGGAAACCTCTGAATAACACTGTGAATCAGTATTTAATAGTAGTAGACTGAGCACGTTTTGGACCTTCACTACAATGAGGATTTTCGACGCATTTCATTCAACATTCATATAGGCTAGGAGGTGCAGAAGGCAACTGTGGACAATCAGGGAAGGGCTGAGAGGGGAAGTGTGATACATGGGAGTGTTGTTCCAGCATCATTACAACTACACATGGGGGAAAACCCATCACAAAAGACAGTGGTTATGGTACTCTAGGTGGTAAATACCACCCTAATGAACACGATCACAGAGAGAACAGTAGAAGAACCTAAAAGGAATATTCTGAAGGACTGGTAAATGAGTCAAGAAAGAGTATGAAGCATCAGCTTATTGTAAGCCTTCAAACAAACAGTCCCAACTAACTTATAAACGATACTGAGAAAAGGGACCAAAAGTGCTAAGGAAATGGGCAAATGTTCACACCACCAATGAAAATTCAGAGTGGAATTATTTCTCACCAGAACTTCTATACTTAGTGTATGGAGATTTCTTCAACTGTTGCAGATGACAACTGAAAACATCTACAGAAAATGTTGAATTAAGGAAACATGTACAGTATCTATACTTAGGTCAGGAAAGCAGACTTGATGACAAGGATTATTTAAAACTGAAACCATGTAAGACAGTTAGCACCACGTTATTTGGGAGGTGAAAAATGCTGCCTCAAGGGAGGGTGCAAAGCAGACAGAACAGGCTCTTTTCAGTGGTGCCCAGCGACACAAGCAGAGACAATGGGCACAAACTGAAGCACAAGAGATTCTCTCTGAACATCAGGAGATGCCTTTTTACTGTTAGGGCAACTGAGCACTGGGACAGGTTGCCCCGGGAAGTTGCAGGTTCTCTGTCCTTAAGAGACACTGAAAATCAACCTGAATATAGTCCTGGACAACCTGCTGTACATGGCCCAGCTTGAGGAACGGCGTTGGGCCAGATGATCTCTGGCGGTCTCTTCAACCTCAACCATTCTGTGATTCTGTATAGATGTACAAAAGTTAGGTACTAAACAAGACTAATTCTGAGATACAGGAGCACAGAGTATAATAGGGATCTTAATTTGGAACAGAATGCAAATATGTTATCTAATACCACATGTGAACAAAACCAAGACAGGATCTGGAAGAGCACAGAAACCAGATCACTCCTATCAAGTGGCTCAAAAGTGTCAGATGAGGTACTTCCTCAAAGACAGTAATTGGGAAACTTGAAAAATTTAATGACGGAAGTGTTACGATGTCCGGGTGCCAACATGGAAAAGGTAACAGCACAGCATTCAGTACTGCAATTTCAGAATTTTTCACTCTGACCACAAGTGATCTTTCCAAGCAATGGTGAAAAGTTGCACCAGTGGGGACAACTTCTCATTTTGCCTTGCCTGCAGCTACTCTCCAGCCCTTTGCAAGTCCTCTCTCAAGGCCAATGTTTCTGTGACCTCTTAATATGGTTTTCAGAATAAAGGGCTTGTTTTCACTGAGAGGGAAAAGCAATTCCTTTCGCCATCTTTTCAACTGCTTTCTGCAGTATACAACGTGGCAGCTTCTGTTCGGCACAGCTTTCACATGACGACAGTAGGAATCCAGATATTCATAGAAGTAAAAGATTCTGTAGCACCTATAAAGGTCCTAATATCTCATGGCTGTTTTAATGAAAATTAGCCAATGAACAGTAGTCAATCTTTGTTGTTAGATGTAGGGGCAAAGGGTGTGTTTAGATTTTGTAAGGTACGTAACAAGACCTCTGCACCCTAGATGGGCATTCATAAGGGAAAGAGAAAGAATCCTTAAGTAGGCTGTGTACAAGGAGATAGAAAAGCACTTAACAGTGACCCAGTGCATAAGACTTGAATCACAGGATCAGCTGTGTCCTACAGGGCACTGTGCCAACACTTCAGCTTTTTCAGTTCAACTGCTCTGCATTGTGTATCAGGAAAACAAGTTTTTAAAAGTGTGTCAAATATTAATCAACTACATCCTTGGCTAAGTGTGAGAAGATTCAGCACCAAAGGATTCTCATGCAGTACTGCAGCAAAGATGAAGTGTCTAATTTTGCTAAATATCAAAATGAACTGCATTCAGGGCTGTTAACCATTGCCAATATTTTATATATTATGAAATTCCTGACTGTTTCCAGCATTAACACCTCTATAGTTTTCCCCTACCCTGTTGTTTTTAGAGGAGTTTCAGAAAAAACCCAGATTTTTTTTAACTTATGATAGTGCTAGAATTGTTACTTTACTGTATTTCTGGTCTTGTTTTAATATATTTCAATATATAACCCCAGTATTTCACTAATTAGCTGTTGGCACTTGTATATTTTTATTACTTGTTAGAAATATAAAAACAGTGCATAGATGTCTGAATTCAGACTAGCTATGTTTCACCATTAAGAGATGCCACGAAACTGATGAAAGACTATAGAGAGTTATTCAAGATGAATTAAAAAGCAATCTTAACACCCAACCTTTCCCTCCCCAATTGCCTCTTCAGAAGAGTTTTGCATTTTTTCCAAAGGCTAAATTCGTATTATTCTTCACTTCTAGAGTTCCTGTTCACACTTTTTTTCTGGTAGTTTGCAGGTGATCTTCCTGTGAGAAATTAGTTCTTAACACTGTCTACCTTTTAAAACCAAGTATTTCCAAATTATTTTGCTGATTTCCTGTAAAAATACAAAATGTTTGTAACTTATATTTGACATCCTAGTTCACTAATGTCCAGGATATATTTTTTTAAACCAACCTTCTTTCCTGAAGTCTCCCTGGACATTCATCATGATCAGCACTGGCAGCTTCATAGCTTCTTTAGTTTTAACCTCATGTGAGTGTGAACATAAGAATTTTGTAACTAAACCACTGCATTTTGGAATGTTCTTCCACTTGTTGTTTAATACATAGAGTTCATTTCAACATTAACCACACTGAAGAAAACTTCAGCTCTAAGTTTTTAAGATTATTTTAACAGCATCAACTTTATCTTTCTCAAAAATCTTCTGCTAAATGAAAGACATAATCTTTTTGTTCAATTTTGCCCTAGGAAATCATCTACTCTAAAACTTGTATTTTGGTGTCAGCTCATGATGCAACAGCATCTTCAGTGTGTACTCCTTATTGTCTGAGTGACTGGAGCCTTTTGACTTGCTTTATATTTTCAGAGAAAAGTAATGAACTGACATTGGCTTTGTTGACAAGGAAGCTAGTTGCTCTTAGTCCTTTAACTCCTTCACTGATTAATGGTGTCATAAGACTTCTATGTTGAAATATGTATCTGCCTTTCTACAGCAAGTGAACTTCACAGGGAACTTTCTGATCATCTAAAATGACAGAACACTAGAAAAATCTTTCTTATACATGATGCATTTTTTTTTTAGTATACCACTCATGATTTTGTTACCACTCTTATCTTACATTCTTATGTCCTATAACTTATACTTAGCAACTTCTATAGCACCATATGCATTTCTGAAATTAGCAGAAGGAATCAATGAGCATCTTGCTCAGGCTTGTTTAATTCTACTCAGCAATGCAACACAACACATTCTAACACTCAAGTCTGCAGAGGTCAATTTTGGAAGCAGTCATAAATGCAAAACCAACCAATCAACCACAAAATCCGAAACATGATGAATTCAGTGATGTGGCGATGGCTTCTAAGGCTCATTTCTAAACTTTTAAAGCATAACATTTTATGTGTGACTTTATGTGCACGATACTTAATGTGTTGGCTCAACATTTACATTTTAATCAATGTTGACATACACTTGCTCCTATTAGAACTGCAAGAGCCGTCAGTTTTAAAATCTAAGCTGGTTATTTCACTGATCTGCCTCATTCGCACTTAAAATAGACTAACATGAAAAAGAACAATGTTAGAATGAACAGCACATGAAAAAAATCACATGAAAGTTAATAACTCAAATGGTATTAAGTAGAACATATCAGGCTGTGACTTCAGTGTCATAATGGCAATGGTACAGTAAGATAGATGGATATGGACATAATGCAATGTTTCATTATGGGGAGTACAAAAAGGCATTTTTTCTCAGGATGCAAGATTCCATTGAGTACTACTGAGAAAATAAAAATTAGGTTTTAAGTACAAGAAGCTAGTGACATTGCAATTGTTGCTTAAAATATATTTTTAAAAATAATGAATTGCTGTAACACTGTATTTATACAATTCAAACTCAGAAGTCAATATCTGTATCCATTTTGAACCAGAACCAGAAGGCTCAATTTGGTAAGGGATTAAGCCTCAGTTACTCAGAGCTATAGCTAAATATTATCTCAGAGGATTAAATAAACCACCTGTGGAATGGAACCATGTATATCTGAGATAAAAGCTGAATGAATGCCAAGAGAGAGGTACCTGGTTAACAGAAGCATCTGTATTAGCCACAGGTGAGGGAGAGCGACAGGCAGGTGGAGAAGAAATCTCACTGTTGGTTCCCTCCTCCCCAGACTCCTCAGTGACAGGGGAGAGCAGCGTGTGACAGCGACCAGCAGTCATCTGCCACAGGAAAAGCAACCCCAGAGCACAGGAAGAAAATCAGTTACCTCAGCTGAGGCTTGACTTTGAGATCAAAACAACACATGGCCAAAATTACCACAACATTAATTAGTCATGCTTCATGCTCCTACATTTACCAGTTTAGAAATCTGTTGAATAAACAGTCTCATTTACTTGTCATACTTCAGTAGGAAAATGCTCTCCTGTACCCTAATGGATTTTAAAACACAATGTAGAGCAAGCAACTCAATAATAGCAAATTCAGGTTTGCCTACATGTCCTTCTAATATAATCACTGCTGCATAAAGTAATACTATGGAGAGCTACAAAATACTGCACTACTTTGTCTCAGTACCCAGGTCTGGTTAGAACCACAAGGAATAGACTTAAAATATAAAATACACACAATCCAGTATTCAAACATATCCTTTTTCCTTCCCCAATGTTGCTACAGAGGGATAAATCCTGAAATCTGACACTCAGATAAAAATCCCAGTAGCACCAGCAGTATGTCTGTAATGAGACCCAGTTAGAAATAGACAAAAGAGATATAAACCAAACATCAGGCCTGTGGCAGTACTTAGCTTTCATTTCCAATACAGTCATCTGAGAATATAGCAGCATACTGTCAATTATCACATCAACATTTGAATGGGTGAAAAGCCTATACACTGCAACATCTTATGAAATAGTATTTATTCTAGTTTTATCTTATTCCTGCAACTCATCAATTTCTTAGCATTTGCTCCTGCATGCTGACAGCTACAAAAAAAAGCACAATATTTGCATACTACTGCAGACAACTTTTATGTATTTGTTAAATAACTTCATCCTTTATCAAGAAGTCTTCAGAAACAATATAAAGCGAAATACAGTAAAGGGAAGCTGCAACTTGCTTGGTTTGCCAGACTACAGCCATTTCAAAAGCTAAATGTCGATGTGAGCTGCGGCAATACGGTACACAGGGGTGTTGTAATGATGCAAAAGGAAGCAGCACAGATAATGAGTACAGTGACCAATGCATTGCTTACCATAACCACCGAGGGATGAGCGGGGTGTGCTGGGAGCAGGTCTGAATCCAGCTCCTCCATTCCCTCGGACAGCCCCTCCACTTCTGTCACTGTCAGCAGCATGGTGGCATGCTTTGCTTTCATTGTCAGCATCTTGCACTTGGAATTCAAAGCAGCAATCTGCTCCTGGTATCCTTTGATCTTCTGAGCCAGCTCCTGAGGAAACATTCCCCCCCCCTAATGCTGAGGCAGCCGGTGAAGGCCACAGGACCGGCAGCATTTCAGCTTCCGCGGCCAAGTGAAGCCGTGCGCAGCCCAGCCCATGGTGGCGCCGCGCCGTGCTGACGAGCAGAGGATGTGGGCAGCGCGGGGAGCGAGCCGGGCGCGCCCGCTGCGCTGCGAACCGCGGAGCGCCGGCGCCTGCCAGCGGCTCCGAGCGGCTCCGTGTGCGCCGCACCGCGCAGCGCCGCGCAGCCAGCCGGGGAGCCAGGGAGGGAGGAGGCACCTCCCGTTCGCATGCAGCCTCAACCTGAGCCCATGGCTGGGAGCTTCACGCTGCACCAAATGGGAACGTCTGTCCCTCTTCCTGCCCTATTTCCCCCGCCCGCCCCGATCTACTTCCATTTCTCCGAGGAAGATGAAGCTCCCGCGCACAGTGCATGCCAGGGAAATGAGGTCATGTGGTAACCACAACTGTAAAAAATGCCCCATTCAGCTCTCACCAGAAAGAATGAATTGTCCAAACAATAACTCACAGGGTCGAACAGGATCAAATGTGATAGTTACAATCAGTCACATAAAAAGATTAAAGACTGGATCACTTTTTGCCACTGTTTGGATAAGCTGTATTTTAATCTTGTTTTGGTTTTGTGTAAGTCTACTGAGTTAAAAACTGAGCTGCCCAGAGGACTAACCTTTCTTTAAAAGGAGATGCGGAATCAGGATTAAAGCAGAGCATATTTTAAAATATTGGCGGTTTTATGCTTATGAAACGGTCTGTTTGTGCGGCCAATCACTGCTATAAGCTTAAGTTTTTTTAGACAAGAAAGATGAAAATGAATAGCCTTATGACTATTCGTAAGTGTCTTGTCTTCTCTCCTACCCTATACTGTTGCTCTGTTCAGTGTCCAGTTTCAAAGATTTCAATTAATATACTTCAAATAAAAAATGGTGGAAGCGTTTCATATTTCTGCTGAAGCTATTGTCCCTGTCACTCTAGATGCTCAGTAACAGGTTAGGGTTTTGATCTATAAAGTGGAAACATTCGTACGAGCTTGCCTGCTAAATTGGTGATTAGTTGTTCGAATATATATTTCTGCTTTATTTTTATATCTGCTTTTACTTCTTCAAAACCCACAAGCTTTCAAGGAAAAATGGCAACAGGAGTTGCAAGATCTAGTAGGCATAATAATATATTATTACAATATATTTTCAAAAGGAAATAAGACTACTGCTTCAGGCTGATACATGAAAAGGTTTTTTTGGTTGTACGACATTTTCAGTAAGAAAGTTCCTCAAAATTACAGTGCAGAACACTCATTGCAAGAAATACTGAGGTAGGAATTGGAACAGCTCAAAAACTGAGGAAGACACTTCACTACTTGAGTTTCAATGGCACCTTGTCACACCATCTGTCACATTAGCAGCAAAAGGACCTCTCTTGGTGCTCCAAAGCTTTCCTTGGAGACTAAGAAAAGTCTTGATTATAAAACATCAAGCAGAATAGTCAAAAAACAAGCTACAATCAAATCAAGCCACAAATGTAATCTCTAGCAGCTCGAATAGTTATCTGCTGTTTGGCAAATACCAGTCATTCACTAATGCTCAATGAATGACATATCTGAGCCTCAGTAGAAAATTATTGTCATTCAATATACTTGCTTCATTCCATCAACATTACTGAAGTGCAATGACATTTGTGGTATTAATGGCCAATGCAGTGAGTACCTAAAATACCTCTTTCAACTTAAAACAAGGAAAAGTTGGCAGAAGTAAGATAGTAAAAAAAAAAAAAGAAAAAAAAAGTAAAGTATCTTATAAAAGCAATGTCCTATCACGTATTGTATTATCTGTTAAAATAATTCGCAAGTATGGAGATACTTGCCCACATTCTTATCTGAAATTCTAAAGAAACATGAGTCAGTAATCATAGTATCTACTTCCATACCTTCATAATGATTCAAGCTTCCTAAAAATCAAGATGTAATTTCCTTCTACTTTCTTCCCTCCTGCTATTTTAATTCTAAATATAGCTGCTACAAATGTCCCTTTAAGTTCTTTTAAACACAGGCTTCAACAGGGGATCTGATAACTGGTACTTTCTTCAATCAGTAACACAATTAACAATTATCTTGACAGACTTGACTTTTGAAGTAGTATAACAATATATGGTTCAGAATATCCACTTCATGTTATGCTTTTTCACAGATATTTAGCAGAGAAAACATGAGCCAAAAGTATGCTTTTCTCAGTCTTTCAAAACTCCTTACCCCTGAATGTGGAAAGCTTGCAAGTAGGAAGTCTATCTGTTCTGGCTGATCCCAACATGTGCATTAGCATAAAGCTGCTGTCTTCCTGGAGATGTTTAGGACAACTCCTAGCTACTAAACTTGCTCAAATGCACATTAAACTTCAAGCTGCCCCATTTTTAATTCCTTCCTGCCTGCAGCACCATTCCTTCCTCCAGCAATATTATCCTGTATTGCTGAAGTCGCTCTCCTGCCTTTGCTGTTCCAGATCATTGGAATAGAGAATAGCAGCATTATCAATTCAGTACTAAAAAACGAGAAGGGTTATGCAAACTGCTCTTGAATTTAACTGCTGTAACAACTGGATAGAAAATGAGCAACACATATAACATTAGGTTATATTAGACAGCAGGACAGATAGCTTTAATTCAAAGGTAAAGAAATGGTGCCATCTGGTGCCAAAAGTGGCACACAGAGATCAGTGGTGCATTTTCTATCCCAAGAATGACAGGACAGACAGATGGAGCGGAAAGGGGCTCAGGAGGAGCTCTCAAGCCAGACAGCAGCAAGAAGGCTGCACAGAGACTACCCTGACTTATTCAAGGGCTCATGATCAATGACTTTGTGGCCAGGACTTGCAACCCCAGAGCACAAAAATTTCCCCAACAGACTTTAAAGAAACCTGTGGAATGAATGGTGCAGAGTTTTCCTCCAAATCTACTGTGGGTTTCCTTTGATTCAAGTATCTTGGTATTCTTCACAGAATGTCACTGAGATGAAAATGAGCAAGTACTTTAGGATACGCTTGCATACATACAGACATGTGGATCACCGAAGTTGTGATTACCTGACTAACTGCTGAACTTTGACTTCTGGGACACTCCTTAGCCAAGTTCTGATGTTAGCTGTTCCTTAATTATGCAATGTTTCTGTTTATCATAATGTTGTCCAAAGGCTAGGATATACCTAACGGAATAAAGAATGAATTCTCCCCATTGTACCAATATCAGAAATTTCCTATCTGATATTAAGTCTATCTGCTCAACTAGCATTCAGGAAGTCTGAAAAGCAACCCAGCTAACCTACGACCAATGCTTATGAAAAGTTGTTTGGGTCAGTGAGCCGCCATTGAGCCCAATGGGTTGATGCATTTTGGCTCTCATACCTCATTACGTGAAATCTGGACCTGGAGTTCCTGGATGTTGCTGGTTGCTATTGGCTTGTCTTGAATCTCACGATGGGCACTCTCTATCATCTGCTGCAAATATTTCATTTCTTGTTCATATTGCTCGTACTGAACTACTGCTTCCTAGAGAGGGAAAAAAAAATTTAGTGTCTACATCAAAATTAATTTTTACTTAGTCTAAGCATGACAGATCTCCCTCCTGAAGTGGAACAAATTTACATTTATCTGGCACTCACATCTTGATAAGCAAAGCAGGACTATGGTCAAGAAAAGGTCTATTCATAAATATTGTGAACTGCAATCATTAGAATGGTTTCATTTATTTAAATATTTCCCAAACCCGCAGTCCATATAACATGATACTTTAGATTTCTGATGTAAACTAAACTGCTAAAACTTCTAACTAACGTGCTAAAACTTCTGATTCCAACAAGTACCTGAACAAAACATACCCACAAGAAGACAGCTTTGCTTAGTCTCGTGGTTTTACTATAAAGCATTTACATCTGCTTTTTCACTTCAGGTGTTCATTTAGGACTATTAAAAAAGCTTAGATTTTACAGAAAATAGAACTGAGAAAGAACTATGAAGATTAATTCAGATAATTATCCTAACAGTGTAGTATCAGGTCTTTCTATCATAGCTGTATGAGCAGTTTGTCAAACCCAATTTTTTAAATTTTCAGTGTGACATTGTAACATTTCTTGTATTTTAAGTATCATTAATTATCCTTAATCATCAAAAGTCTCTTCTGTTATCTAACTTGAAACTTTGTAGTTGCACTCTAGCCCACTGTGTATATTCCTATCACTAAACAGCAGAGAAGAAAAGCTTATTCTCTCCTTTGGAAATACCTTTACGTGTTTAATTATGAATCCAAACAATAATACAAAAAATCTAGTTTACTCATATTTAGCAGAACTTGAAGATAAAAATTTAATAGATGTTGAATGATTCCAAATTCAGAAAACAAATAAATTATAAATAAAGAAAATAATTGTTTTTATAGTAGAAAGTTATTTAATTAACTCAATAGTTTTTATGCAATCTTCAGAAGCAGTTGATGTTATAATGTTATATTAGTTTTATTAACTTATTATATATCTTATAAAATTAACCTGATACAATCATATATTAGCTGTTTGTCTAGTTAATCCTAACAGCATTCAAAAAATCATAGCAATATCAGGGAGGGAACCAAAGTGAGAATCTGATGAGTAAATCAACAGCTAACATGGTCATGAACATTAAAATCAGGAATTATCTGAGACTCAGTGGGGAAATTCCTAATGGTACTAAGGAACAGAGGAATCCACAGAGACACAAAATTCTATGTTTTCATCAGAATTTGTATGCCACTGCTCAAGTTCCTGTGAGTAATTTAGGGATGGGGTTGCACTTGCCTGCATGATGTTGCACTGCTGGATGGCAGTGTGCTGCAGGCGGCTGGCCTCCTCCTGGAGCCGCAGGGCACTGTGGCACATGGGCAGGCTGGTCACCACCTCTTCAGGAATCCTCAGGGCACTCTGGCACTCTTGTACTGCCTGCACTTTTGGCTTCAGTGACTCCATTTCAGACAATAGATGCTAGAAATAAAGTCAGGGCCACAATAATCCAGTTTTTCAGAACTCCCAGAGCATTTCATGGAGCCAAAGACAAATAATGCTAAGTTCAACCAATAAAATAAAAAAATTACTATTTCCTAAATTGAATATAATTAGACACACTTTCTCCAGAGTCACTCATTTTGAAATACGAATTCTTTTAAAGATTAGTTAAGCAAAAATTCCACATACTAGTTATAAAAATAATAAATGAAAAAGCATAGTAGTACCTATTTGTAGATGTCTAAGTAAAAAAAAATTCTATTAACAGATCTGAGAAAATAGATTTACAAAATTCACAAATTGAAGCAGCACAAGAGTAATTTATCTATACACATATCTCAGTGTTAAAATCTGAGTGGAACTCCCTGCTGAGACACAGAAGCACATTTTCACTACAGCAAATGAAACCCACTGTATTCACAGCCTTCCTTTGAAAACACAAACCATGGCTGAAAATATTGCTTAAAATTCAAAAGGCAATCAAACAGAAAGGAATACAGCTTACACAAAAACCTTTTTCTTTGAATAATCACAAGCTGGATGCCTTTGCTAATTGCGCCTATTCCATACACTATGTCCATTCAAGCTGTCTGTTCATATGCGTGACAAGGGTCTAAGTGCAATGATTGGAGAATAGATTTGATCACCATTCTTATAATCTACATTGAGCAGCTTAATGTATGTACAGATATGAAAAGAAAAACAAAAGGACAAAAAAAAGGAAAAGGCAAAGTTGATAAAAAGGGTCTTAGCACATTAGAAAAAGCCTTTAGATTCAATAGATATAAATCAGCTGGACAATGAGGCAAACAGGCATAGAGAGACTGGTTATCTCCCTTTCCCTATACCCCATGCAGAAGGATAGCTAAGTGGGTCTGAAGTGCATACTGATGAGAGGATTGTGGTTTGTTTTTTATTTCTGTGGTTTCATGACATATGGTGGATAATCTACCCAGAGTTTTGATATAATGACCTATTCCTCAGACAGCACTGGTGGGGCCTCTCCTCTGTCAGGCCCCATACTGCTGGCAAAGGGTGTCTATTGTGCAATCAACACCCAGAGGCACCTCGGGGGATGCCTGTCAGCCAGGCACTCTCCAAAACCCCCTCTCTGGTCTGGTGAAACAGGTGGACAGGGGCTACAGCCCCTTACTGTACAAAAGAAATTCATACTGTGAGATCTGCTAGAGTCAAGACAAAGAATACACATAAAACCCAGGGTAAACTCCATGTTCATTTATTCTTAGGGTGGGTGATGTGTTTCACTTACACTCTTCAAGGCCACATTCTGAAATCTGTTCACAAGTCCTCAGAATAAAGACTGCATATTTTAATGAAAAGGAAAAGCTGTGCAAATTTACCTTACTTCCATATGTTTTTCTGCAGATTTTAATCCTACAGTGAACCTGCTGACATCCAGTTTTCACTGGCAGACTGAGACAGTTAAATCACCATATTAGCTTGCAGAAAGAAACGTCTTAAGAAACTCAGAAAGCTATAAGTTGCCTTATTTTTCCTGTTAAGAGACTGAGACCAAAACTAACAAACTGACGAATCTCCATAGCAGATTAAATACAATAGAGAATGCCACAATATCTTATGGAGGTAATTCCACTGGCTAAAGGAAACCTGAATTTTCTCTTAGCTCTCCAGATTACTACTGGGGAAGCTAGCAACAAAGTGTATCATTGCATCTCTGTCTGTAAAATGATGATAACAATACAGTCTTTCTTTTGAAGTACTTTAAAAACCTCTTGACCAAAAGCACTAGATGAGAATTGGGCTTTATTGCAATTATTAATATGGATTAAATGGATTGGATGCACACTTCTCAGAATTGCATCAACCTAAGAATGGGCTCATAAGGAATCATACTTCAACCATTCCTTCTGAGGGAATGATTCTTCTTGCTCCATCCCTTATTTCCTTGGCAGTAATTTGGGGCTACACTCTGAAACAGTGACCCACCTAAGAAACACAACATTCAGTCTCACCAACACTCATTATTCTTTGTGTAAGCTCACACTACTCAAATGATGACTTTGAGGTCCTGGTCTTTACCTGTCTATGAGAAAGCTGCTCTTTCAAGCTCAAATGGCCAAGCTCTGGAGAGGTCAGCGTTGCTTGGGCTTGCTCCAAAGCAGCCTGGAGGGCTCTCAGCTCAATTTCAAATTTCTTCATATCCTGTAACACAACACATTTGATTCAGGGATCAATAAGAAGAAAAAAAAATCACTATGAATATATGTCTGGATTTTATAGTACATTCCCCTTACATACAGTGCAAAAATGAATTCATAGTTTTCACAGTTAATTTAGATAAAAATACCAGTCATATGACAGTCTACAAAAAGGGATTACAAAGACAGAATTATTATTTTAGGCACTTCAGTCTCAAATACAGCATATACTTTTTAAAAATAACTTCATAGAGTTCAAGGCCTAGAAAGAAACTGAAGATGTCCTCTCGTCAACTTTTTGCAATAAGACAGGACATAACTGTCTCGTCTTTACAGCCTGTTTTTAAAGACCACTAGCAATGGAGTCCTACTTACCTCCACAGGCAACACATTCCACTATTTCAGTACTCTTTTTTTGTAGAAAGTTTTTTTCTGATAATCTGACATAAAGTCACCTTTTGCTGCAATTACAATATTTTACTGACTATCCCACTAACAACAAAAACTAAGAACAAATTATTTCTGTCCTCTCTGAGTATGTTAGGATAATGCTTTTCCATGCATTTTTTCTGCAAATCTATACACACAGTACAATCACAGTTCTCCTCAGATCTCTGTGCAGTCGGTCCACACCTTTCTTCAAGTGCAAAAGCTGACATTGCTGAAACCTTGCCTGTAACCAGTCAGCAGAGCAAAAGGACCCTGTCACACACCTTAGAATTATATACCTTATTTTCTGCATGGTGTTCAGATTTTTTACAACAGTGTTACACCACTCACTCATTTTCCCATGAAATGCGTCATTAAACTTAGGAACTTTCAACAGGGTGTGTCGAGACAGTAGTCCCTCATTCAAAAGTAGAACACATGCTTGCTTCTTCCTGTCTAAACATAAGAATTTCCCTCTGTCTCTGCTGAACAGTAGCCTACTTTTTTTTCAGGTAATCCCTGTACATATGGTGTTGTCTAAGTATCCCAAAAGCCATGATCTCTAAACCAGCAACCAATTTATTAATGAAAGATGTTGAATAGTACCAGGTCTGAAAAAGAACGCTACAAATCCCTATTTGATGTATCCCACCTTTTGGGCTGCAAATCAGTGATAATTATACAACAGGTAAGTTTTCTAGCTAGCTTTAGAGACAGCTTCATTGTATTTTCAACTAGATAACCTTATTAACTCTTTCAATAACAGTAACAGTATAACGTGAAACATCATTACAGTCAAGACATATTACATACTGTGTATTTATATACAAATTGATGTATTACTTTGACATAAAATTGGACACTTTTGATATAATTTTCTTTCTTCATAAACCTGTATTGGCTTCTATTCAATCCATTCTTGCTTCTAAGAGTTTACAAATAGTTCCAATATTTCTCTGAGAACAGAAGCTAGTATGTTTCACTTCTACTATGATTACTTGTATATAAATATCTGGTTTGTTCCATGAAAAAAGATTATAAAAAACCCCCAAATCCTTCAGGTCATAAACGGCGGTTTTTATTTTTGTAATGGAAAGGAGTCTTTTTCAAAATCTCTCTGCTACACTGTTACAGCTGCTGCAGCTGCAGCATTTCTGTTATGTCCCATAAATGTTCTGAAGTCAGAGTCAAATGTGGAGCAGGACCATTTTTAACCTTAGCTGCAATTTTCCTAACAAATGACAGTCTATTCTCTTAGTTGCCTTTAGGTATTTTCATATTTAGGCCTATGTAACTGTAGCAGGTGACAAAAAACTCCTATAAATATATTAATTATACCATTAAAATTCCCAATTTTTTCTTGGATTGTTACATCAATTTTTTTAAAAAGCGAAATTGCTTGCTCTCAAGGCAAAACCAAATAGAAAAGACTTCTGTTCTTTTCTCTGTGTCTTGCACCAGTTTACTGTGTCTTCAGACACTGCATAGTCATAACATAAATTTACATTAACAGCAATCTCATAAAGAGCTGCACAGAAATGTCAAGGACATGAAAAACCATGTTCATTCTTTTCACTGCATTCTCTTGTAGAGGTAGGCCATACATTTTGGAATTCTGGCCTGGTCCATTACTGATCTGAATAGATAACAGGATTTAGATGCTGCTTAAGAGAGAAAAGAAATGGTGGAACATAAGTATCAACAAAGACACTTTTCAAGTATCTAAACATAGGTGCTCAGTGCTATTTGAGACACACCACGATCCCAAATATATCCATCTAGAATGGGCACTTATAACAGGACCTGCAGAAATCTTGTGCCCATCTGAGTCAGCACCTGAAGTGAGCATCTCAAACAGTGCAAGATACCTGACTTTAGACAACACAATCATGCTCTTTTATAGACCACAGTATGATGCGTACATCACCCTAGCTGCCAGCTAGCAGTAGAAAAACTGCTTTCATTTACCTTGGCGGCATCTTGGAGGTTTGGTAGCTGCACTTTGATAACTTGCTGCAACTCCTCCGTC
Organism: Origma solitaria; assembly: GCA_013397895.1. Classification (NCBI taxonomy): domain Eukaryota; kingdom Metazoa; phylum Chordata; class Aves; order Passeriformes; family Acanthizidae; genus Origma; species Origma solitaria. Next base: position 44,876 of record VZRL01002366.1, on the reverse strand, counting down.
CGCCGCCCCAGTTCCAGCACTTGCTGTGACATTCCTTCAGTACAGTACACACTTGCCAGGTAATCAATCCTCTCACTCATGGCCTCAAGATCACCGTGAATCTCTCCAGACTCATCAAGAATGCTCTAGATGGAGATGCAAGCAAATTGAATGTCAAGTTTGAGACTCAATGACACGTATCTTTGAGTATATTCCTGTCCTGCAAACTCTGCAATCTGTACCCATTTGTAAGCCTATGATTAAGTTCCACTGATTTCCTGTAAGGCTTAGGCAATATGCTTAGCTCTGAATGTATGCTGAAGTGCTTCATCTTATAGAGACTGGGAAACAAAAGATTAAGTCACAAAGATTCAGCAGCTGTACTTACCAACATGTTAATTTCAGTGTTTTGCTATACACACTTGTGTGTAAAAATATAATATACACAATCCATGGAGAAGATGTTCTGGAAGCCTCATGTACCTAATAGAAAGTAGCAGAAAGCACTTGGGTGCAGTGCTACACCAGGGTAGGAGTCATTAATGCCGCCTAAAAATTCACTGCAGAAGTATTGTGTGGGATGGCATTGGTTAAGCCTGTATCATCAGATTTTGAAGCAGGAAAAAAGTCATAGCAAAACCAAACCTGAAATTCCACCTCCAGCTTTGCTCAGGATAAATTTCCTGGAGGTTCCTATTTAGAATACAAAGTGTGACATACTACACTGCACTAACGTACAAGAACACAGCTGACAATTAAATCATGTATATATAAAAACCATAATTTATGTAGACTTATTTTGGTATTAGTTGTATATGATTACCTTATGATGATTTGATTGGTTTCACACTGTCATGTAACACCAGGCAAGCTTGAACCTTATCAAAATGTCCCACTGATCTCACATGCATGTTCCACACACAGACACACAGAGAACAAATTGCACAATTACAGGGACAGCAAATCATTCTGATGTGAAATGTTCAGGAAACAACTGGAAGAAACTCTTCCATTAGGTATCAGTTTGAGGATATTTGCTGTAAAACACGTTAGATGAGAACAAAGGGTGTTCCAATTCAGCATAAAGGAGAAAGAAAAACCCCCCAAACTGAAAATCTTGTTTGATTAACTAAAGCTTTAGAGTATGAGCTGCAGTAGCTGCTCAGTGTGATACAATCCCAGTGTATAGACACCCCTTCAGCCAAAAGCTACTGTGAAACCAAACTACATGAGTAAACATGGAGATCAACTTTGAATGACAAAGTTTTATTCCACAATGTATCTTTATTTCAGTATTCAAAATAGTTGTCCAAAACCAGTTAATGATTTTTAAGGCTTGCGGGAACAAAGAAATTTAGCACTTTATGACTTGTTTTCCTCAAGGAAAGGAGGCAAAAAAAGGTATGGGAAGTAAAACTCCATTGCTTCAAAAATAACTTTTTTTATACACTGCCTTTTAAATTTCCTAGCTCACATAATCACCTGGTAGGCTTTAAACTGATCACGAAGCTGAGAGGAAGAATTCCATGTTATACTACCATGTACTAGGATATTTGCTTTCTCAATCCATTTCAATATGAACTCCAGCATCTCATTGTATTCTTCCAAGTGTGAAGCAGCCTGGATAAAAGAAAAATTTGCTTAAGCCTAAGATGTAATTTTGTACAGTTCTTAGAAAATGATAAAACTAATTTTATTTCCTTCACTGTTTTAACCTGGGGATCATTTTAACAACTTTTCCCTGCTATTTTATATAATTTCTTATGTATTTATGGAGTTACAAAAGGTCTGCTTTCAGTATTAAGATTATCTATTTTGGGGAAAAAAGGCAATGTAAGAATGTAGGTCACACTGGGAGAGTCCATTGATGCTCAAAAATATCCCTAGAGGATTCACTCCCTGTGCATATTTCAGCCTCACATGTCTCCAAAATGCCTCCTCTTTCAGTCTGTGGCTCAATTTCTTATTTTGATATGTCTCTTTCCATTACATCCTACAAAACACATTTTTTTTACACAATCTGCTTTGTCCACTCAGTCTGCCAAAAAATGAAATGTTGCAACATTTCAAAATACAGGACAAAAGTTCTGCTTTCTGATTAATTCAGTTTCTATTTAGCAAAGTACTCATAAGTTCCAATTTTCCTTTCAGCAGGAATAATTTCATTGATGTTCATGAATTTCCTCTTTATAAAGGATGGATCAATCCCAGGTGACCAAACTATATTTGCAAGCAGTTTTCAATATCTATCATTTTTTATGATAGGTGGATTTCTTGGTGCTGAACAAAAATATCCTAATGTTAGATCCCCTTACCAAGTACCTTTGACTGAATTCTTACTTTGATAATAATTTTCTATCTCTTCTTAAAAACAATTTTTCAGAGGAAATTGAAAATAGCATCTTGAGGTTATCTTTTTCAAGCCTTATAGAAGCATCTTTATGCATGGAGAAAGAACTAATAATTTATCAGGGTACTGATGGCAGAACCATAGAAAATCCATTTATTTGCTTTTACATAGAGTTTTTCAGGGATAAGAACAATTAGGAAAAAAAAAGGAGAAAGAATTTCAGGGATTTTGAACCACAGGGGATGCATCTTTATGAATGCCAAAATATTATGCATTATCAAGCCATGGTATATAGGCTTTTCTATTGAATCTACAAGCTGTATTCACCTTCTGTGTATTGAGACTAGGGCAAAACAATTTTTTAAAATTTTTGTTTTTAATGCTGCAAATAGAGGTAACAGTAACAAAACAGAGACCCTGACAAGCACAAAGAGATACTATTTCCTGGCATGCTATTGTTTGTAAGATCTATAATGTTTTTAGGGCACTAAAGGAACCAACCAGCAGATGATTCATGCAAGAGGGTGTTAAAGCAGCATCACAGAATTATTTTGCCCTCTGATTTGACCTGTCTGTGTCTCTTTGGAATGTGATGCTGCCTAATAATAGGCAGATGTGCAAAGGAATGCCTCTTCTGGCCTAACTACAGGAAAATAAAAAAGATGCTTGCATGCCCCTTCTGCTTCGGAAAGGAAACAGCAGAAAGGATTTGAGATCGTACCTGACTGAGCTTGGCTGCTCTGTACTCAGCCTGCCGTATGGTCTGCTGATGCAGTGCAGTGAGCTTCCCTATCCTGTTGGCCAGCTGCTTAGCCAGGGGCACGTTCTGCTCTGCAAAGTCTTGGACTGATGCATCTAATTCCAACAGCTTTATATTGCAGCTGTCCAACTCTTCACCAAGGATCTAGACAGAAAAACAATAAAATCAGTGATCCTGGAAGTGTCAGCTTTTTGGTTGATTATTTCTAGTCCAACTTGCAACTTTTACACCCTGTCCAAAGTCTCCATGGTTTGTTCCATTTTTAAGCAGGAAAGCAGAACAGCAGGATGTTAGGTCACCTCTTAAATATGTGCCATTACTCCTTCTTGTCTGACTTCCTGGCTGAAACAGATAACCATTTTCCCTGCCATAGGCAAAGACTGAGTCACTTCAGTGTGACATTAACTGTTCTCAGGCATGTTTCTGTGTTTGTTTCTGAAATGGATAGTCAGCAGAGACTGCCATGACAAGGATTTTTATTTATTGAAAAAGGGGTTTGTTTTATTGCTGTCTTAAAATATAACTTTATAAACTCATGAAAATGTAGTTACTCATTAATGGATTATGAAAACTTTAATTTTCATTTGAAACTTGCATTTTTATAACATGATCTTGATGGAGGAGCAGTCTGATCGTGCTGGACTATTTCCACAGAAACAGAGTTTAAAATCAATTTTTTCTTACTATAGTCACAAATATTTTGAAAAGAAAGCCTAGAAAGTTTTCCATGTTTCTCACAAATTTATAGCATACTTACGGCCTACAGTTTCTTGAACTAAATTGAAGTCACAATATCACAGAATCACAGAACAGGTAAGGTTGGAAGGGACCACAGTGAGTTTACCTGGTCCAACCTCCCTGCTCAAGCAGGGTCATCCTGGAGCACATGGCACTGGATTGTGCCCAGATGGTTCTTGGATATCTCCAGTGAGGGAGACTCCACAGCCTGTCTGAAAAATCTGTTCCATTGCTCAGTCACTGCACAGACTGGAAGAAGTTCTTCCTGATACACAGGTGGAACTTCCTGTGCCTCAGTTTCTGCCCATTGCCTCTTGCTTCACTGCTTGGACAAACACTCAAGCCTCTCTCCAATTATTTTTACAAATTTAAATTGCAACCATCCAGAACATTGTTCTAGCTACAGCTGCTTCAATAAGTAACTTCAAGCTCTTCAGGTTAGGGCTGTCCTGGCAGACACACCTCAGAGTGCAATTACAATCAATCGTTATGACAAATCAGTATCATTCACAAACTTGGCGACGTAACTGCCTACATGTAGACACAAAGACAGATGTTGAACATCTAAATACAAGGACACACATATTTCAGCAGGCATAAATAAATGTATTTACTGCAGATACTAGGCAGAATTTGTATGCTGTTTGTGAGAGAAGGATCCATTTGACTTGGGTCACATGGATTTAAAACAGATTTTGATTTTAGCTTTTCACAACCAGTTTCAATGTTAATATAAAAATATTTACTGCTGTAACCAAAGCCAATCCAATCTCAGGAGTATCAGTTAAATGTTGACATAAAAGCAGTTGGAACATAACTACATCGCCAGTGACAGAGAGTTTTCATTTAAGCAACATGGGAAAGCAGATTTCATTGGCTTTCTGCTTTCTTACTGGAATCAAGGAGATACATCAGGGATATAGTTAAATGACACTTCCTGCAAAGCAAACAGTATTTTGAAACATCTTGAGCATCTCATGAAAATAAACAGGCAATTTATGACATACCAGTCATGCTAAATCTTCTCCCACTTTGTATGCTTTCTATGCAGTAGTTCAGTCAAGTTTATCTTTGCCTAGTTAAAATAACAAACCAACAAAAAAATCCCCAAACCCTCAGCCAACCCCCTTCCCTTCTCTTCTCTCCCCAAAATCCCTTACTCTCATATGACAGTCCTAATTTGGCCACTACAACTTCAGTACTGATAATCTTTTCTGCATGTGGCACATACCTAAGATTAAGAAAATCTACAAAAACAACCAAGACTTCTTTGCACTACTCTTAACTGCCCCAGTAGTACTTAACCTCATTATTGAACCAAATGATGCGAGATGGACTAAAAATTAAGTAAAATTCTATTGATCATAAATAAAGAACGATCTTTTCAGAACAGACAAGGACAAGGAGCAGTTTGGAGGTCCTGAAGGCTTTCCCAGATTGGAGCCATACTCATTATTTAAAAGGAACCGTGAAACTTTGTCCATCTGACTTTAATGCTCAGCTATGTCCTTCAAATTCTGTTACACACTCAAGACCCTTTGTGGGCCAGTTTGCAAAGAATATAGCTTAAAAAATGTAATCAGTCAACCCTTATTTCTGTATAATTCTTCTGTTGAACTACATTATAAAAAAGCGTCCTGCAAATCTTCACAAACAACACTTTGGTATGAAGTGAGTGTACCAATTCAGAGAAATTTATGGCAAAACCACATAAGGAAAGCCTTGTCTTACCTTTTGTTCAAGTTTAGCTTGTGCTATATCATTTGTTTTCTTTTTCAGTTTGGAAAGAATGGTATTTAGTTCATTTGCTATCCCCTGGATTTTCTGATCAAACTCTTGATTCAATGTTTTGATTTGCTGAGTTTCTCTTTCTTTGGTTTGAATCTGTCAACAATATGAATTAAATTCAGTAATCAGAAATCACTCCTCCTTAAAGGAAATTAACTTCCATTCAGCTTTCATTCAGAGGATGAAGGTAATAAAACTATTCTGTGTTGCCACAGTTTGGCCACACCAGGATACCAAGTCGTGAAGCCTAATGAAGCACTATAGAAATGTTCAGTATTTATCTACTGTGCTTTACCTGATCCTGTACAGTTACGAGGGCCAGTCCAACTTCTGCTAAATGAAGAGAGAGTTCAGAAGGCAAAATGGTATAAAGCCCCAAGTATTTATTCTGTTGTTGTTCAGCCAGTTTTTCAACAGCCTGGCGATGAGTAGTAACTTCATCGAAGAGAGACTAATGACAGGAAAACAGTATTGTTAAGAAAAATGAGAATACATCTTAAGTATCTTTAAAATAAAATATTATAGTCCATCACCTCCATGCTATATTTTTCTGGTTGGTTACTCAAAAACTCATGAATATCCTCTAATTTGAATTTGTGGTGATTTGGAAACTATTAACATTCCCCAGCCAATTAAAATGAAGGTAAATATTGAGATTTAGAAATTGACAAATTTGATATACCTGCAATTCCTGAAGTTGTATGTCCACTTCTGCATCAGGGCTTAATAAATATTCTTTTGTTTCCTGGATCCAGGACTTCACAGTATTAATCTCGGCTTCAACCTCCTCACGCTCCTTCAGCTCCTGTTTCACCATCTTCACGCCTTTTTTAACTTTCTGTTGCATACTTCAGAAAGAAAGAAACAGTAACTATTTGTGAAGAATTAAGCAATGTCTAAAAACATTGCTTTGTCAAAAAATACTGAATAATAAAGGTAATGATTAATAGCACCACATCCAGAGAATAAATTTAAATAGAATAGATTTTTCATATCCATTCTTTGGTTTTATGTGTTTGGACATCAAGCATGCAATTATTTTGAAAAAATGCAGATGTTTACAGTAGAGATTCCCTAAATCTGAGCTCACCACCACAGACTGCCCTGAATGTCAGCAGAGGAAACTGGCAATTGCAGGGTATGAATTAGGATTTTTCATTGCCATTCTAAAAGAAACTTCTAAAATAGGTCAGAAAAGCTGCATCTTACACTTGCTTATTTCTCTACACTAATTAGAGAGCGAGACATAACCTGTTCTGACTTTGATATCTACAATGTAACATAACATGAGATAAATTCCACTCCTACTGATTGGGTTTGCATTAGCAGAATACTCAGGATAAGTTATGGATCAAACATCTGAACATGGTCTATCTCCACACTTCCATTAAGTCAGAATTTCTGCACTTTCCTCAAGAACTTGGATCTCCCATAAAAAATGACACCTCTGTGAAAGTTCTATTGGACTACTTGTAGCTCTTGTACAAGTAACATGGATCTTACTTCGATATTCCCATATTTGATTTCTGTTTGCATAAACTTTCATAGATGAATCATGCCTTATTTACATGAGCAGGAGGTCATCACAGACCCTACATCTCAGTAATCAATTCTAAGTGAGAAATGGAATTGTGAAAGTGCTTCCATCTGCACATTTTCTACAGGGATTGCTATTCTAATCTAATCATTTATACATGCACACAAATATACTGTGCACAGGTTTGGTGCAGGGTTTACAGTTTTTTCATTCTGTATCCCTCTTCCCACTGTGGAGATCCACTTAATGGTATCTTAGTGTAGTTATGAGGTTGATATGCGTCTTGAAACTTAACATAAACTCCCTGTTTTCTATATGGCAGGGAGATGTTTTGGATTTAGATAAGCATTTGCATAGCCACAAGGTGAAATGCTAAGATATTATTTGTTTGCATAGGCTCTAAATTCCTTTGCAAATGTCATACAGTGCCTACCTTTAGTACCTAAGTGCTTCAAACAAGGGAAACAAAGTGATAAACTAATCAAAAGAGGATATGAAAGATAAACGGACACTGTCAATGGTGAGAGGCAAAGGAAGTGTTTAAAATCAGTTATAATTTTACTGCTTTAAAGTTTATGCAGCTTTTAGATAAGTTAGTATTATTATGCAAGGCAAGAAGTACATATTCTAAAATGTGTACTCCTGATGGAAGTAAAATAATGGCAGAGAAAGGTATTTCAAGATTAACAAAAATAATTTTAAATTAAAACTGATACCTCTTTAAAAATAATAAATAATATTTATTTAAGCATGGTAATTGTTAAATTTTTACACTTACCAATTTAAGCATTGGTAAGTGTAAAAATGACTGATAAACTCTTACTGATGAATTGTAAGATAGCATTTTTCTAGTGAATCTTTTAAAATATTGCCCTACTTGTGGCATCGATCTTGCATTGCTTTTATTTCTTGCATAACTGGTAGCTCCTTCTGAGCTGGAGTCTTCACTTCCACATCCTGTAGCATGCTAACAGCGTGCTGTTTGAGCAGGCCCAAAGATGACAGCTGGTGGTCCACCTCCAGCAGGAAACTGCTGTGGTAATCCAGGAGTTCCAGGAGCTCTGTCTTGGATGCTTTTTCCACTGAGCTTTCTGGAAAGCGACCTTGTAGCTGATCTATTGCTATGGTAGCTTTCTGAATCTATGGAAAGAGATGCAGTCTTGTTAATAATAAAATTACAAAAGAAGCTAGTGCAACTGACACCAAAAGGTGCTAGACCCAGTGCTGTACATTTAGGTTCTGTAGAACTGTTGTGGTATAGGGCTTGTGCTCTGCTGTGCAAGATCTCTTGCTCTTCACAGGGGACTAGGACTTCCTAAGGGATTTTTTTTTTTGCCCAGTCATGGGTGGCTTCTTATATTTTTTTAGCATTTATTATATTTATTGCCATAGGACCTAGAGCTCTACCCAAGATGACACTCATATTTGACACAAATCCTACATTTAACAAAATGATTATCCTCATTCCTAGAGAGCCTGCCATCTGGCATAAACAATGGACAATGACAGATAAAAAGAGTCAGGTAGGAAATAAGGGGAAAAAGAGACATGATCAGAGAGTAGTCCCAGGCACTATCATCACTGCTTACGCTTAAAAAGAGTAACTTCATACTCTTCAGGAGGAAAAAAAAGGAAGAAAAGAGACAAAGAGAGAGAAGAAAGAAAAGAAGAGAGAAGACAGAAGAGAGAAGAAGAGAAAAGACGTTGGCATAACCTAGAACATCTGGGGAAACAGAAGAGAAGATTCTGAAGAACCACCAGAAACCAAAACAACACTGTATGCATACAGAAGAACAGCCCAAACTTTGGAGGCAATTGATTCTAAACCTGGATTTTCTTCCATAGCTGTGTTTTTTTGACCTGAGGAAAAAAATCAGTTATTCCTGCTGTAAGTTTTTTCTACCACAAGTCAATTAATAAGGCAACATAATGAATGAAAACCTATGTACAAGGGAGGAGTTACCAAGACTAAAATTTACCTTATCATTAAAGCCCTTCCATTCCTGCACTGCATCTTCCAAAATTTTTTCTTGTTCTTGGGCTACGTTCCGGAGCCGTGTCCAGCGCTGCCAAACCGTTGTCATGGATCTACTTATAGATGCCTTACTGGCATCATTGCTGATTTTTTCCAGTTCCGAAGCCTTTTCTTCTAGGGCTGTTATCTTCTCATGGAAAGAATTCACTACAGACACAAGAGTCTGAAAAAGCAAAATAAGTACTGTTTTCCTTTTCTACAAGACAGCCCATTACTATTCAACATGCAGGTAGAGTCACTCCCACCCACTGCAGATGAGGAGGAGGTACTGTATGCTGAGTGAGGTGGCGAGGTCTCACTTTATTTTTCATAAGCAATATTTTAGCTACAGCTACTTGTTCCAAAGGCAGGTCTCTGGAAGCAGCATAAATTGGGTGTTATCAGCTTTCCCCTTCCTTGACAGCCCCTCAAAAGGGATAAAAATGAGCATTCAGGGTCCTTCTCATGGCAAAGAATAACTTCCAATATAGCCTAAAAATTAAAGAAGCAGTTCAGGTGTTTAAGAGTACACTTATGTCATGTTTATCTTTAATGACATTTTAGAGGCCCAAGGATATGAGGTAATTCTCCCATAGCTGGCAGACATGAGATTACTCTTAGGGGAGATTCCTGATTTCACAGAGACACAGCTGGCGGCATGTCCGAAGTGCCACTGACTACCGATAGTAAGGCCGATTAGTACCCTAAACACAAGAAGAGAAAGTAATTTTTTTTAAGCTACATTTCTTGCTTTTAGACTATACAAGAGTTAATATTAAACTCCAACTCTTCCTGTCCTAGTAAAACTGTTTCATGTGATCCACAGTAGATGGACGTTTCGATTGATCTGAGTTGCTTGTAGGGTATGTAATTCTGGGGCTTACAGACCCAAGGCTTTTAGGAACCTCCTGACTCTTTGCACTTCTCTCCAGTCATAGGCACATAGGCAGACAAATAGCTGAGAAGTGATTAAAAATACCTGTCTCAGTCACCCCACAATTAAAATGTGTTTTGCACAACACTAAACATCTCTCGGTGTGTTATGACACAAGTGCTGCAGGTAAAGATCTAAAAACTCAAATTCCTCTTACCACAGATAGGGACCTACATAATACACATTCATTTTCACTTGAAAGAGAAGGATTTCATGCAATTATCGATATCTTACCTTATGTGCTACCAATTTCTCTTCTGATTCCTGAGAAGAAGCAGCTTTAGCTACTGAGAATTCAGATAATTTTTTCTCAGCCTCATTCATCACTTCAATAACCTTCTGCCTTGCTGTTTGGTACTCTTGCCACTCAGAAGCACACCTTAAACAAATACAGTTCCAGAAATAACAACTTAATGCAATATAAAAACATTTGAAAACCAGAAATATTATTGCACCTAGTTTTCAATGTAACTGCTTAGTTTTGCTGTTACACAGTATTTTCCAAGAAAAAGAAAGATTATTGATAAACAGCATACATAGAAGCATATGCTCCTGATTTTCAGCTATGCTTTACAGAAATCACAGCCAGGCATTTAATAGCTCTTATTTGACTCTTCCTCAGAGACTGCCCATGTTGTGTTTTTATCCTACCCAAACTTATGGAATTCAGAACATTCAGGAATAACAAGTAATATAGTCATGCTTGTTAAAAAGGTATTTCCTTTTAGTTCAAAATGTCTGCGTCAATTTCATTTGTTTCTGCATAGGCCTTGTGCCAGGTGATATATGGGACAATCATTCCCTACTCTTCTCCATGCTGTTCCAAGCTTAATATAATTCTATCACAGCCTCTTCGAGATCACACAACTGGTCAGTCAGGGGCAGAAGAGAAAACAGAATCCAAGAGCTCTTAATCCCAATATCCACTTCTCTCATAAGAAGCCCAAATATTTTTAAAACATCTTCAATTAATGTTCTGATTCCTTCTTTCATTACCAACAGGGTGATCTTAAAATGAAGGCAAAAAAACAAAAAAAGAAAGAATATAAGAATATACCTTTGTAACTGCTCTTGCTGGGTTTTGGCTTCTTGCTCTGTCCCTTTGGCCTTTTCCTCCAATGCAGCTACATTCTGCACCAGCTGTTCACTTGCTGCGGCTTGTATAAAGGGCTCTATCTCGGACACAAGGCCTTGCAACTCTTTCAAATGATCACTGAACTGACTTTCTGTGCTGAAAAATTCAACGTGGTTCCTTAGATTCTCCTCAGAGTTCTCAACATCTAGACCGTTTCTTGCTAAATGTAGAAACTCCTGAGCATCTTCCAGCCAGTCATTTGCTATCTGCATCACTTGGTAGTACCTTTGGCAGAGGCTATATACTTTATTCAAGTTAGCCTGAAATAAGAGGGAGAGTCATAAACATAAAATCACAGTAGCCTGTGTCATTTAAAAAACCCGGAAAATAGGATTATTAAAATCAATCTTTTTGTGATGATTGGAAAGATCAAGCCACAGAGCCATCATTTTCAGCTTTGTGCCAAGAAGCTAATGACAGTTGGGATGAACTAACCTGTCTCACATGTATGGCTTCTTGAACTTCACCATCTAATTCTGCCAGCTCAGCAAGAGTGTTTTCCAGGTCAGCAGGTATCAGCTCCTTTGCTTTCATGTAGCGCTCTTTCTCTTTATTGCTCAGCGCATTCATTATTCTGAGGCTCGACTGCACTTCTTCCTGATGTATCTGAACCTTTCGGATTTCTTCTTGTATGTTTTGCAGTTTGAGGTCCAAACTTAATGTTCCATTAAGTTCTGTTTTCACCCACCTCAACCAGTCAAGTGAGCGGCAGATTTCTGTCTTAAAGTCTATGCTCTGCACAAGTCTGTTCTCACACTCCATCACTGTATCAACAATGGCAGAATGCAAAGACTTCAGTTTCTCTTGCCAAGCCTGAACTTGGTGGTTTGTTGTCTCATACGCAGATGAGTCGAGCTGAGGAGAAAGGGCTTCTAGATGTTCAGTTATTCGCTTCAGAAGACTTCCCGAGTCTTGCAAGCTGCCCATCAGAGAATGGTATATTTTCAGCTTTTCTTCTATTGGGAGTGTTTCTTCATTCACCTTAATCTGCTCCTTTTTCACTGTCTCTAACTGTGCCTCAAATTGCATACACATCTTCTCATGCTCCTGGCACGCTTCTATTGTGTCTTCCAACAGGTTGATTTTCTGCTCTATTTGCCTTTTCAACTTGTGATATAGTGTGGCAAGTTTCAACATCTCCTCTGGCTGCCAGGGCTGGCCAGTGCTTCGAAAGGCCTCCTTCTTCTGGTTCAGTTCATCCACTGCTGCACCGAGGCTCATTGCTTCACCTAAGAGATCTCTGTAGGCCTGCTGGAGAGACACAGCTTCTTTGGCTGAAACAGCAGCTGGAGCTTTGTCCATGTTAATAAACTGGTCTTCTAGCTCAGTCAGAGCTTTACTTGTCAACTCAATCAAAGAGGCATACTCTTTTCTGGCATAAATTGCTTCCTGAACCTTATATAATTTTTCTTTTGCCAGAGCAGTGACAATATTGAATTGCTGAGGGAGACTGTTAAGTTTTTCATCTAGGTAAGAATGATCCACTTCATTAAGTGATGGTAGGACTTCTTGGCCATCTCTTTGCAGTGCAAGTAGCAGATTTTCATATTCTGGAGATTGCTCAAGAATCTGTTGATATTTTGCCAACTGGCTGTATAGGTCAGTGTCAGAATTCATTACATTGACTTCTGGGAATGTGACAATATCAGCTTGTTTTAGCCAGTGGCAAGCTTTATCCAAATCTTCTTTAAAATATCTCCTGGAAACAATGTTTTTCTCCAGTTCTAACAGTCTCTGGTTACACTTTTGTAAAACAGTGTCATACACATTCTGTAATTCTTGCAGTTTACCTAATACTTCACTCTTCTCTTGATTTGTTGCTTCTTTCATTAAATCCCTTCCTTGAGCCCATAACCCTGTGACCTCATTTTGATAGGCCTTCAGATTAGCCTGGGTGTTCTTACAAGTCCTGATCTGTTTGTTCACATCTTCTGGCAAAAGACAAATATGTTCTGGAAACATCACCTTCTTCTCATGCTGGTGAATTTGGTTTGTAGCCTGAAAGACTGCCATGAGAAACTGGGTCTTTTCAGACAATGCCTTATTCAGGTGTTTCCTCCTCTGGCCAACCAGATCACTGAGACAAGCCACGTGGTGCTGTGCATCAGAAACTATTTTCTGCAGTTCCTGCCTTTCATTGAGCCCTAGGTTGGTCATCACCCTGTCAGCATCCTTCATAAGCATCTTCAGAACAAGCTGCTTGGCTTCAAGCTCACTGCAAATGGTAAGATGATCCATGAGAAGACTCTGAGCCATATCTGGAGGAGGGCTCTGTTTAAGAGCCTCTGAGATACTAGGTTGCTGTTCCTCTGCCCATTCCATTAGTTCCAGAAATCTGGAATTCACCAAGTTGAGCTCCTCTAAGGTTGAAACAGAGACTTGAATTTTCCGTTTGACAAGGTCTTCCAGCTGAGTCCAGCGTTGTTCAAAATGACTGAATTGCTCCTTCGCTAATTCTCTGTCATCAAGATTCAGATGTTCTATCATCTTCTGTTTCTGATCTTTCAAATCTTCCAGAGCAAATCTCCTTTCCTGCAGTGCAATTGCCAGTTTTTGCAAAGCTTCAAGGTGCGCATTTGTACTTTCAGCATCAGATCTGTTATGAAAATGGACAAGAAAAAAATGCGTTATTGGATCCTATTTCAGCATAGGCTTTTAAGAAAGGTCAGGATTAATTATAAGCCCACTACATACTGAAATCAATATGTTATAAAGACCTACAGTTTTCAGATTCACTTGAAGGCAGCAGCCTTGAATACTATTTAAAAAGCTTAACAAATTTATTCCTTTCCCGTTCATCTACACTATGGTCATCAGGCTGACCACAGACATTTACATGAATATTACAGAGCATACTGATTATGTTGCAATATGAACAACAAAAAGTATTGAGGTTGAAGATAATCTTACTCCATGAGTGATAGCAGCAGCAATACACACCATTTTACTCACAACTAGTGCATTTATCCTATGCAAAGTAGCTGCAAATATTTAGCAGTAGTTACTAAGCTTTAATATAATAGCCTAATAGATATAACACAGTATCACAATGAAAATGAACCAGTGAATGAACCATGAACTCATCAACCACCACAAATGAAAGAGTTCAAACAAAATAGTCTACATTCTTGAAATATCAGGAAATGCTACACACCGAGACAGGATCAATTAGTACTTGCCTTAAAGACAAACACTGAAGAACTGGTGTCTCAAATTCTCTTTATCTCAATAGAAATTATTAATTTCCTGATAATTAATGAGGGAGGTATGCTTTTAACTAAGCATGCAAAAAGGGATTTTTAATGGCTCCCACTTAGAGACACTCTGTAAACAGCTCTTTCAGCACATACACACAGTTTGCTTTGTGCATGCTACTCCTTTTTTACCTAGCCAGGTTGTCCCACTCTTTTGTGAGCTTTTCCAGGAAAACTTCAACTACATTCATGCGATCATGATAATCCCTTGTCCTCTGCAGATCCTCCTCCCTCTGCATAAGCAAACTATGTGCCTGAAGGCAGAGGTCCAGCCACTGATTGCTCAGTTCTCCTATTTCCTTGTGTTCAGGTGATTCCTGTCCTTGGGTTAATTTGTTCATCTTCTCAGTCACCAAGTTAAGAGCTGACTGCTTAGACTGCAGCTTCTGACTGAATTCCTGAAAAAGATACAAGTAAAAACCAATGTAATACCATGCACTCAAAATTATAAAATGGAATTTAAATAAAAACTCTGAAATAAATAAATTGTATATGGACTAATTATCTGCCCAGGCAAATGCTCTGCAGATATAAATTGGAAGAAGTGTTTTCACTCCTCTCCAAACCCTCCTCCCTGTCTTCTCAGGTGAAGACAAGTTGGTGCTAGATGCTAAGGCAAACCAGAGGAGTTTCAAAGTTCCAGTGATAAACAGAATTCAAGATCAAGTCACATCTTGCTGTCCAGGCTTCTGGACTAGCACAGCTCCCACCATACACTAAAACACAAGAATAAAGCATTTTACCAGTACTGTTACTAGCTTATTTTTTTCCTTTCTCGTTAGAGACTAAAAATAGGAAGCAGAGTCCATGAGTCAGTGAGCCTCCATATCTGTACTTTGTATTGTTCCTGCTTCTGTAACTGCAACCGTTACCACTGTCATTATTGAAACAAAACCATGGATTACCTAGGTGTGATTGCTATCTGAGCTAATAACTAGTAACTAAAAAAGTTCATCTGCATACACATTTCTCACCAAATAAGAAGTCAGAGAGATTCCAAAAAGAAGAATACACAACATACTGACAACTAAAACTAACCAAATACTTTTCAGCCCTTACACGTTGTCTACGGTCAATACAATCTCCTCCTAAATTCTAGTTCCACAATTTGTAACTAAACAAGCATGCCCAGCTTCAGCTCTGCCTCATTCCTCTTCATGACTGCTTCTAAAGGAGCTAGGCATCTTCCTTTACCAGGGCAAATTATTGGAAAAAACACACTTTGTGCCACATCTAACAGTACAGCAGGTGTCTCCCTTTCATTATAATTCAAAGTTCCTGATTGAAATAGTGAAGAAATAAGGACTCCTTCCTCTTCCTGGACTCTAATGATAGCTGGTATAACAGCTTTCAGTCCAGATTGTGCTGAGGCATCTTCAAAGGCTTTGACTTTGTTCCAAAGCATGAGTACAGCAGACATGGAGAGTAAGAACTGTTTAATTTTCACCTAACTCTTGGCATATCAGAAAAAGAATACAAGCAAAGTCTAGACCAAAAATGCAAAACCCAAGTATTTAATTATTTAATAAAGAAATTATCTTTTTGTTAAGTTACTGATTATGATGTGTACAGAATGGTCATAAAAATTCTCTCTTCTGGAATGAATGAAAGAAGATCTGTCTCATTATTTACACTGGGTTTCTGTCATACCTATTCTTAGAGATCAGCAACATCAAACAGTTTACTTGATTAATTTTGAAATACTTCTAAACTACTTAGCAGTATAGAAATCAAAGAATTTAGCAAGCACATTTTGCAAATCTTATCTTCAGGTCCACTGTGATCAGCATTTAGTCTACTCTAAACAAAAAGGCAAATCAGGCCAGAAGGCTGAAAATTGTCTATTATTAAAAAAAAACAAAGCCAGAAAATTAGTAGAGTACAGTTTTCTGCTCTCTGAATCACCTTGTAGCATCAGTAAGGAAACACTCTTTCCTCTATCTCCTCTGCTCTTGCGTAGAGCATATTAGCAATTGCATACAGTATGTGCATACAATAGAAATTATAAAATAATATCAGTCACAGGATGAACCTCTTCCTTACCTTCTGTTCTTAACCCAAAGTCTCCTTACCTTAACCTGGAATACCATATTCTGGGCAATATTTAGCTCCAACTCTGCCCGTCTCCTTTTTAAATTCTGTAGTTGTTGATCCGCATCCTGGAAATATATCCAGAGCTCAGCCTTCAGTTGTTTGATCTCTTCCCAGCCTTGAGACAAATACTGTGAGTGCATTATCTGTTGCTCAATCTAGAAGAAAAGAAATGGAGTAGGAATGTTTTAATGTATCTATTTTTGGAGAATGGAGGATGAATACCACTCTTCCTCTGAGCACACCACTGTACTAAAGCAATTTCTGCACTACATTCTGAAGGGGCTAGACAAAAAGAGTCTTAACCTTCAAAAGTCACAAAAATTGTACCTATCAAAGAAAACCTGTGTGGAAACAACAACAACAAAAAAGAAACTAATTATCATTCACCTTTGACAGAAGCAAGTGTATTTATGAGTGTGTATATTTCAATGTTCTCAGTCCTCTGTTAAAGCTTAAATTAATTGTATAATTTAGTCTACTGCATGCTAAGAATGTTGTCAGACTGTACCCTACATAAAAGTTTCAACTAAACACTTCCATTTAATTTGCTTAGCCCAGTTATTTTGCCTATATGCCTCTTCTAAAATACCAATAAGAAGAATGCTTACCAGATCTGAGCCCATCAATCCTCTTACACCAATAGTGACACAGCTGCTTTTGCTCTAAATACAGCAGTTGGGTGCCTTTAAGATTTAGACACTCAGCCAGCTTAGTATATCTCAGCACTATACCATCTGTGATTTCTTAGAAATGTTTCAATGGATTATATGTCAAAGGAGAATTTTATCCTGTGGTTTGGGATGTTTTTCAGCTATTCAGTACTTGGACTGCCATATTGTTAAGGGTTACTTGGATTTGTGCAATTTGCTTCTCTGGTATGGAATACTGTTACTGTATGTATTAGATTTTTACACTTGTTAGAAATAGTTTCAAAACTTTGGTTGCGTGTCTGTATAAGAGAAACTAAATTTTTCATGTTTGCAACAATACAAATGCTTATAATGTTTATTTTCCAATAACTTATGTTTCTAGCTCTATTCTAAACCTAAGCATTAAGCTACTTTAAAACTTAAATTGAGGTACATTTCTATAAATGAATATACTGAAATAGATGCACTTTGTTTCGTGAATTGAACCACCATAATTTTTGAGGATTATGATTAATATATTAGTAATATATTAATATAGTCCAACATGAACAGTAGCCTACTGTTGAATAAATAATAATAAAATATGTCTAAGATTTAATAAAATATAAAGAAGATTAGACTAAATTGTATTTTTTGAAAGCAGGTAACTTGGATCAGGTTTTTTTCCACAAAATGTTATTTCTGTGGCTTTAGACCAGGATCTTGTAACATTGCCTAAGTATCTATAGCAACCTTTGTTGTGTGTCTTTGTATCAGTACCAGGATGCCAATGTATAGATTTAATAATTTAAAAAAAATCAGAAACAGAAAAATATTTAACTGTTTCTAAAGAAATACTTAGGATGAAAGTAAGATGATATTTCTTTAAACCATTACCCAATATGACCTTTTTAAAAGGGAACAGATCAAGGCAGTTAAAGCTCTAAATAGGATTGAAAGTGGGTTGTTGTGGTTATCTTGTACCGTTTGTTTTGTTTGTTGAATATCTGCTGCTGTACTCTTCACTGTGGCATCTGAAAGATCACACATGGAACACAAAAGATCCAAGTATGTATTGGCCTGCTCCTGCAGAGCCCGGAAATGTTTAACCTGAAGGAAGACAACCCACAAATAAACTCTGAGACTGTGGAAATAACACCTTGTTTTATTACAATCATGCATTTTAGTATTTTAACTTTACATTATTATTTCTATAAAATTAAATGTAGAAATACATTTTATTAGGTAAGGCTGCTATAATTATGGAAAGGAGTAACCCCTTAAAACTTTATTATTACCTTTATTATTACAAAAGCACTTAGAGACATATGAATTAGCTAGCTTATTTCTTGGCTAGAAACACATAGTCTCAATAAGGTGACTGATTTTCCCAATATGAATGGGAAGCAGGGCTTTATGGGATTATCAAAGTGTCCTGTTCCTACCACTGTAAAATTTTCCAGTGTCTGACAGATCATGAAAAATCCAGCCTACTGGCACAATACACTTTTCCACACCTTCTGAAAACCTTCCAGTGTCCCCAGTATCTGTGATTGGCAAGAATCAGACAACAAGACATTGTTAAGGGTTCTTGCTCTTAACATTGCCTGTAGGAGCTCACCTAAACCTATGAATATTCAGAGTATTATTATATGAGTGCTGACAAGCAGGGCAATAACATATCCTCTAGAGCCCCAGGGAGGAGGGTGAGGGACCACCTAATGTACAGGGCCAGTGGTAGGTCCTTGCAGGCAAAACTGAACAAAACAACAGCACAGCCTTTTGGCAACCCTAAATGACTGTATTAGCAAGAATGCAGAGCACAAGCTGTGGGCAGTGACTGCACTTATTCTCCTGTACTTACACTTCTCCAGCTGTCCCTGATGTATCTGGCCCAGTTTCCTGGCTCCCCATTTCAAGCAATATGGGCAAACTGACACAAGTCCAGCAAAGGGTTGTGGCGGGGTACGGGGCAATATTGTGTGGGAGTTTGGCAGGTCTGAAGGCATTCTTCCTAAATGAGGGAAACTGTTTTTCACACTAAGAACAGTCAAGGACAGGAACAAGTCCTTAATCCTCAGGGATGGTTAGGGTCCTCAGCACACCAAAGAGTTCTAAGCATTAAGCAGAGCTACTAAAAGACCTCTTTGATTTTTCACCTACAGTTATTTTTCATTCCAGGTATTCCTTTTGGAGTTGGGAATGAACACTGAGGCTACACAACTTTCTTAGAAGGCCAGAAAATATCTATTTTCTAGAAATTTAAATCTCCTATCTGAACATACCTATTAAGAATAACTGAGCTTTTTAAAGTGCTAAACTTTTACCTGCTTTACTGCATCTGCCAGGCTGAAAGGTGTCCAAGTAGTTGGCTTTAGCTCTGACTGCACTGTAGACAGCCAAGTCTGGCACTGTTGTAGAGTATCCTGATGATTAACATGCTTCTGCAGCTCATGTTCCAAAGTCTGGTACACCTAAACCAAATGTTTTGTAAGTTTATCACATTTTCAAATACCACTGTTGTCTCTCTTCTCCTACCTTGAAAACTGCAGATAAAACAGAATTATTATGACTGTGGCTATATTAGCCCTCGTACATAAAAGTACCAAAGGCTGAAAGCTCCTTAAGCTCTCACTGCACCTTGCTAACGTGTGAAGAAGATGGACAATATTTAATGCACAGCTTCTGAAAAGAAAAAATAAAGATGTAAATGAAGAGCATGCGGTCTTATTTCTGTATTCTTATCCAACATTTTTCCATTGACTTTGTGTAAGATTTTTTTAAATTTCTTTTTGGGGTTGTTTTGTTCGGTTTCTTTTGGTTTGGTTTTGGGGTTTTTTTGGTCTGTTTTTTTGACTGCTGGCTTGATCTCCTAATTGGTTTACCAGAATGACCCAGCTATCTCTTCTTAACGATATATTCTGGTTTTAATAAGAGAGACAGTATTTCCCAGCACATATTTGAGACCTGTTAAAGTATCTATGTAAACTGTCAACACTAAGACTGCAATTTGCTCCTTAGTTTTTGAACTAGGAGTAATTGAATTTTTTTTTGCTGCAGCTGCTCAGAAGCTAGTGTAACATGAAGGTAGTGAAGATGTGGACAGATTAAGGTAAGAACTCATAGACCAGTAGTTTTCCTGGCTGCAAGGCAACATTTGGATCACAAGGAATTCAACTGTAGCACATGAATGATGAAGTGTTACATCAGTAACTGGTATGCTTAACAGAACTGAAAACAGTAGGAAGAGTTTTACACCATTGAAAAAAATAACTAATAGAAATAACAATACACTTTATTCTTAAATGGCTGTTTGAAACAAGACTTACTCTTTGGGCTGTGCTACATATGGCAGAATAGCTGTCCCTTGTCCCCTGAAGATGGGTTTGTATGTTTTGCTTAAATTTTGCTTGAAGATGTTCCGAGCATTGACTGATCAAGTAATCACCTTTACTCTTAAGGTTGTTCAAACGATCTTCAAAGCCTGCAATTTCTTCCATGACAGCCTAAGAAACAGATAAAATACTTTTGAATATGTGGTGGTGCAGAATGTTTTTTCTCCCTTCTTTAAACGCTCTTCAGATTTGGAAAAAAGCTTTCAGACAACATGCATTGTCATAGTCAAGCTATTGGATTGCATGCTCATTGTAAAGTCATTGTCAAAAGTCTTTACACAGTCTTTACACAGATATGCCACAGAAACATCAGCAGCACTGTCATAATGTGTAAACACTCTCTGCTCAGATGCCAAGACTACCCTGAATCTTCATTTGTTTCACACTCTTCAGGGCTCCTCCAGCTTCTCTTGTGTCTAGTAATGTGAATTAAATCTCATGCCAAATCATACCTCATTCCATAAGCTCTTTCCCTGTGGACAGTTCTTTGCATTGGTTCTGGTGGAGCCAATTTTTTTCCTAAGGAGGTTACTCAAAGAATAACACACCAATCACAAAGAATTAAAAGACTTCAGTATTTCCCATTGGAATCTCAGTTTCAGGCAGTGGTGGGGAGGGCTGGATTTTGCTCTCTTTCATCTTCTAGAAAGCTTTGGCTGTCAATGTACTGAACGATTCTCACTAATAGAAACCATAACAATACCTTGAATAAAAGCAACGGAGGAAATACTACAACTTAATAGAAGAACCTAGAACTAGAACAACTTAGTAGAAGCACCTCTAGTTTCTGCACTTTCTTCTTCATTGCTGTTTTATCAACCATGTCCAATTTGGTGATCACATTTCTGAAGTTCTTGTTAGCAGGTCCATATCAAGAAAGTTTTCTATTTAATTTTTTTTCTATATACTTAAAAGCGTCAGAGCAAAAAAATACCTCAAGAGTAAAATGACCCCAATCCAATTTTTGTGGTATATTCCCTGGGAAGCTTCAGGAAAAATCTGACACAGAATTCAGATCAGAATCCAACAAAGCTCTTTGTGTAAATGTAGTTTCATGCAAGAAACGATGCTAACAACAAGCTAGATTTATTAACTGCATTAATGGCACCGATGCTTATTCACACAATTAGCAGTAAGAGAAATAAAATAGGTGAATAACAAGTAATTAGAGCTCTGGAGTGGAGGTGGAGAAGTAAAGAAGAAAAATTCCATTTTACAAAGGAAGATTACCAATAGCAAACTCACCTTGTGGTTAGCCAGTTGCTGAGTGATTATTTCAAGATTGTTACTTTCCACGAGGTCAGGGCTGACCAATCTGCTGGACATATGTAATAACCATTTCTCCCCTTCTTGCAAATCACTATTGTAATCTTCATGTTCTTTTACTCTCACCTCTAAGGTTTCAACATATGCCTACAGGTCCACAATAACCAAAATTAAATTTTTCCATAATTACAAGAGTTGTAAAAAACCCCAAACAGGCCAAAAACCACAAAGAACTTGAAAGCATAGTAAGAATTATCATCAAAATTTATATTCCTGTGAGGGACTCTCATATGAACAGACTGCAAAGGAAGATATCACAGGGATTACTTCTATGAATAAATTCCTGTGAATAATTACTTCTGTGGTACCAAGCAGTATTTTCACTCCAGATGAAACACCATACTTTGAAGACTGAGGAAAATACTGAGAAAATGAACACTGTCAACTTGACTTTAAGTTCACTTACAGTTATTACACACTCTTTGAGAGACTGCACTTGGCCTACTCAACACTATGGTTGGGTTCCTGCTACTTACAGCCTTTGCATGTACATATTGCAATGTCTGTGGTAGGCAAATTCAGAATGTACACATGGAGTTAAAATGTATTTATTCTTTTTAGGAAGCTTCTCTAAATTGAAGCCATCAACATTATATCTAATGCAATGGGCATCACTTTCGTGGTACAGATCAGAGTCATGTCTTTAAAGTAAAAAACAACCTTGAAAAAAAAAATCTCCTATTGGTGGGTGGACTGGCAATTAAAGGTGCCTAGGTCAAACATAAGTACTAACATGGTTTGCAGAGCTTATCCTTGTTAGGAGTATAACCTATTAAAAGCTTTAGGAATAATCATACTTTAGGATGTATTTAGAAGCATTAGACCTTTCAAAGTACTACATACATATGGAGTAATAAATCAATGTTAATTAATAATGTCCTTGCTGAATTAAATTTTATCCATCTTCCAGTTTATTTTCTCCAGTGCCCTTTATTCAACAACTAAACTAGACAGTGTTTGTGGGAGATCAAGCAGGAACAAAGAGAGAGTATAATCTAAGGGCATCCATCCTTTCAAGAAACAATGTATTAAGAATTCTATAAAACTAAAAATAATACAGACTAGTCACTGATACATATCCCCTTAGTGCTATGAAGTACAAAGACTTCACCTGCCACACTCAAAATTCATTTCAGCTACTCTCATTAGATTTATTTAGGTAGCTTTTTCCATATTCAAAAAGTGCTTGTGACTTCTGCCCCCCTCCAAAGAAAATCAAACAAACCCTAACAAAACAGCAGAAGTAATTAAAGGCAGCTGGTTCTTTGTACAGACATGACAGCATGAAATAAATAGTTAAATTTTTAAAGAGTGGTAAAAATACAGCAAGTTGGAAGAACCCTGAGTTTTCTTCCTTTTTACCTTTGTTTTGCTGCAGAGTTCCTGGTAACTGCTCTGAAGGTCTTGAATGTTGTTCTTTAGAGTCACATCATTCACCAGATCACAAAGTGCCTCTCCCTTTTCGATCACAGACTTTATTGAAGGCTCATGAGACAGAACAGTCTGTTGTATGGACTAGAATGCAAGCAAGAATTAAAATATATCTACTGATCACTGGAGATGTAGTTCACTAACTTCCCTTTGATCTGACACACAGCATTCTACCATGGTATGTATCATCCTTTCCAGACAGGAAAAGCTTTGCTTACCAGTGCAGGACTCTGTTTCTCAGCCCTGCCCTGAGACAACAACTTTGCTCACATCTAAAAACAAGTGCTCCTTTAGTGAATGGCTGGTAGTATGGCTGACAGCCTGGAGCTGGTGAAGCAAAGGGAGCTCATACGTATGAAGGGGCCAGTGCTAGGGATAAAACTTGTTCAGAGGAACAAATAA
Organism: Origma solitaria; assembly: GCA_013397895.1. Lineage (NCBI taxonomy): Eukaryota > Metazoa > Chordata > Aves > Passeriformes > Acanthizidae > Origma > Origma solitaria. The sequence goes on along the minus strand of VZRL01002366.1, from coordinate 21,110 downwards.
TGAAAATAGGTGGGAAAGTATCACCAAAGCCATCCCCTTAGTGAGTCAGTGTGCTATGCATGCCTCGCACTGTACTCTCAAGAGTACAACTCCCCAGACATGTAGAAAGCAAGCACACAGCTGTGACATACAGCTTCGAGTAGAGAAGCTAGCAAGGGGTAGTGGGCAGCTTTAGAGAGAAAGCCTTGATGCTATATAGGTACTGCTCAATAATAACCAAAACATTGGTTTGTTAGCTACATTATTTTTAGCCACAAATGTAAAGCACAGCACTGTACAGGCCACTGTGAGGAGAGTTAACTCCACCTCAGCCAGACCCAGTACCCATTGCATGAAACATCTGTAATCCTGAAGCACTTTATAAAAGCATCATTAGAAGAAGAAATGGGGTTTGTTGGCAAATTTTCTATTCATTTTTGTGACTGGAAAATAACGCCAAACACTTCACTAAAATCCTAACTAAAAACATAGGAGGTCATAGAAAATGACTGTCTTGGATATCAGTTGAGCTGATATCCAAGACAGTAATAAATAAATGTCCCAATAAAGCTGGGACATCCAGCTTTAACCAGAAAGCTGATTAAGTCAATGTAAACAGTGACAATGTCTGAAGTCAAGAAAGACCAACTGATTTCTATCTTTGCTTTAACAGTAATCAGCTCTGTTGAGTTCAGTGCAATGGCTCACATATGTACTTATAAAAGAATTTTGCTCCATTGCAGGAAATTTGCAGATATAGAAGCCTTTTTAGGACTTTCATATTTCAAATCTAGGGGCTCAGTCTTGTCTGTAGAGACAGGTATCATGCATGTTTTCATTGATGCTGACTGGGACAGCCAGATCAGAAACATCTCATGTACCTACTGAAGAAACCTGGATACCTGATCAGAGGATTTATTGAGAGTCACTAGATTAAAATCAATTCAATAATACAATGAGATAACCCCTTTTTACCTTGTATTTGGACAATTGTGCCTTCTTCTCATAGAGTTCACTCTTTGGCTCCACTGGAGCATGTAAGATGGCTTGGTACTCCATGACCCACTGAGTTTGTGCCTTGTACTTGTCTGAGAACTCCTTTACCAGCTGAAGACACTTTTCTGAATTCATGTGCTCTTTTCTGATGGAGCCAGCCAGCTCTTCAAGCTGTTCGACATGATCTCCAATTTCTTTTCTTAACTGGTCAACTTCATTTTCTTCCATGTATTTTATAGCTCTCTCCCCCTTCTCACGGGCTGATTTCAGTAAACTGTGGCCTATGTCCATGTCACTCAATAGTAGCTGTGAAGGAAGTGTTGGTTAACAGAAAATGTATGAAAACTCTTTCCTTTATTTATTCTTTTAAAAAATTCATTGCAGTTCCTTTATCTAGAGGCTAACAATATTTAACTTTGCTATGAACAGAGAAGGAATGTCTAGGGAAAATGAGTGCACTCTTCAGTACAAAATAGCCTGGAGTTAAGGTGTGTCAAACTAGAAGGAAGCAGATAAAGCAAACACTTCTGCTCTGCACTGGGCTTGTGAATTTAAACAGAGAAACTGAGGGCTCCCAGGAGAGGATTTGTACTCCAAATTCTGGAACAGATGAAAGCTTTCCCTTAGCGTATTACGTTTAAGCTGCTTAAGCTGCAGGACATACGAGAAGCTCATCTACAACTTTGAGATTAAACATGAGTTTTACTACTTCTTGCCACAGTGCATAGGAAACACACAGACCAAAAGAAAATGTAGTTACGGGGAATTTGGGATGTGGGAATTTACTCTAAGTTTTAACCTAATACAAAACAGACACGAGCATGCCCTATGGAAAGACAGGACTATTGTTTAGGGCTATATTATTTAGGACTATGTACAACTTCAACAGACAAACTGTGATCTAACGAGACATGAGAACAGAAAGTTCCATACTGTGTGGTCTTATCCCATTATCTTCTCTAGGCAAGATGAAGTCAGAATTTTGAGCATCTGTTAAGATGTATGTTAAAATACAGCCTCTTCTTTGTGAACAGAAACAAAAATTGTATTTAAGAAAGCTGTACCTCTAGTTTCTGCACTTTTTTCTCCATTGCTGTTTTATCAACTGCATCAAATTTGGTGATCACGTTTTTGAAGTTCTTGTTAGTAGCTCCATACCAATTTGTGTAAGCACTAAAAGACAATTCTGACTCCTCCATACAGCGTATTTCTTCTTCCAGAAACTTTACTTGCTCCTTCAAACAAATATGGAGGGTAGGGGGAAGAAACAAGGACCACCCAGACGTTTATCATTGCTATTGGCTTAAGATAACAATAAATTGCTATTTATTAATAAAATCTGTTACACAAAGATAAAACACATAGGCTTTGAGTTCTTTTATAAATAGTGGCTAATTCTTGCAGGGCTCTTGTCAGGGTGTACATGTGGCAATCACCGATGTTAAAACTGAGCTAATACAAAACACTGAAAATGTACTCACATTTTGAACTTTGAATTGTGACTTGTGATTACAGTACTGTGAGGCAATTACTGCTTAAAGTAACCTGAAGACTGCACCCTACCAAATCAAATTTTCCCTGTACTAATCTGTATCAGTGGCAGCCTCAAAATTTCTCTAGAGGTCAATTAGCATTCAAGCATACTTTATTCTAAATTTCTCCCCTGAAACTATCAAAAAAGATACTAGCAGGACATTCTACTTCATTATCCTGATTATGTTTCTGAAATACATTTAATCCAATGAAATCTATGTGTGTGTGTGTGTGTGTACGAATATACATGTGACTACTATACTATTGAGTCTACAGTAATGAATAAACTCTGATAAAGTCTAATTACAAAAGCCTGTTTGTATTTGTTTCTTAACTGACTATTTATGATGTTACAATGAATTAATTTTCATTACTTACCAAGACATGAAGAAGAAGGGTTTGGTAGCGAGATGTAAGCTGCGTAGCCTGACTTCCCATTCTACTTACAGTGAGATTTTCCTCTAGGATTTGCTGAGCCAATACCCCAACTTCGTCTACATCATCTTTGTAGACTGTAATGTCTTCATGCCACTTCTATGCCAAAGAAATTATCAAACTTATAGGAATGATTCAAACATCTAAAACTATCAGTAATTTAATTGTAACTAAGTCAGGAAATCATTAGAAAGGAAAACAAATACATGGTTGTAAACATTCATCTACAACTGGAAAATAAACCAGAATCTAATTAAGGTTAACATACCAAATATGCTGGAAAGATTTTCATCCCAAATGGATTGCACTTCATTACAACAATTTTCTATTTTTTTCCCCTTCAAAATGAGTAATAGAAATGCAATCTGGACTTCCTATAGACTTTGTCTCAAATTTTAAAGGTGACTGTAAAGTATAACCTGGAACTCCTTCAAATCTGCTTCCTGTGTTTATTCAGAACCATGTCTTCTCCTTGCAGTGACCAAAGAAGAATTATATATCGACACAGTGGAGATTTTATAACAGAGTGATCATATCTTATTCTTGTTACCATATTAATTCTTTTCCATTCCAGTACCAATCTTTTTACTCAGTTACATCTTCACACACTACAGAGCATATGAATTCCAGATCTCCTTGCAAGGTTTCAACATTGGTATAGCCATACCTCTACCAGTGAAATGGTAGGAACCTGGATCCAGAAGGCACAAAGCTCTCTTGGATCCATCATTTCAGACACCACCTAAGAATAAACTGCAAAGCTTTCTCTCATTTTCACAGAGCAACCAGGAATTGACATGGAAATCTTACATATTATTTTGTTTTAAGAATGCCTTAACTATATTCTTTACCTTCATTTGTTGAAGCTGCATTTCCTTTGTTGCTCTATCAGACTTCCTCCCAGTCCTGATAGCAACTTTCTCCTCCAGGTTTGTTAACCAGTCATTAACCTTCTGGAATTTTTTCTCCATTAACCTCAGTCTGCTCACAGTGGCATTTAATTGGCTTCTTGCTTCAGCAAGCCTGTGCTGATAAACTTGCCAATCCTGCCGTAAGGATTCCAGGGCTCTGTCTTCTATATGGGGAATGCCCCAGGGAATCACCTCCTCTCTGGCATGGACAGCAGCATTCAATAATGCGTGTCCCTCTGCACAGTGGACCTGCAGCTCCTGTAAAGGCAGAGTTACAGTTACATACTCGACATTAACAGCTTTAATTCACACATGGCAAAAACCCCTTTGGTTCCTCTTAAGACAGCTGGGCATTCCCTTTGATTATCTGTGGTTAAGCATATATTAGAGAGAGTCTTTTTTCTAATAACACCAGTGACAGCATGCTCACCTACAACGCACACCAAGTATCACTATTATTGACAACTGAACTGCAGAAAATTATTGACAAAGTATGCATTAAATTCTTTGCTCTCTTGCCAAGTTTATCAGTTCTGAAACATTAACTGCCTGAGCCAGCATGGGATGGATGCAATCCATTCACCACAGCCTTTAATTCAAAACTTTCCAGATGTGACAAGCAGACTGTAAGACTGATTCTAAAAGTGAATCTCTTTAAAAACAGATGCTTCAATCATCTAAAATAAACAAACTTTTTTTTTTTTTAAACACATGTTTGAGACAACACTCCAGATTTATTTTTGATACTCTCTTCTGGACACTTTCATGCTTATTCAAACGTAATTAGAAAGTACAAAGTGATTCAATCTGACTAGAAAACATAACCAGGAAATTACCTTAACAAAGTTGTATTTCCTCTCAGATTTGAGATACATATCCAGATTTTAAAAATCAGTTTTGTAATGTAAATTATAATAAGCAGAGTCCCTGATCATCCAAAGACCTTCTCAGTATCCTTAATAAGGTAATAAACATTTCATATCTCAAGTACCAACTTTGTGCTCCTTCAACAACAGGTATTGAAGCATTTTAAGTCAGCTTAAGGTAATAACTGGGAAATTACTGAAGTACTATAGGTTCACTTTTCACTGTCACTGAAGTGATTCTGTGGTACTCTTCCCACCTGCCTATGAGAGCCAGCCTACATGACTGGAACTGCCTGAAATTAGGTGCATCTGCTCTATAAGCAATGAAAGATGAAATGACAATGAAAATACTTCTAACATTTTATGAAACACAGGGAAAAGAAGATGTAGACCAACATGTAACACAAATATGATATGTGCAAGAAAGGATCAGTATGCCTGGAGATTTCATTCAAGGCCTGGTACTTTTTTCCAGAAATGAGCAACAATATTTACGGTACCTCTACTGGAACCACTTTTGAGCAATATAATGTTCATATATAACACAATTCCAAGTTGTTCTCAAGACAATTTCTGTCTGACAATAAATTTTATTCTGCTATTTTACAAGAAGGTTTCTTTTGTGGTTGGTTTTTTTTTTACTTAGGGTGTCACACATCATCTACCTGTAAATCTCGGAGTGTTGCCTCCTGTTCCTGGGCATCACCATCATGATGTGATAAACAGTCAAGTTTTTCCTGTTCCTTCTCCAGCCATACTTCAAAGGCCTTCAGATTTCTTTGGTACTCTTGATGTAAGGTAAGCAGTCCTTCAGCTTTTGTTACAGCCTCCTGCATGTGAAAATATTTACAAATATGTATACATATCTTAGTGTATTGTCAAACCAAGAAAACATAAATCCCAGCCATCCATCAAGGGGAAAAGTTTGTACATGATGCTGAACTTTCCAAGAATTCCAGAGTACTTGGATTCTGAAGATGGCTTAATCGATTATAGGGAAAGAGGCAGAACAGTAGAGTAGAGATACTTACCCTGAAAGATTCTTCTCATAAGTTTGTCACTTCTGAGATTTAAAGTTTTGATCTGGGATTACTTTTAAGTAACACCTTAGTGTCTAACAACAAAAAAATTTCTTGATTTTTTTAGCAGTTTAAATTAACTTCGCTGAAGTGATTAGTAAGCATATGAGCTTAGAAATTGCATGTTTTTTCTTTGCATATTTTTTTTTTTGCAAATGGAATTGCAATCTTCTATTAGGAGTATCTACTATCTTAGGTTTGAAGACCACCCAAAATATTTGCAGGCAGTTCCTACAGAACACAGTAAGAAACAGACTACAAGTTTTCTGTGTATGTGAGTGAGCAAATTATAGTAATTTCACAATTTCACAGCACTAAAATATTACCACACCTGAAGTAGAGAAGGAAAGGTGTCATGTATTAGCACAAGACTAGTCTTACTAAGTGCAAGAAAAATACACTATATGTAAATCACATCCTCTAAGAAATTATGGGAATGGGGAATCAAGTTCTGATGGAGACAAGACAGGCTGCATCTGAGAGCAGCGGGCTTATTAAAAGACAAACACTTTAATAAACCTACGAACTTACTGTCTGCTTTACCTTGTATTTCTAACAGGAAATACTTCTGTCTAGTGGGAGAAAGGAAGAAAACAGGAGCATTATCTTTTACAAGGCCTGTCCATGCCCAGAAGTGGGAAGGGGGAAAGAGAGAACAGTTTTCTGGCCTCTCAGCAGGGGCTTAGGGAATTACAAGTCTTGGTCTGCTCAGATGTGGGCCATAAACTCTTGGGGAATCTTGTCAGGTTTCCTGCCTGGCCAAAGGATTAGTAAAAGATTTGAGCATTCCTTACTTTCCAGCTATTTGCTTTGAACTTTGAATTTCTTTCTAAGGGTTGACTGCACTCTTGACACTTAACATCACCACCACAGCTGGGAATGGGGAAGACCAGTCATGTGGGATATTAGGTGGAAGAGCAAGAAGGAATGTTTCTTGCTACATGGGGAAATAGGTACAGAACTCTTGCCTCTGTGAACCACCATCCATTTCTTATTACTCCCATGCTGTTGCTCAAGCTGAGCAAATATAGGCAGCCTGTATATCTTTGTGCAGGAGAAAAAGGCAAAGGCTAGAGCATCCCCATGCTAACAGGAATAGTAGGCATTCACCAGTACTTCTGAAAAGATCTGAAGCTCAGAACAGGAAGACAGATTTATTAATCACCCTACTAGCTTTCTGTTACATTAAGTTACAGATGTCCCCAAACTCTTAATCCTCATTTAACAGTAAAATAAATGATCAGTGAAAAGATTTTTCACTTGTTGCCACCAAACAAGGAGTGCTATGAAGAAAAACTGTACCTTTGTTTTCTCTTTGAGGAACTTATACCTCTCCTGAAGGTCTTGGAGCTCAAGCTGAGCAATGTAATGCTCAGCCATCCCTTTTCCTTTCACTTCAATTGTCTCCAATAGGCTGTTGTGACTCAACACCTCCTCATTGAGTAGCTGCAGAAGAGAAAGAGAAGAACACACAGAGGGCAGCATTAAAACAAGACCAAAGATTAATCTTGCAGTTCCATAGTTTTTTTATTGCCTGTAAGGTGTTATGAACTTGTTGACTGTTTGTTGTAAATCAAACACACCTTTGCTTTGCTGAGGGCAGCTGTTTTTTCCCTCAGTTCAGCATATTGCCTTTCAGAAGCATTCATACTAGCTTCTACTTTTTCCATCCATCTGGAAAACTGATTAACATCTTCCTGGTAACTTGTCCATTTGGAGAGAGCTCCTTCCAGTTGACTGTAATGAAAAAAAAATAGTTTTGTGATAGTGGAAGTCCCCATGCTATTTAAGCAGTGAGATCAAGTCATATACAGATATTCTAAATTATAATTATGAGAGATATATCACAAGCTAAGCAGTCTGTTAAAATCTCACAAGTTTTAACTATGAGCACTGTTTGACTAATAAAGAGAAATTAAGTATTCTAAACCAGGAATATTAAGTAGATCTGTCAGCTATGTAGCTAGCTGACATGTTCTAGGTTAATAATTAAATTGCAACTGAAGGCAAAAGACCCAAAATCAGAAATTTTCTGTCCCTTTGCATATATTCAGAAGTTGCTGCATTCTAATGTTTGATTACCTTTTTTTCTTTAATTTGAAATACTTGCAACTATTGATGCCCCATCAAAGAAGTCTCCATTTTTTCCTTTATATTCCTTTATTCTATCACTAGGAGCAGCACTATTGGACACTGTAATTACAGTATGTTCTTTGGAATGGTAGAAAATGGAAAACCAGACAGGATCTTGACAGAGTCACCATAATGTCCATGACAAGATCTCATTTTTGAGCAGGTTTCAAAGCATCAAGTTCAAAACAAAGTGAAATATTCAAGATTATGGACATGGAATCCAGTTTTAAGAGTAAGCTGACAATAAGTGCTAATAAAGCTTAGATCCCTCACAGTTTCCTACCCTTCTTCTGCTTCAAAAGAATGTATCACTTACAACCTCTACACCTACAGTGTTCGGCACATATAGCCGTTGGTTCTGGCTGGGTCAGGCGACTACCGGGGCTGGGGCAGCCTTCTGGTGGGTTCTGTCGGTGTCCCCAGAGGCTGGGTTCACCGCAGACGGGGTTAGGGTCCCCTGGCCAGAGGCCGCACCATCCTTCTCAGCAACCACCCTGCACCCACAAGCCGGAGGGGACAGAGGGAGGTTCCCTTGCCCAGAGCAATCAGACACAGAGGCACGCAGTGACCATCTGCCTGGGCTCGGGGCAAGAGACCCAGAGGCCAGCGGGGCATCAGACTTTATTTTGAGGGTAACAACCAATCTGGGGATGGCACGGGGAAGGGTCAGGGAGGGACAAGGGACAGGGACCAATTGGGAAGGAGGAAGGAAGGAGAGAGGGAGATATGATATGCTTTTATGGACTGAGGGACAGGAGTCAGAACTCAGCCCTTTCCTGGGGCAGTCTACCCTGGACCCCATCCCAGGCGGGGTTTCAGTCCCTGGGATTCCACAACTTCTGCAGGGGGGAAGGAAGCCATTGGGCCTGACCCACCACTACAGGCACATGCAAGCATTTTACAGTAATTTGACTCTTGTAGTAATAAAATTCAGAGAATTACTTTTCAAAAGTTTTGACACTGCTTTGTTAGTAAGCACCATTCTGCACCTCATGCACTTTTTACCTCTTGCACTGGATACAAGCAGACAGAAGAGAAGCCCAGCTGTCCTTCAGATTTTGCAATTGCCCTTCAATCACTGGTACTCCCTCCAGAGAAGTATTCTGCAGAACAGATTCTCCTCTTGTCAGAACAATTTTCATTTGGACTTCTTTTTCTTGTTTCACTGCTAGCAGGCCCTAAGAAGTGAATGGATATATTTTATCACTAACTGGGCATGAATATCCTACCTGGCTTTAGTGGAACATGACCTGATCATACTTAGCAGCTTGTTGTCAACAGATGGACAGTGGGGTTCACAATGGGGTTCACAGTTGGTCTTCACAAACAAAAGTGACTTTCAATGGGTAGGTTCAGGCTGTTAAAAAACCTCTTAGTTGACAGGGAAGTTTTCATGGAATCTGTGCAGGTACTTTAGAATGTATCAGAGAAAGTACTGTTCAGTGGAAAGGCTGACATTCCAAAGGAAACATCATTTAGATGGAAAACAGGAGGATTCATTCATACGGACAAGATGTAATGACAAAGCTCTTCTACAGGGCTGAAATACAGTTCTACCACTCCAGGATATATTTGCAACATGAAGGGACCAAAAAACAAAGTCAGTAATCTGTCATCAATGTCAGCCTAGAGACTCCAGCTCCTGCAGCTGTGCAGTTGCAAACTCACAATTTCTAACAATATGTAGTCAAGAAAAGCCTGAAAGTATGAACCCAAAAGACTCAATGAACAAAAGCCAAAACATAATTTTAGTATTATGCTACAATCTTTTGCTTTTGGACATATCTTTATAATTTTGAGGGTTTTTTGTTCAAAATCCAAGACATCAATATAAGTATTACTACTGTAAAAGCATCCATAGATGATGTTTTCTTAACTGTAGTCACCATTTCAAAAGTAAACAATTATAGGGAAAGATTTTCTGAATCAGCTGTATCACCTGTAAGACCTAGGAATATATATTAAAATAAACAAAACTAGCAGAAGTGAATATTCTACTTCTTCTATTTAACCTTCATCAGCCACACAAGATCTTTTGAGTACTTTAAGAATTTTCATATTTGCAGTTCTCCATGTCATTAAGGTCCTTATTTACTTCTTAGAGAAAAGTTCTAATAATGAGCTCTTTCTGCTACAAAAAGTTATTTTTGAGTAAATTGAAAATCAGTGTCTGAACAAGAGTTACTAGACTAATATGCAACAACTAAATATCCTATATTTGTATTCTTCATATAGACCCAAAAAGACCAGGTTTTGGACTCTTGTTTCCATACCTCTAGTTTTAACATCCGGCTGTCCAGAACACTCTTGTCCGCAGTGGGATGACAGTAGGAATCCAGCATGTGAACTGCATCAGCAACCCAGTCCTGGAGGTCCTTGACACTCTGTGAGAACTGCTGGTGCTCTGCTACAATCCTATCCATTCTGGAAATTTTCTCCTGCAATTCATACAGCAATTAGCACCAGCAGCTATTTAAAGGATTGCCTATTCCCCATACCATCTAATGGACTTTGGAATCAGTTTCATCAACTGTACTCAGAAGTTTGCTTCACACACTGATAATAACAAGCACACTTGAGCACTGAATGAATTCTGCATACACACACAAATGAATTGTCCAAACATAAAATACAGATGAAGATTTCAGAAATGCCATTTTTTAAATTTTCTAAATGTAAAGCCTCAGTTTTCTGGTTTTACTTGCTCCTAAACACCCGAAAAATCACATCAAAGCTCCATGTCAGAGTTGCAACAGAAGCTAACTTGTGAAACTGGCCAGTGCAAAGACAGATTTAAGCCTGAGAAGCTATGCCACTGCAGAAACATTACTTCGTTGATATTTGGAAAAGACCTGTTTTCCTCAATGACTCTCATTGGTATAACCATTCTTCTGAAAAATCACTGACACTCATACAAATCAAAAACAAATGCTAAAGTCACATTGCTAAAAGGCTTGAGGTGAACAGGAATACAGGGCAGAGTGTATTTCCCACTGCGACAGAGCACTAAAGCCAAGTCAGTGAAACAGGCTTTGGAAGAGGGATTTTTCTCAAGATCCATGGTTATTCAAAGAGTCTCAGGATTTCTCTAATAGGCTAGATCATATGTATCCTGCACCTCAGATGACTCCTTCTCATCCTAACATCTACAAGTTCTGCTCACATAAGCCTTTGTTAGTAACTAATGCATCATTCTCATTTTGCAGACATGAAAATGTATTATGGCCACGCATCCAATCATTCCCAATAAGTCACAGATAGGCTTTATAACTGTTACTTCCACAGAAGAAGTAGCAATTGCCAGAGTAGAAATCCCTTAAACACAAATACTTTCTGAATTGAATTGTTATTCCGAAATGCACTTCCTATATCCTTATTCATTCCAGTTATTGTAGTAACTGTAAGGCTATATCAAGCCTCCTTCATGGCACAAACTTTGAGGAAAACAATAGTCTAAATATGAAGGCTTTCTTATCTGTCTACACAATAGAGACAGTAGAAATGTTAAGTGTTGAAGTGTGTGAAGCACCCCTCAAAAAACTTAGGTTAAACTCTCAGTTCGTGATCTGATGGTTTAGAATTTGGCCTATGCCTCCCCTTGAACCTTTAAAAGCAGCTGAAGAGGTAATTTTTTTAAGAAGACCAATCTATTACTTTTAGGTGAAGATACTTACAATACCAATAATCATCATTATAGGATGAGATGAAATAACAACTTACCTGTATCCTGTATTTTCTAAAAAAAACCCCACCTCTGCTAATTTTTGAAAAATACCTCTTTCAGATGCCACTTATTACAAAATTAAAACGTCTTCAGTGCTTGAAAGAATCAAAATGAAATCTGATTATTGTATAATCAGGTGAGGTTTACTTTTTAATCAGCATACTTTTAAATAAAAAAATTAAAATATCACAGTTACATTTTGCTGACAGTTCTTACTCTCCACTCCTAAAAGTCAATGCAAAAGACAGAATAACTCAGACATACCACAGAGCAGGCAAGCAAGACAACTGCAGTGTTTCACATTTCAGTCTTTATTTTTCCCCACACACATCAAAGGAGTTGCTTAAAAGCGCATACATTGGGTGCATTACCTTTGTCAGATTGCTTAGAGTAAGATACTGAGAAGACAACTGAGACACTCTGCGCATAAAGCTTTTGCTGACAGCTTGTTCTTCCCACAGCTGCTGAGCTTTCTCTTTTAGCCTGTTGAGCTGGAGCTCGTGGCAGCTTATTTCCTCAAGGACAGACTGTAAAGCACAAGCACAGTAATAATAAGAGTGGGTGCAAGGAAGCAGGAAATAGGGAAGAATGAAGGTGCCATGAAAAATAGAAGTGACATATGGCAAGCTTGCTGAGAAAGTCACACCAGACGGTTACAGCAATGAAGCAGCATGTCGTAAGAAATGTGGAGATGTAAAACTTGATGGAACAGGATCATCAACAGCAAACCTTGAAAACAGTTCTCATCTTATTTAGAGGTCAGGATGCTAAAACAATCAAGCTTTTGTAAGAAATCAATGAGGCCAGGAGGATGGGACCTGAAAGTGTGCTGTGTTAAGAACACTTTTAAGTCACCTGCAGCTTTTGCTGTTCTCTCCTCTTGGAAGGAAGATCATGGAGCCGACTGCTGCTTCCTTGTACTATCTTCTCAGTTGTGGTCAGCCACTCCTGCAGAGGCTCAGCAGTTGCTTCAAAGTCCTTCATCTGGATCTTTAAGTTCTGGGAACACACGCAAAACTCTGTCAACTGTCCCAGTGCACTGGACACAAGCAATACACAAGTCACAGATCAAGCACACAAAAAGGATATATAATTGCAGGCAAATTGTACACAGCTCATCAAATAATTTGCATTAGCTCTGCCTCTTCCTATCCCACAGACATAAAATAAAAGTTTGATAGGGCACAGTTTTAAAAAGCAAAATAGAAGCAACAATGTACTACACAGTTGAAGGGAGGCTGAAGCAAATTTCTTTTGAGTGGAAAGCTTTACAGATCTTATGAGATTTGACTCAATCTAATCCTAATTCGCGTAACTAAGGCAGTCTGAATAAAGGCTAATTTGGGATTTGAGTTATCTAACATCTGACTTCAGTCATTCACACTGACCCCTCCTTAAATGGGCTGCCACTATTTCTGGGTGGTGTCTAAGTTCAACCCAGTTCTGGGGAACACTTCTGGTTGTATTCTTTTTTTGTATAAAATTTTGGTCATAAGAAAGTGTGAATTAAAGTCCTATGCAGGCATTCCTTCAATGCCCGCATACTTGTCTTGTAGGCTTATTCTGCATAATTTCCTAAAAGAGCATCTGAAATCATTCATACGGAATATAAACCTGAACAGCACAGCCCCTGTGCTGTAGTTATTTTAATGTATTTTTTTCCCCAGGCATATTTAGTTTTCTTTTCAGCTACACCTTCATCACTTACACATCAGAATGAAAAACTAAACCTATGAGACTGAAAAATGCTTGACTCAAAAAGACTAACCTCTGAGAACATCCTCTTTCCATGTCAACTTTGAGATGAAGGAAGGTAAGTCCTTGCTACCTGAGAATTTTCTCTGAAATGCTTTCCTACATAATGCATTAAGTGTATTTAAAATTTTCTCAGCTGTCTATGCAGCACTGGTTTGAAACAAGAATGCCTAGAAACTTTAATTTTCATATGCTATGAAGGGAATTCCAGATGAGACCTATTGACCTTAAAGCCTTTGACCTTAAAAAGTTTATGATTTTAAGATATTCATCACCTACTGCTTGAATTGTGAGTTCTGAACAGAGAAAGGCACTGGCATTTACTTAAACGATCACTCAAATAAGTAAGCACATTTCACCTATTTGCAATAAGAAAGACATTTACACACTCTACTGGGATTATTCAATCAGCAGCAGTGTCAGAAACCTGTGCTCAAAAGTTTTTTCTAAAAGAAAATGTGTTTTAGTAACCCCGTACATTTGATGAGACTAATGAATTTCAGCAACTGCTGTCTTTGATTCTGAACAACACCCTTCTGCATGAAACACCCGACTTAAAGTGAAATCAGGTCACAAAGATAGCAGAAGTAAATAAATGTAAAATGCAAGCAGAAGAATAAGACTTCTTGAAAACAGCTGTTAATGAGCTCTGTCACAAAAACAGCTGTATGCAAAATTTAAACTGTGCTGTAGGAAACAGAAGCAAAGAGGAAATTTAGATCCAATCTTTCCTCACTGTGACTGGTTCAATACCTCCAATGCAGATTTCTTCTGGTGGAGTGTGGTTATAAAATTTTTCCAATCTTCTTTAGCGGTAGCGGATTTGTCCTGGATAACTTTAGCTTTTTCCTCTGGTAAAACAGAGCACAGCAGTTCTCCTTTGGATGCTACCAGGTTTAGCTTTTGTTGCCCATTCTCACTTTCTGATAAGAATTCCTGAAAATAGTAATAAAAGAAGTTAATTGGTGAACTTTGGATCCCAATAAAGTAAAGCTGCCAGAAAATTTATCAGTGATAAGAGTTTATTGTTTCTGCTTGTTAACATGCTAATGTATCTTTCAGTACATTGATCTCAATATTGTTTGTATTGATGTGACTTACAGGTAACAGCTACTTAATCCAGAAATGCAGTGTCTGAATAACGTATATATTAAGACTCTAGGATTACCTGTATGGTCTGCAATTCATGAGACAATTACTGGTTATTTAGCTAGGTATTACACTCCCTTAAATCTCCCTAGTACAGAAAGTGATTAAAGTTTCATTTCAGGGTACTACTTCCCTTGTCAGAGATAACCCAGGAGCCCCTTCAGAGGCACATACAGGACTGAAGCTTTGCCCATGAGCAAGCTCCAGCTATGCTGGACTTCCCATGAGCATGTGGGGGTGTGGGATGATGCTCAGAATCCAACGGATGTCCAATCTGTGTGATTTATGCCTCTTTATCCTTAATTTACCTTCCCTCTTTGAAAGTATTTTTCTTCACAGAAATCTTGCACAATGCTGGTGTGCAAGAATTGTGTGGAAAAATGCATGTACACGAATTATACAGAAATGTAAGTAAACAGACAGATTTTTAAATTCCAGTTTACTGGGATAATCTCTTTGTAACCTGTAATTACTAAAAAACTTTGTGGGCACTTAGGACTCAAAGAAATTTAGCAGTCTTATATAGCAATATTTTAAACTGTTACTATAATGATTATGTAATACACATAATCATTACGTTACACCCATGTTCAGGAGTAGGAGGCTTGATACCAAAATTATTAGGTCAGGCTCTGATACCATGTTACACTAGAGGTCTTAGTAGAGAATGCAAAGGGTTTGTTAACTTTGAGATACTTGGACTGTAACTTCTGGCTATATTAAAATCAAAGGTATTAGTGACTTAATGATGTCAAATGTGCTAACAGACAGAACACTAACTTTTAAGAAAAATAAAATTGTAAGTTTATACACGTCAGCAAGACATCTCTAGAAGTCCTAAGGCAGCCAAAAAAAAGTTTATTTCACCTAAGGCAGCTTTCACAGAGGAGGAGAACAATGTATGGTCTTACATTGTAAGGGGGCTGCAGTGATAAAAAACAACAAAAATTATCACTGCTGGAAGAAAGCCCAGCCTTGCTAAAACATTTATATTTAATGCAAAAAATTACCAGGACTTTTCCTCCTTCTAAAGACAGTCTCATTATGATGCAGTCAAATATCTGACATATTAATACAGTCTTGTTTGTGCTTTTAAGTAAACCACATAAGCAAGGGAAAGTGAATTTACCAAAATGAGGAGGAAGTGATTTGACTTTTGGTGTTTTCTGAGAAACAGATATGAATTTTTTCTGTTATATTATCTAATGAAAGGTATAACAGCTGCATTAAATAATTCTCATTTTGTTATTTTCAGTTAAAATGATAGATATATTCTATTAATAAAAGTGTTCCTTTCAATTGATTTAATAAAATACTTTCAATTGGCAATCCTTTTCACAGAGCTGTTTGGGCTTATTTTAGTTTTATGAGAAAAATACACCTTTTAAATGCCTGCTCTCACTGCATACAACTTAACTCTGGTCTTGTACCATAAGGGCTCCACTTTCACACGTGACAAAAAACATTCACATAACTGTGAAATAATTCCAGGTACTAAGACTCGATTCTGGTATCATTCTGATTTTACAACACTCTCCCACCTAAAGCACATTTTTTTCCCATCGTAAAAAAGAAACAGACAAGGAAAACTACTATGAGACATAACTACTTACAAACTGCAGCCCAACAATTAAACAAAATCGATTAACAAAGAAAAGTGTTTATTTCTTTGCAATGAGTCACCTTTAGTGTTAATAATAACAATATTAACAAAAAATAGTAATTAATCAAAGAAAAAAAATCTGAGCTGTACATGAAATGGATTTGGTCTCCCTTAGACCAGTATTTTACTGCTATAAAGTTACCTGTATTTTCTGCAGACTTGCTGAAGCTTCACTGATATTTTGAGGCACGTCAAAGCATTTGGCAGTGGTGACTCTTGCATTGACCAGCCACTGCTGAAAATCCCTGAAAGCCGTCCGGAATCTTTGCTGCAAGATCTGCTCCTTGCTCTGACATCCTTTTGAAGCTTGCAGGCAGAGGCTGGGTTTATCACATCAGGGAAGAAGAAGAAAGCGAGGGAGGGAGGGAGGAAAGGCAGGACTCTGTTAGGTGACAATGCTATTATTTTGTTCTCTGAAGCACAATGGTAAGGGTAGGCTAACCTGGATTCCTCCTATCAAATTTATGCACTTAACTGAGGCACCAGGAAATCCATTAGAAGCTTTCAGTTCTCAAAAGTGAAGCATGTAAATTGGGACAAAGCTGTCACAGATATGACAGGTACAAGTGTTTCCAGAGAGTGACTCAGTGCACCTAAGCATGAACGTACTCTGCAAGCCCCTTTCTCTCTCTAGGGAGAGGGCACAGAACTACAGAGATAATTCTAACTTCTGTGGCTCCTTCTGTTAAGTTCACAAGGTTATAAAGGATCAATCTGAGTCATCACATCCTTCTGCAGCTACAGAAGCCAGAAGCTACAATCCCCTGCAAGAAACAACAGGACCTTGTGTCTGAAATGCAGGTGTCACACTCCAAAGTAAATCAGAGAGAGTGACTTGAGAGAAAGCAAGAAAGCAAGCAAATGCAATCTTCCCTAGCTAATTCCTGTTTCAAGAAACCAACTAATCAAAGAAGAATAATCTGAGGGACAAAATAAAGAAAAATATCTCAACTAGCTGGTATAGCTTGTTCTCCTCCAGACAAATAGGACATACTGCTACCTCACTCTTTTACAAGAACTCCTGTAATAGGCCACATATGATGTACATTTAGTTTCAGCTGAGTTTAGTGGTATAGCCTGGCTTTAAGAAAAGAATCTCAAAAAATCAAATTACTACTTTGTATAACTTCTGTTGACACAAAAATCAAAATAATGATTCTAACTATCGTATACCTCCATCTCTAGTTCTGAAGTTCTAATTAATGGTTCCCTAAAAGACAGCTCACCCCCACACACACATGAGATTAACTATAAACAAGATGAATGTGTACCTGTTATACTCCTTAATCAACCCTGAAACTTTCGAAGAATGAGTACTTAAATCCCTGGAAAATCTACAAAGATCATTCAATTGAGTTTTGATCTCATCTGTCATTTGTTCAGACTTTACTAGGGCATCCAACGTTTCCTGTTAAAACAAAATAAAGGCAAAATATTGGTGAGTAATTGTTAAAAAAAAATACAACTTCTGAATCAAAGTTTACCAGAATTTAAATACAATAATTTATTTTCTGTGTATGTTCACTTTCAAGAGTATTTTAGCAATCAAGTCTACAGAACCTTATTTGAAATTAAGAGCTTCTAGAGACCAAATTTTAGGATGTCTCAACTTCCTTAGCTCAAAATGTTCTTGAATCCCATTTTAGGATATAACTTTCATTTTAATAAATGAGCGATGGTATTGTCAATTAGCTGTACACCCATAAAAGTACATATAATTAGGGAATAGCAAATTATATCTGTTTATATAAATATAATTATCCCATTGACTCAAGTTTAACATGTTCAATAAAAACTGTTTTGATCTGTATCCAGAAAGTTAATTACACACAAAGCTTTTTATCAGCTTCAACTCTTTCACAGATGATTTCATAATGTAAAAATACAGCTGCTCACAATCCTGTGAGAGTAACTGGGTTACTGCCTGTCACTGGTGCACTGGAAAGGTTCTTGCTTTGGAGACAGCTAAGCCAACAACAACAAAAAAAGAGATTTTGTTGGCTTGGCTTGCGTCACAGGGAGAGGTGTGACAAGTACTCCAACAAAAACAGTGCTTGATGATGTCCACAGCATCTCCACTGCAAAATCCTGCCAGCTACTCTAGCATAATGAGCAGTGCAGACTTGGCTCCTTGCCTCCCAAGGAACTAAATTCCTCAGACATTCCTCTCAGACTAACATCAGAGGTTCTGCAGTGCATGCAGACCAGAGCATTTGGCATGTATAGAATAGTTTGGGTAAAGTGCCAGTCTGGAAAAAACGTACAATCTAAACTTAAGAAACAGATCATATGAAGGTGAAGACAGATTTGAACAGGGACCTGGCAGTGGTCCCAGGTTCATAGGTATGACCCCAAATCACGTTTCTGAAGATACATATATATATGTGCACAAACATATTCAGAGGAAAAAAAGAGGATGATTGAAAACCTACATAGTAAACAGTTCAGCCCAAAACTCAATGTTCAGGAGAAGTACAAATGATATTTTTTCCAGGACTACCCTGATTTACATTACTCATTATCATATTATGGACTATCTTCTTTGAACCACTCATACACAAGAAATCTCTTCAATCATGATTAACAGATACTTGAAATAGTCACTTGTTTCAATGCCATATAAAGTAGCATTTGAACGAAGTAATTATGTAAGAGCAATAATGCTTAGAAAACAACCCCTTAAAGTACTTTTTGCTCATGTTACTTGATCTTAAACTACTGAAACCATTTTTAGGGAAAGCGTTAGAAGTAACACCACGATGGACACTACTTAAATCCAGGACATCACAAATTGCCAAGAGCAGGAATCACCATAATGAAATGCGAACAGCCCCCTTTTTTTTTTTATGTAAAGAAAGCACATCTTAAGACTAGCACAAGGTTAGAACTGCCTGTTTTCAACATAATTTTTCAGTTCCAAAGAATCTACCTCAATAACTACTAAAAGGTTATTCTGATTACACACAGCCTTAGGAATAGCCTATTAACAAACAGGAGCAATAACTTGCAAAACATGGTAAATTTAGCTATGGCATTTTTTCATACAGTGAAATCACTGTTGCAGCCACTTGGATTTAATATTGAATCTGACAACTACCAAAATAATTTGCTGAATTCCAAGCACAAAATCTGTTGCTCTAATGTTGCACATACCTAAAGGAACAGAGCTTGAATATACCACAGTAAGAGAATGATCTTGCTAATGCTGCGAATTAGGAAATGCATTTTTAATTTGTGGCCTTGGCTAACATGGCAACAGAATCACTGTGAGACAATAGAAATGGAAACTGCAGTGCTATTTGACATTCACAATAGGGCCTTTCCCTGGGGTCCAAAAATGGAAGGGTTACTGTCACATTTCCTTTAACTATAAATAAAATTACATAGTAGGGCTGTGCATAGTTACGTCTTGAGATGCCTCTGCATCTTCCTCATTAGTCAAAGTTTACAGCTGTCTAATCTAAATAAAGTGTTGTTACATAGAGCCACAGTACATACATATTATATATACTACCAATAAAAGCAATATCCTTTGAATTTAATACTTCTCCATTTATGAAATAAAAAATGCCTGGTTTGTTGGTAACAATCCCATGTCTTCCTTTCCTTTTTAAAAATATATGTACATGGAACACTTTGCATATTTGTATCATTATTTCCTTCATCTTAATGTCATCTTCGTTACTTTACAGAAACATAATGGCACTCAAGCAAGCAGGTTTCATAAATCAATGAAGGAATTCTGTGAAAGAGGAAGCCACAGAAGTAAGCTGGCACAGACCCTGCAGAAGGAGATTAATAATCTCAGTTCAAAGAAAAGGTGTTTTGGAGTTTTTTTGAACATGACTTCAGTCAAGGGGTCAGAAAGCAGGCAATACACACCTCTCTCCCTTTACTGAAACTGCTTTATTAAAACACTACACTGAAAGAGAAATTCTCTGTATGTTTCATCAACATCTGTGATTCTTCGTGGTTGAGATACTTACTAACACGTATCTTGATTGCTGCAAATATGTGTATATATTTACATGGGGGGTCTGTGATATATACATGGGGAATTTTTTGCTAGGAGACAATCAGGAACAGAAACAGCCTCTATTCCTCTAAACTCCACTGCATTCCAAAGCAAAGCAATTAGCAATTATATCAGTTTACAGATTAACTTCTTTAAATATTGGACAAGATCTCAACGTGCATAATGTAGAGGATATTTCAAGAAAAGGAAAGTATAAGCCAAATGCATTCCTGACAAATTTTAAGTCAGAAATGGCTCCAGTGGCTTGCTTGGCTTTTAAGCAATGCTTCACATTTCCTCCATCAAGTGCTACTCTGGCTCGAACCACTGAGCAACTTGGAAGCGCAGCCCAGGGCCGGTGTGCCAGCTCCTCGGCTCGCTCCCAGGGGCAAGCCCTGGCTTTAACACCTAAAATCCTGGCAGGATTTGCTACGCCTGGTACAGCAGAGGGCAAGGGGAGGGACACCTTCTGCCAACACCGCTCGCTGCGATCACAGTAACACAAATAGTTTGGAAAGTTGGGGTTTCACAGCAATACCTTCCGCAAGCATTGATTTTATGACGTACACCGCAGTCCCGCTTGGCGGAAGTTTCCTGCCCGCAGTGACCGCACATCTACCACGGCAAAGCTGCTAGGGGGGAAAGAGACATGCCCTTACTTTCTCCTTGCGCCAGCTCTCCACCACCTCGGCGTCGGTGCTGCGGCTGTCGGCGGGGGCCAGCCCCTGTGCCCAGGCGGCCAGCTGCCCTCCGAGCCGCTGCACAGCCTCCTCCAGCCGCCCGGCCTGCGCCGCGAACTCCCGCTCCGACAGGGCCATCTGGCTGAGCAGCTCCCGCAGGCCGCCCTGGCTGCGGCGGGCGCTCTCCTCCCA
>VZRL01002359.1:61838-120230 GCA_013397895.1 Origma solitaria | reverse complement strand
CAATTCTTTTGGACATTGATACCCTTTGAGAATTCCTCTGCCATTCATTTACGCCGGGTTCCCGGGGCTGGAGGTCCCTGGCGGTGCTGGCACAGCCACCCCGGGGATGGGGGTCCCTGTGCACAGGGGGGTCCCACTGACGCCGCTCCCGGCACTGGGCACTGCTCGTGTTCCTGGGCTGGGGCACAGCGCTGTCCCCAAGAGCAAAGCTGTCCCCAGCAGAGACGGGTCACACATGAGTGGCCCCTGCAGCGCTGCCACCAAAGCAGGCAGGAAACCTCCTGCCACCCTTCCTGCTGCAGCCAAAGGGACTGCTGGGCCCAGAGCTGGCATCAGGCCACAGGCATGCAAAATCCCAATTCATGCTCTGAGGGCCATGAAACACTTGGCAATTGTGGGACCTGAATCTGGGGTGCTGCAGGGGCTGATGGTTAAGGCTTGGAGCCTCCAAGGGCTCAGGGCTTTGCTTCCCCCCTTGCATTGCATTGCCCTGCACCCTTCAAGACAAAAAAGCCCACAGGACAACCAGCCCGTGGTCCAACAGATTCCCAGCTGCTCCCCTGCCCAGAGCCCCGCACTCCCCGAGCATCCCCATCTCACCTGGCAGTGGGAAATCCCACATGCTTCAGGAAAGTAATTGTCCATAGTAACTAACCCAGTCTGTGTTAGTAGAGTTCTAAGGGAAAAGTCAGCACCTGCTGACGTTTAAATCACATTTAAATAGGTGGGTGAAGGGGAAGGTCGTGTGATCCCCAGGGACTGTGGCAGTGCCAGGCGTGCAGGTGAGGCTGTAAGGCTGCTCCCAGCCGGAACACAGCTCCTGGCTTAGGCCAGCACTCAGCCCCTCACAGCTGCTCCCAGAGGGCAGGCTCAGAAAGCAGTGTCAGACCAGTTGCTGTAGATATTTCAAAGGACTATATGTCATTCAAAGAAGCCACATTTCCAATTTCGTTTCGGTGTTGTGGCATGAGAAGCCACGAAGGTGTCTCTGAATGAGCACTCAGGGCACTTCCACTGCCATCCCAAAGCAATCACAAAGGACGGGGCTCTGCTTTCAGCACTGCTGAGCTCCCAACCCAGCAATTAAGTCTCAGAAGTAGACAGTAATTCAGTGCACCAGGGAACCTAGCCTCTAATAAAAGGCATGAATCCCACAGCCCACCCACCCCAATGCCTTGCATGTCTATACCTTTTCCTTCTCTCGTCTCTCGTGACGCTTTCCCCATTTTTGCTGTCTGGGAGCTTGGCTTCTCTCTCTCCTGTCTGCAGGTTCAGCCGCACGTGTGACCCTGCAGGAACAGCCTGACCTACAAACAAAGGTTACATTATTTCAGAGCACATATACTGTTCCAGCTTTGGGAGGAACTGGGAGGCATGTGCTCCTCCCTGAGAGAAGGGGAGAAAAGCTGCATCCCACACCATGAGGACTGGGATATACACCAGTACCTCCCTGTCCCCCCCCACCTCCAGCAGCACCCCTAAAGTGCTGCTTTACCCTCCCAGAAACGTCACCCTGATCGTGTGCTGCCAGACTGGCTCTGATCCACAGTGGAGGTGAAACCCCGAGTCCAGCAGACAGTGGTTCCTGCCTCCCTTCCAGCCCAGTTCCTGGGAGAGCACTAAAACTCCACAACAGGAGTGGATTTGGAGGCAACATGGAGACAGGGGAATTGGTTGCTGATTGGGGCAGACAGAATAAAATGCAGCTGCCAAAGGGAAATCAAAGCATCCCGCAGAGTACAGCCAGGTACGCTGCACATCAAGGCTGTGTTGGTGTGGAAATACTGTATTAAAAGGAATTTATGATCACTACTATCTGCCAACCAAAATACACAGAATACATTAAGCTTTGGGTTTAAATGAAGAAAAGATAGGAAATTCAGAGTGTTTTTCCTTGGTCACAGTTCACCACAAATACATCTCAACATGGCCAGTCCAGCACTGGGTTGGAGAGAAAGCAATATTTGGTTGCTACTTCTCAATGGCACTTCTTCTTCTCTTAATGCAGGAAATCTGGCTGCTTAGGAGAGCCAGGCTGCAGCTGAACAGCTTCAGAGCTGCTCACAGATGGACAGACAGACACACAGCTGATCACCTTCCTCCCTCTTAGGGAGGATTCCCTATTCACTCCTTCCTCACTCTCCTTTTACCTAAAAAGACACCTAGGATAGAATAACAGCTTGTGGGAGACAGGCAGCATCTCCTACCAAAGGGAAGTGAAGACAAGGGTAATTATTTTGTACAACAAATACATGTACTCAAAGACAAAAAGCTCTAGTCTTGGGAACAACTAGATTGATCCCTCCCTGTTCAGGACCAAAGAGACATTTCCCTGATCAAAGGACCTGGTGCTTCCTACATAAGACTGGGATGTTTGTCACAATTCAGACAGAAACATTTCAAAGCCTGGAGCCATCTAGAAGGTATAAATGCATTTAGAAAAACCAGGAAAATCCATCTTGGAGGATTTCCTATTAAGAAAAGGTTCACATTTCAGACAGACCCTCTTTCCATCACATCCTGTCCATTAGAAGTTGCATTGGTTGGATATGTGACAGGACAGATGTGACTATCTTCCCATCTTAAACAATGGGCGGACAGGCTAGATATGCCTCCTCCACACTTGGAATACTTTCCATGGACAGATCCCAACCTCTTCCTGCTCCTCTAACTTGCGAAACACAGGACCTTTAATCTATAGGAGTATCCTCCCACACTGAGAAGTTGGGTTCTGCAGGAATCTGGTGCTATCTCCGAGCTGTGTCCCCCACTGGTGGTGGAGCTGGGACATGCTCGTCAGAAGGGAGCTTGTAGGATCTCCATGAAAAGGGCAACACCACATCTCTTGTCCCTGGTTCAGGAGACACTGAGACAGGGCTCTGCCAGCAAGGAAAACACAGCAAATGATAGCCTGGTCTAGTGGGAGATGTCCCTGCCCATGGCAGGGAGGTGGAACAAGATGAGCTTTAAGGTCCCTTCCAACCCAAACCATTCTAGGATAAAATGTCATCGCGTGCTGAACGCACAGACACAGGAGGACAATCTCCTTCTCCGCAGACACAAACATGCTCAGGGGGCAAAGCGAGGGGCGAGCTGGGTCCCTCCCCTCCCAAAGCCAGTAGCTTTCCTGGCCGTGTCACCAGCACTGGGCCAGGCAGGTTAGAGCCCAGCAGTGGCTGTCAGGCACACCAGGAATAGCCCCGTCAGAGCAGCACAGCATGGGGCGCTGCGGCAGCCGTGCTCCCGCTGCATCCAGCCTCATCGGCCTCCGGTTGCCAGGGGAGAGGAAGGAGGCGGATGGGCTCTGCTTGCAAGAATCATGCAAAGGGAAAGCAGGGGAGCAGGCTCCAGACAGCCCAGGTGGCTGGGGGACCCAGCCCTCCCGTTTCTGTTCTCAGCGAGCAGTGAATAAAACCAAACACGGACCTGGCGCGCACGGGCTCCACACCTAGCACAGACAAATTACAGAGGCTGCCATCAGCGAACACACAAACCCTTCCTGCTCCTGCTTTGCACACTAAACGAGATTTGACCAAGAGCATGCGAACCCCAGAGCAAATAGCTCAGCCTTGATGCGTTTAAGCAGCTCTCGGCGCTCCAGGGATTCCTCCTCACCATTCTGCGCAGCAGCCCAGGTTCACGGCACAGCAGGACAAACGCACTGCTTTAATAAATAAACCATGAAAAACATCTCTGTTTTCAACAAAAAGATTGACATTGTCACTTAAAAGTGTTACAGCTGTTCAGGGAAGGTCTTCTGTCTTATTTAGTTTGGGGTATTTTGAAGTAGAAAGTGCGTTTGAGGGTGGGTTGACTTGAATAATGTGATTAAAATTGCTGATTTAGACGAGTAAGCTGGAAATCCTGAATTTTAATCATGTCTCAATATGTAGCTTCTAGACATTTCCCTTAAAAATAGTTGATTCTCTTTGATTCCTATAATTTGATACTATTCAACAACTGGGAGCACACACTGGAGCAATACGTATGTAAGCAATTACACAGCTTCACATGCTGCTAAAACAGAATCATTCTGTTAATAGCTTTTTCCCGAGAGAAATTAATTTTTTACTCATTGTTTGCATTAAGTTGCATTTGGGAAATTAAACTCAATTAAAAAATATAAAAACACATTTATATTTAAGCCACTTTGTTACATTTTTTCTCCTTGACACGTTAGACAAATAGAAGATGTGTATCCACAGGTAGGCACTGCATAGATGTGTTACAGAATGGTTCCACTTCCCTGAGAGCTGCAAATCCTACAGCTGCTAGACCTCATCCCTTGCTCCTCATAAAGGGAAAGAAGAGTTTCCATTCTAATTAATTTCACACCTCTAAATCAACTATCCAGTGAGTAGAAATAGCTGTGAAAGCCCCTCCACAAACCTGACAGAAGGGCTACAGCTGTGAAGGGGGAAGCAGCAAACTCCTGCCCCCACAACTGGTTTGTACTTCTTCTTACCACTTAAAAAATATCCCAGTCTTGGGATAACTTGTTAACCACAACTAAAATAAATTAAAATAAATTTAAAATAAAATCACAGAATCATAGAATCCCAGAATGGTTTGGGTTGGAAGGGACCTTAAAGCCCATCCAGTTCCATCTCCTGCCATAGGCAGGGACATCTTCCACTCTCCCAGGGTGCTCCAAGCCCTGTCCAGCCTGGCCTTGGACACTGCCAGGGATCCAGGGACAGCCACAGCTTCTCTGGGCACCTGTGCCAGGGCCTCAGCCACCTCACAGGGAAGGATTCCTTTGTAGTATCCAACCTGAACATACTCTCCTTCAGTTTGAATATGTGCTATTGCATCATCTTGGGATGATGGATCTTAGAGAAAGCCACAGGGTTTGAGCAGAGCACCCAGTGCCCCAATGGGGACTTGCCACCCACCTGCCCCTCAATCACTCAGCTGCCTCACAGCCAAAAAGACAGTGTCCAACAGGTAAAGTACTCCCAGAGGATAAAACCCTTGTCACTGCACAAATGACAAGGTCTTTATTGGGAATAAATGTCAAAGCAGAGCGACAGCATTTATTTTCCAAGCAGGAGACACTGATCCTGTGGCAACACTTCTGGGATGGTGTTATTCCTGCTCTTGATGTAATCCCTTTATCAGCTGCAGAAGCACCAGGACAGGCTTTGGTCTCCCATGCCGGCTCTGACTTACACTGCTGTCCCCACAAGCCATCCCCACCCCTGGGTGCTGCCACGTGCCCGAGCCTCCGCAGCCCAAACCACCTCCAGATCCCTCCGTGCATTAGCACTCGTTTTATTTGGATGTGCTCTGTCCATAAAGTTGCTTAAAGAGACGCCGAGGAAGACTTTAATTTATAGCCCCATTCTTTTAATCTTGGTCAGCCAGATTTTTTCAGACATCTGTTTATATCTCCTCATAATATATTAGATGGAGCAGCAGCACCAGGCAGCAGCTCACTCACAGGGGCTCTGCTGACATTTATAAACCGAAGCGATTTCTCTCATGTGCTTTATGTTATCAGCTAAACCTGTCCACTTAAATTATTGCCTTGTAACCAAATCACAGCTATCTGTTACTCCGCTCTGTGTACGTTTCTCAGGCTCTATACCTATATCAAGCCTTGCAGAGGCTGAAAACAAGATGATAAATAAATAAACAAATGGAAAAAGGGACATGCTGCTACCAGGCTCACAAGTGAGAGAGGATCAGGCACGTTGTACACCACATTACTAAAAGCAGAGGGCTGCTGTGTGGAATATGCAGCATGCAGTGATATCCAAAGAACCCCATCTCCCATTTTCTAGACCAACCAAATGACCAACTGTGTTTCCTCACTTAAGGAGAAAGGTCTCATCCTGCCCAGCTCATTCGCAGCATATCATTCCATGTGGTCCTGGCCAGAAGTGGTTTTGTGTTTCAGCACGGGGGCAAGGCTGAGCCCCAGCTCACTGCACAGCAACAGGGAGGCATTAAACAGAACCAGGGAAGCTGTACATCATACACTGACTTGCAAACCTCCCACCAAGGGTGCAATAACTCACTGCTCTTCTGGCAGTGGCTTCCCCATTCCATCCCATCCCATCCCATCCCATCCCATAGATCCCATCCCAACCTCTTGGGCCCCCAGGCTGCCAGACATTGACTGCCCAGCAAGAGGAGCCCAAGAGCGACACGACTGTCCCCCTGCAGCACTGCTCTGTCCCCTATGACAGAGGAATGTCCCCTGGGAAGGCTGGTGAAAGCAGAACAACAGTGATCCAGCTCGCTGAGGCAGATCCCTGGCTTGTCCCCAAGTGTGCATCCTTGTTTGCCATTGTAAGAGAATTCAAAAATCTATTACGGGTTTGAAAACAAGCCCCAGTTATGAGTCAGTAAGTGGCTCTGCAGCTCTCAGAAATTACCTCGGTATGTGAGCAAGCCTCAGATAAAATCTACTTTCCTTTACTCTTTGTTTCTCTCTGCACAGCAAATGAGAGGAAAGGGACTTTCTTTCTAGTACAGGCAACAAAGGAATCTGGAATCAATATATGAATGCTCCAGCAGAACACACAGCAGTGCTGCAGTATTGAAATAATCACACTGACAGAGCATCCACAATAAGTTATCTGATGGCACCGCACCTTCTCCGTTAATAAAATAATGATTAAAAACTACAAGAGACAAATCCCAGGGAGCAGCAGAGCTCCCCATGGCTGCATCACGAGCTCCAGGAGCCACCAGTGCCAGGGCTGGGGAACTGAGGCTGGGGCTTCACGTGCAGGTGGCACACAGGGGCACTGTGGCTGACTCCAGCTCTGCCTGGGTGGATGAGATGTCCCACAGCAGGGCATGCTGGCTGCACCAGGGTGCTCTGAGGAAGAGGAGCCAAGCCTAGTCTGGGGGCTCAGCTCACGGCCTCACCCCAGACTCTGGTTAGAGCTGCTGAGCAAGGAAGCAGCAAAGCCTGCCTCCTTCTTTTTCCTTTCTTTCCTACAAAGACAAGTCCTACCACTCTCTGGATTGCTTGTTAGTTCAAAACAGAACATTTTTACACACAAAAGGAACGTGTGTAGCAGACACAGGTAAGGAAGAGATGGATTACTGATGGGAAGAAGAGGCCCAGGACCTGAATCTCATTTTATTTCTTCCTGTCCCTTTTTCACTCAGCTACAGATTTTGTATTAGTTCACTGTCTGGCAGTCACTGCTCCTCCCAATTAAGCGCCACTGGAAAATGTCATTAATATGCTTTATGTCACCTCTTCCCAATAGCTGGTGGAGAGGTTTCACAGCACCAGGCCTGGAAGCTCCCCCAGCAGCTGCCTCAGCACCCCCAGCATTCCCCACCTCAGGCAGTGGGGAAGCTCAGACACTTGTGTCCACATTCCAAGTACAAATTTCTGTGACGTTGGAAGAAATGCTTTACAAATCCAGTGCGTGTGCAGCTCTTATTCCCACTGCATTTCTGCTGGGAAGCCACAGCTGCCTGCTGAGCCCAGCACCTCCTCAGAGAAGCATCAGCCTGATCACTGCCTCTTGATTTCTTAGGTCACCAGTGACAGCAGGGGCTCTAGTTACCTACTGCAATTAATTATAGAGAAAACTCGTTTATAAAATCACTATATGCTGTCCATGTTCATAAACTGTCCCTTAAGCACGAACTTGCAGTCTCTGCAGGGGATGGGACGCAGGATGAACCCCTGGGCTGACCCACCACGCCTGGTCCCATCGTGCCACCTCTCCCAGGTGCTGCACAGCTCGGGCTGGAGCTGTGCTGCCTCTGCCTGCAAGGGAACAGTGCTGGTGGTGTCAGCGTGGTTTCCTCTCCGCTGCTCTGTCTGATCACTGCCCCCCGATAAGGACAATGATCCTGCTATGCAGAGGGCTGACAAGGACAAAGAGATGTCCTTCTCTTCCTGGGATTGCGGAGGAAACCATAAGAGAAGGGTTTTGTCCTTACAGCATGAGCAAACAACTCACACTGCTGCTTCCTCCTGCCTCCCAGACACACATGGAGCAGGCCCGGCCTGATCCCCAAGTCACAGACATTCAGTTTATGTCAGCAGCTCACAGAGGGTCTTCCAGAAAGGCCTGAATGGGATGAATTGTTGAGAGACTGAATGAAAGTCAAAAGCGCCTCAACAAAATCAAGGAAGTCTCATGTAAGACACTTCAGTTGGTTAGCTTATCTGACAAACCTTTCTGTGACATTCCAAGCTATGTTAATAAATATCCTAGAAATGAACCTGTCAAAACAGTGATGTCTAAGTGTAACATATTCTCCAACACTGATTTTGCTCCATGCTGCAGTGGAGCAGGAACAGAAGCCATCTGAAATGCTTTCAAGCTTGCCAAGGGTGAATCTGTCCCCAGTTCAACACCCAGCACTGCTGCTGGCAGCAAAGCCATTCTTGGGAAAACCCTAAAGTTGCCCCATTCTGACACACCCCAACACCAAGTGTGTTCCTGCCCAGGCTCCTCACAGGCCCCAAAGCAGCAAGACACTGCTTTCTGCTGGACTTGAGCCCCACTTGAGCAGGGGCAGGGAAAGAGTTATGGAATGGTTTGGGTTGGAATAGACCTTAAAGACCATCCAGTTCCAAGCCCCCTGGCATGGGCAGTGATGCCACACTGAAAGGGCTGATTCCATTCCAGTTTCTTATTTAGCAAGAGAGAAGTGACCTACTGGTGCTTGCTCTCCTGTGGCTGATGCTACAGAGGTCACTGATGGGACTCAGGGTGTTAAGGGCTCTGCACAACCAGGATTACAGGGTTACACACCCACAGTAACACTTGGGAGAACTTTCTTGCACCCTGTGGTTTTTAATGCCAGCCTTGCTGCAATACCCATGTCTTTAAGCATCATCCATCAGGCCTCCAGCTCAGGCATTTGTTTGGCTGAAAAGGGTTTTAGAGCCACTCTTTTGTCCCAGTGCTGAGAGGTCTTCTCTGTAATTTGTTCCCCTCAGCAAACAGAATGAATACATTTTTAAAACTATGCCAGAATCCAATCCCTCCTCCCGTGATTCAATCCACAGCTAGAAGAGAACAAAGCCTCACAAGGAAGGGGCTCTCCACTACGTATCACTTGATTAGAGATGTGAAAGCACCTTTCCATTTGGACATTCGGTTGGACAGTGCTCACAACAGCCACTTTTCCCTGAGCCAAGGCTCTCCTGTGGCACTGGGACTGATGTTCTCCCAACTGATCAGCTGGTGCTGAGCACTGTGAACACTGTTATTCAAACCAGTGGCACCCCGTGAGGGCTGGGCTCACTCCTCACCACCTGCCAAATCCACTTGGCTTTGCCTCCGGCTCCTGCAGCAGGACAGCGGGAGGGAGGGAGGGAGAGGCAGGCGAGTGAGTCCCTGATGACAGGCAGGACCATGGGGACAGGCAGGAGCCTGGCTGGCAGTGCCAGAGCGGGTCCATGTGACTCCCGCCCACCCTCACCAGCAGCCAAAGCGATGATGATGGCACATGTAGCCCAGCCTCGTGCCCACAGCCAGGCCAGCTGAACACAAACCAAACCTCGCCTCTCTTGTGGGCAGGGGAACCACGGGGACAGGAGGGGTGGCTGGCACACACAGGGCAGAGCGTGTCCCTCCCGCGAGGTGCCTGTGGCCTCCTGGGAAGTCTCAAAGTAATGGAAGCAAAGGCAGGTGGCAGTGAGGTGATGGGGAGGAAGGATCTCAGGGAAGGAAGGGGTGACAGGAGGGCTCATGTGGGAAATACAGTGCCGCTGACAGAGGCACTGCTGCAGCATCTGTGGATGGATTTGCTGCTGCTGCTCCAAAAGGAAACTCTTCCTGTGGCAAGGAGCTCCTTGTACCAAGTGCTCTGCACTCCCACCCCCCGAAAGGGCAGCGCTCCCTTGCAGTGCAACAGCAGAAAACACACCATGAAAAAACTAATCAAATGGAAGGAAGAGGAAGGGTTGCCCTTTTGTAAAGTGGGCATGACCTGTTTGCACTTCCTCAGCAAACCCTTGTCCCCAGCCTCAAGTCAGGCATTGCAGTGTGTTGCCACAGCCCTGGGTACAGCAGGAGCCATGAGCTCAGGATTCAATACGAGGCACCTGATTTATTTTTAATTCTGATACTGGGCTTGAGTCTGTGAACTGCAGCAGTTTAGAGAGTTTAATCCCACAAAGGTCTGAGCAGAAGGAACATACAGACCGAAGGAACCAAGCCACACTCTGATATTTCATCTCTCAAATGACACACCAGGCTGCACAGACACTGCAGTGACCTTTGTCTCACCCTGTCCCCAAGTCAACATCCATGAGAAACTTATTTACAAAAGCCACTTTTAATCCCTCTCTAACTCACTACACTGTTTATCCCCAAACCAGTGCTACAACCCATTCAGTAATTGTCACCCCTCAAGTCTATTTGTTACTCCAGAAAGCCCATCTGGCATGCTGAAGGCTTGGCTACATTCAGAGAAGATCAGTGTAGGATGTAGGCAGGGAAGAACAAGACAGGGGACCAGGCGAATTGAGGACCTGACAAAAGGAACTGAGGATGACATTAATTTTGTGGAATTTTAGGCATCTAATACCTTTTTGAGAGAGGCACCACCGACTTCTTTATTATGACAGAGATTAGCAGCTCCAGAACATCATCAGCCATCGTGTCTCCCACATCTGTCACTCTCAGAGAGCCTCTCCTCCTCTCTCAGGGACTGGTGAGATGGCCACCAGAGAACCTGGCAATGTGGAGGCACAGAAAGGACACAATGGCTCTCTAGGGAGAGATAATCCTACAGGACCAACACCAGGGTTCCCTGGGGTGGCATAATGATATCTTGTATTCCCTATCGTTTTGTATGCTTGACCAGAAATATGGTCCTGTAGCTTTAACTGTGTCCCGCAGCTGGGAGCTCTGCCGCCAGCGCGGGATGTTTTGAAACTTTCCCCAGCTCTCCTACGGGGGAGTGAGAAGGAAGGGACACTGGTTTTTTTTTCCTCTCTCAGTCAGTTGCTGCTGCTGGTGGCTGGTGCTGCTGGTGTGGCTGCTGCTTGGGTTGGTTTTTTTCCTCCCTGGGATTGTTTTTCATCGTTTTGGACCCTTTTCTTCGACTTGCTTTCTCATCCGAGAACCTGAGAAGCCCCGGGGGACAGCGGACGAGAATTGTCCAGGGAGCCACCGGAGGAACTTCACCTAGCCCCTTCAGGGCCCCCGGAAAGGGGAAGCTACGCCTGAGTAAAAGGACACTAAGCTCATCAGCTGTTTGTTCAGGTTTTCTGACCCCTTTTCCCCTTTCCCTTTCCACTGTGTGGTCTGTTAATTAAACAGTTCTTTCCACTTTAGGCTGAGATATTCTGTGTTGTGGGGGGAGGGGTGCCAGAAACCTCTGCTGTGGGGGAGGCACCTGCTCGGAGTGCTTTCCATCTAGGATATTTGTCTCTAATCCAAGACACAGGGTGAGAATCAGGAGGTCTAAGCAGGCCATGGCTAATCTGTGGTTGGAAATGAAGAGCTGAAGGCTAAGAGTGGGCAACTTGAGGGTGGTAAATGAGCAACAAAGGAAATTATTTTCCAGGGGAAGGCTGGGAAGCTCAAGGAGAGGTGCTCACGACGAGGCCTCAGCGGTGTCTGTTCCTGTCCTCAGTTTCTGAGTCTGTAACTCAGTCAATGCTGAAACCGGAAAGATAAGACACGTACAACACAAACTCTCTTCTCCCAGCTCCAGCTCCCACTGGGAGCGTTTCAGGACACGCTGCACTGCTGGCAGGGCATGCAGTTTATTGACTTGGATCCCATCTCTGCTCGATGTGTGTCAGCTGGCTCCTCTCCCCCATGGCCGCAGACACATCCCCACACCAATGTCTCCCTGAGCCCAGAGCATCCCCCAGAGCCAAGGGCACCCAGGCCCACAGACATTTGGCCAACATTCCCCAGTTCAGCACCGGGAGGTGCCTGATCTGACCCGCCTGCCTGCGAGACGAGCAGAATGTATCGGAAAGAGCTGCCTGCCAGCCCTGCTGCCAAGCAAGAGTGAGAACAAATTTGGATAATAAAAGCTGGAATAAGAAGATGCCTTGGAGAGCGCGTTGGAATAGTGCTTTGCGAAGCTTCAATTTAAAGCCTTGTTTCTACAGCTAACGCAGTCGTAAGGGACATTAGCCTAATTTCTGTCAAGAGAACTTGTCAACACTGCAGTATTTAAGATAGACACTAAGGACGTGTTTTATCTCACAGATAGATCACTGAAAAAGGAAGGAGCTGTGCCACACTTGGTTCACAGGAAAATAAATTGACGTTCTCCCTAGGCCTAATTGGCGGATGCTGTTTTATAACACCACATGCATGAGCAGCCTCACATTTTATCAGTGTGCAGCTGAGATTGGTGCCAAATTCACTGTGGGGTTAGACACAGGAACCCACAAGGACATGCTTCAAATAGGCACCCAAGGACACAGAGCTGGGCATTTTCCAGTCACAGGGAAGGTGAAACATTTGGCCATGTCCTGAAGGGTCAGGTCCTTCTACTGATGGTGCTCACCAGCTGAACCACGACTAGCAGGCTGTGATTTCAGGACCAAGGGGAGAAAACTGGCGGTAGAAGGGAATTGGGTTTGCCTTCTCAAGACTAGCAGCAGGAACTTGCCTGGCCTAGTTTTTAGACGCTCCATGGTGAGTCAGTAAGAGAGGCTGTACCCTGCAGCTTTGGGAAGGAAGTGTTAGCATGATCCTGCTCACACCACACCCCAATTTAAGGAACTAAAACATTCCCAGGAGCTTGGATGCATTAGTGCTGGCATGGCTTCACACATCCCACATGCGAGCCTTGGAGCTGTGTTTCCAGCATGCCCAAGATAACGTTGGTGCCACAGCACAAAGCTTGTCCCACACTTGCAGCTTCTGCAGTGGAGAGCTGAGAATGCCCTTTTATTTGCAGTTGTTACAGGGAAAAAACAGCCATGTGACCTTGTCCCAGCCTTGGAACACAAATCAGCTTGCAGAGGAAGCCTGAGGGAGCACGACCCTGAGCTGCAGACTTGAGGGCAGGAGGGTGGCTCTGCCCTGCTACGATTCCGCACTTGCAGAAGAACTAAATCACTGTAACAGCCATAAATGTCCCTCGGGAAGGAAATCCTCTCAAAGATAAATCAATAACTCAGTGTAATTTTAGCATGCAGCCAGGAGAATTTACATTGCCAGGA
The DNA here is from genome assembly GCA_013397895.1 of Origma solitaria. Lineage (NCBI taxonomy): Eukaryota > Metazoa > Chordata > Aves > Passeriformes > Acanthizidae > Origma > Origma solitaria. The sequence continues at coordinate 107,098 of VZRL01002359.1, read as the reverse complement.
AGGCTGAGAGTTCTGCCACGGAGACAGAGTCACAGCGTCATCCAACAGCCCTGCAGCAGACCCTGCGCAAGAGCTCGGGCTCTGGGTATTCACTGCAAAGCCATGAGCCTGGGCTCTGCATTTTGGGACCTCCACAGACCCAAATCAGAGTGACAGCAGCATGGACGCGGTCCAGCAAAACTCCCTCGAGACAAACCCACCTTTCCCTCTCTCTGCAGCAGCGAGGCTGCTCCCTGAAATCATGGCAGTGCTGGCAAATGCTCCAGATCCTACAGGGTTTGACACACACAAATCACAACTAAACCAGGCACAGGAGCAGAGGGGGAATGCTCCAGCCACAGCATCCACCCCTGACCAGGGGGTTCCCACCTGCCAAGCCACCCGCAAAACAGCACAACAGGGATGCACCACAGCACCCCGTGATTAATGAGACTGCAATTTACGTAATTGTATTAATGCAAAGTACACTTGGACCAGTAAGTTCAAGGGAACTAATGACACTTTAGAGCACAGTTCAACACTGAGCAGTAACTCTAGCAAAAAGGGAAAAAAATAAAAAGCCTCTAATTATTCAGTAGCTCTTCTCCCAGATTCTCAGGGTCAGCTTGGAGGAGAAGGTGGCCTGAATTATATTTTCGTTTCCAGAACATCAACAGAATTGCTAAGTGAGTTCCAGCGGCAAGGTCAGAGCCTGCCCATTGTTATGCCAGCCCTGTCCCTTTCCGGCTCGGCAAACAACGGCACTGCCAGGCCAGGGAGGGCAGGGACTGCTGTGTCCTCTGCCAGTGGCTCCCACACAGCTGAACCCTCCTGCTCCCAGGGACATGGGACCGGCTCTTCTGCCGGCTGTGTGCTCTGGTCCCCAGCACAGACAGACAAACTGAGTCCTGTAGCTCCCAGGGACATGGGACCAGCTCCTCTGCCAGCTGTGTGCTCTGCTCCCCAGCACAGATAAACTGCACTAACCAGTTCCTTAGAAGCCAAGGGTAGCCTCCATGTTTGAAGGTCTAGGACCCTGCTCAGGATAAACCTGACAAGCAAACAGCCCAATCCAGCCAACAGAGATTTGTGCACACCCAGACCACTCCATATTGCCTGTTGGTACAGCCAAAGCCCCTGGCAGACATGGAGCCTGTGCCAGTGCATGGAGGGCTGGGAAGGAGTGTGCACACACACACACACACAGAGCTCTTTCCCTGTTACAGCCCACCTGGAGCCATGGAAGCATTTTGGAACACCTGTGCTGGCCACAGTCGTGTCACTCCTCACAGGATCCTTCAGTTCCAACAAGCTCTCACACAGATGTGCTCATGTGCCATCAATGCTGGTGTGCCCCAAGAGCCTCTGTCTGTAAATCCAACTTTACAGTAGCTACAAATGCAGTCTGTGCTTCTGCAGTCTGTGCTCTGTTTTATTTCATTGAGACTTGGACTTTTACAAGGGTCTGGAGAGGCAGGACAAGGGGGAATGGCTTCCCACTGTCAGAAGGCAGGGATAGATGTGATATTGGGAAAAAATTCTCTCCTATGACGGTTGGGAGGCCCTGGCACAGGTGCCCAGAGAAGCTGCGGCTGCCCCAGTCCTGGAAGTGTCCAAGGCCAGGCTGGACAGGGCTTGGAGCAGCCTGGGACAGTGGGAAATTTCCCAGCTCATTGCAGGGGATTGGAATTAGATGAGCTTTGAGGTCCCTTGCAACCCAAACCACTCTGGGATCCAATGACTCTGCACACCCCTGAAACGCTGAGATCTTCCAGCAGAGCTGTCCCAAGGGGCAAGGTCAATGCTTGAAGCTGAAGGTGCATTATGACCACCCCACACAAAGCCAGGACAACCTCCTACAATGCACAACACAAAGCTGCCTGAGAAGTCAGGGCAGAAAAATTCTGCAAAGGCAACACAAAAGAGGAGACCTCACAAGCCTCACATGACCCACGTCTGATTGAAAACCAAATCCAAATTAAATGAATGGTCACAAGTTTGGTGTCTCAGAATTGCACTCAAGAGCTCTCCTGGTGCCTTCCAGGCTCAGCAGCAGCATCCAGCAAGAGCGAACATGCAGAAAGCCAACTCGGTATGATTAGGAAGACACATATGAAGTTATCCATCACAGAGCAACCTGTGTGCACCCAAATGTCCTGCAACACAATCAGAAATCAATAGCAAGATGCACAAACCATCCACCACCCTGTAAAATATAAAGAACACTTGTAGTATTGATTTTAAAGGCACCTCAGTGAAGAGAGTTGAGAAGAAGCCTGAGAAAGCAAAGCAAAAAGCCTGAATTGAAGCCTTTTTTTTTCCTCAGAAAGACATTAATAATGGATTTTCAATGCAAGAAGAAAAACTGAAACCCACACCAGATTCTCCTGGTAATAACAGCTTTCTGCAAAGCCCAGCTATTAATGTAACAGGGACGTCCATCAATCAAGCACACAGAAAGTACTTTGAGAGCTAAAAAAAGAGCATGCAAACATCTGCTTTTGGCAACTTAAATTTTGCCCTTAAGCACAAGGAACATAATAAATTATCAGAAGGTTGGGCTTGAACTCGTTTTCCTCCATGCTAGACCTAAATGCTGAGGATGGGGGTAAGGGTACACAAACATGCTGCTGCTGGGACTTGTCCTGACAAAAAATGGGAGGAAGGGGCACAGTTCCATTTGTGGACTGAGGATCCTTTGAAAACACTGGTGCCATTCTCAGCAGCAAGCTCCTGACAGCCAGCCCATGGGGACAGCCACAGTAAGAGGACACCAAACAGGGGTGTAGCAACTCCCTGCCTGCAGTTTAGGAAGCTCTTGTGAACCCTTTGCCACCTCCAGCATCCTCAGAACATCCAAAACTGCCCAGATGCTGGGTAGTGGTCCCACAGTGGGATGACAAATGAGCCAACTTGCTCCAAAGATCGCCATGGCATCTCTCCTCGCCCAGCTCCTTCCTTGCTCCCCGTGGAACTGTGGTGATTTTGGCAGGTCTTCATTGCTCAAGTCCCTCGGTGCTCTCATCAACCACCACGTCACACTCGGGGTCCACCCACGCAGCTGAGCACTGCCTGGGGTGTCTCAGCAAACCCCAGAAAAGCTGGATTTGCACCAAGGAAACGGCTGCCAAAGAAAGCAGCCAGGGTGTCCCTACGCCTCCAATATCTCCTCCCTTGTAAAACACAGTAGGCCAGAGTGAATGCTGGAGATAATGAACACAATTTACTGATTCAAGCACAAGAAGCTGCAGGCATGGCTGCAACTAAGTCTTAATAAATTCTGAAGAGTGACACTATAAAATGGCATTATGGAAGGCTGTATTTATTGTCTCCCCATGCTTCCGTAGCCAAGGTGCCACGTTACACTTAATAACAGTTTTCTCCCCAGCACTGCAAATGCTGACAAGCTAATGGTCGGGCCAATCCTCCCGCAAACACACACATCTCCACCCTGCACACGGCTTTGGTGCCATGAACAAGGATAGATGACTAAAACAGTGCTGCCCAGGTGCTACCCAGCCTGTCCCCTCTGTGCTGCCTCTGCAGGGCTCTCTGAGATGCAGCAGGACAGGACTTTTGTCCCTGGAAGTGGTGCAGACAAGGAGCAGCTATTGTAGGATGGCACCTTCATGCACAGAGACCTTCTGGAGCACTGTGAGCAGGGCCGAGCATCCCTGCCCTGCACTCCTGGGAACATCATGGACTGTGCCAGCAGAACAGCCCCACCAGCAAACTCCTGCCTGGTGTCACAGCAAGCTCTGTGCAAGGTATCAGGACATCCTTGTGGAGAAACATGGAGAACCAGAGTTTCGCATGGAGAATGACCATAGAGAACCAGAGTTCCTCTGATTCCTCATGCCAGAACTGCAGGAAACCTCACCATTCAGCATTCACAGCTCCACTACCACTGCAATGTGCCCTTTCATGGCTCCACACTTAGCTTTGAGACCATGGATACCATCTTTATGGAGCATGGTCTTCACTGAGCTTCTTGTTCTACCTGTCGGTGTAGTAGTCCTAAGCCTGCAAGAAAATCACCTTTGAGCTCAGGCTGGGCCTGTGCAGAGCCTTGGGTGTGGACGGAGACTTGACAAGTACAAAGGTACTATTGTTCCATCCAGGTCCACACCACCTGCACTGCAGAGGACACAAAAGAAATGTGAACAATCTCTAGTCCTCTTCAGAATAAAAGAAAAAAGGGCAATAAATATATCAGTTTATCAAGGACGGCACAGAAAAAACAGTACAAATAGGCAGTGCAGGTAGTTTGACCCAAGGACACTCACAGTGGATGGAGGAGAGCATGTACATCTCCTCCTCAGACAGTGTTCACACCTCTGACCACAGCCTGGTCTGGAGGAACCTCAGCTCTCCCTCCTCTCCTTCCAGCTGACAGGTACAAGCTGTCCTTGGCAGCCTTGCTCTGCTCCTCCAGGACAAGTCCTTTCCCCTTCAGAAGGTAATCCAAAGGTTTGGAGAGCATCTGAAGAGATCAGTGTGTGGAAAGATGACGGAACAGGAGTCAAGTGAAAAGCCTCTTGAGCTCTCTTCCAGCAAAGCCTCTGCTCCCAAGGGGTGCCCTCCCTGCAGCCTCTGGCTCCTGGCTCCGGCGCTCCGGATGCACAACTCCCCAGCAGCTCAGACATCACTTTCTGCTGCCTCTTTTCAAAGAAGGCTCTTCTGTGCTTGCCCCATTCAGACTGCAGCTGATGCTGGCAGGGGGAGCAGTCAGCATCACCACCAGGGCTTGCAGCTCTCTGGGAAGACACCATGAGATCTTCTGTCTTAAAAGAGGCACTGCCAGATCAGCTGAGGCTGGAAACACCTCTGGGTGTGTTCATCTGCTCCAACCCCTGCTGCTCAAGCTGTGTCACCTCCAGCCCTAGGCCTGCATTCAGGAGGGTTTGGAATGTCCCAGGACTCCACCAGCTCTCTCATGGAGCTGGCCTGCTCCAGTCACCCTGCAGTAACCAGATTTTTCTGTGTTTAGACAGTGTTTTCTGTATGTTTTGCTGTGGAGGTGCCTCAGAAGGGCAGCACAGCCAACAGGGCAGCAGCCACTCCTCCAGCTTTACCTCAGTCTATAAATACCTTCACGACACCGGTAAAACCCATCACTGTGTGCCACCTCCTTACAGCTCCAGCTAAGCCAGATACAGCCAGGGATAACACTTTTTTGTGTATTATCTGGTGGAGAACAGGAAGATAACTGTAATTAGTAGCACCCTGGTTAGCAGGTGAAATGATAGTGTAATTAATGAAGATCAGGTGGGCTTTGTTTCAGATAAGAAAAGCAGCAGATTCTATCAAAATGTAAATGCAGCTTAAAATACAGCCTTGGTGATCACTTAGAGCTGCTTTTAGAAACACCACCAGCCCAAAATGCAGAGGTTTCACTTGGGCTGAATGACACATCCTAAAAATAAAACCTGGTCTGGGGCTAACATGTAAATTGTTGATTAGATCTATTTATTCACACCCCGCAGTGATAGGAGAGACTTGCAGCTCCATGTTCCTCCTCTCACTTCGCAGGATCACAGGCACATTCCTGTTATTGCCGCTTGCAAGGACTCTGCAACCCTGGGAGCTCTCCAGCAGCAGAACAGCAGCAATTCCAAGTGACAAGCTGCATACATTAATTCTGTATTCAGATAACATCCTGTTGCAAGTGAATGACCCAAGCAAAACTTCCTGCAGTCTTAAGGAGCAGGCAGAAAAAACAGGAGAGAGGAGAAACAATCTCTGGACTGAAGAAAGATCTTTTGAATCAGAAATGTTATCCCTCATTAAAATTTCCAACACCACCACCCTTACTCCTTCCAAAATGTAAACACATACTAAAAAATTAAACGTGAATCTAGCATGTAGGAGTTCTTCCAATAAATGGGAATTATTTCTACAAAGCATCAGGACAGACCCAAGGAGATTACATTTCTTCCCCAAGCTTTTGCTGTAAAGCAGGGCTGGAAAAACAGAGCCATATTTATTTTTTAACTCATAAGCTTCCTCAGGATGCTAAAGGAAGCAGCTTCAGTAAAGCAGAGCCATTTGTCTCAGTGTGCATTCAAGTAAGAACAAATGCAAAACCAGCTTCTAGACCTCAAGGAACATCAAATAGCTTTTTAATTTATGTCCCAAATTCCCTGCAGATTCTAAAATGAACAGAGGGCAGGGTTCAGAAAAAATGTCTCACTCAATCAAGACAGCTGGATGGATATTCTGAGTTTTCCTCAGAGGAGCAAGGTGTTTTTATGCCAGAATGGAGCAGGCACAGCACATGGCTCCAGAAGGATCTGTGGCAAAAGCAGACCTGTTGCTTGTGTGACCCTAAAAATAAATGTATTGAAAATTAAATAACTTAGGAAAGAAAAAGGAAAAAAAAGCTGGAGCCCCATCTGACTAAGAGCACAATTTGCAGGCATGAACTGTGAAGGACCAGGTGAAATATTCCTCACAGGAGCCATCTGACTGTGCTGACTGCCTGAACACCCTCTGACTTTGTCCTTGCCCACCTAGAACCAGTTTCATGGAAATTTCAGTAGGTGAGGCCTTAACCCACAGGGAAGACTGAAGGAAGGAATGGCCTGAGTAAGATTATGGAAAACACTTCCTCCTAATTACGGAAAAAGATAACAAAACCATGGTTTAGGGATGTACATGATCCAGACTGAACAGCAAGGAAAAAACAGGGATTAGCTTCTAAAGCCAGGTGCTTTTGTAAAAACTGCCACACACATTCCAGGGACCAAATCCAGCAGCTCCCGGAGCATATGGCCACATGTATCCTGCGAAAAGGGCTCAGAAATGGTCGTCCTGGCCACAGGCTGCAAGGTGCTAAATGGCACTTCTGCTCCAGGAAACCTTCAGTCGGGGCAGGGAATCTGAACACAGAGCCAGCAGTGCCAAAGGGATGGATGTGGAAGGAAGTGGAAAGATGGTGCACCCCCTCGGGGCTGGGGCAGCTGCCTCCATCACCACCAGCAAATACAGGAGAGTGGGCTGAAAACATAATGTCTGCAAGGTATTTATAGGTCAGGGTTTAATTTATGAAATTACAGAATAAAATTGCAAATTTAGGAAAAAAAATAAATAACCTCTGCAGGAATACCTGACCCCCAGAGCTGCCAACCCCTCCCAGAGCATGTGGTCAATCCCATCCTGCAGCAAACACCACAATGCCTGGAATGCTTGTCCTACACAAGACCACATATTTGAAGCCTGAGGGAGCTACTGTGACTATATTTCAAACCTTCAGAACCATTTCAGTGATCCTGGAACCCAAATCCCATGTTTTGAAACCATAACACCCAAGGAAAATGTTGGAGCCAAGGTCCTGGTGTGGCTTGCTGGCTCTGGGAGGAGGAGGGATGATAGCCAAATTGGAAATTCAAGAAAACCAAGGCTGGAGGCACTGCCAAAACATTTCAGTGGAGGGAAAACATTTTTCTTCCAAAGCACTGTTACAAGCTTGAAATAAATGTGCAGACTGTTAGATAAAGACAGAGATAAAAATAGGCCTGTTATTAAATACCTCTTCTTTAATGAGGTTCATCCTTCTAAACAGCCACGCAAAGGTTATTAGAGTTATTGCAGAAAATACAGCCTGCTTGCACATAAAAACCAGAGCAAGATATTCCTCATCACCCAGCACAAGGTTAAGCACCTCTCAGCAGCTAACACGCTCACAGCGTCCCCAGCTTGGCAGGAAGGAGATAAAAGAGAGGAATGAGAGATGTCTTCTCTGGGAAACAGTCTCTCTTCTTTCAAAGCACTTTTCCCCCACCAAACAATGTAAATTTAACCAGGGGAATGATTCCCACTGCTGATGTCTAATGCTATTATACCACCACCAGCCTGAGCATCATTAAAGCTGAGTTTGAAATTATTCTGAAAGCTGCAGCTTAACCTCCTCCTGTTGCACTAAAACCACTGCTTGACTCTCAGCACCTCATCCTCTGGTTTATGACCACTCGAGATCACCTGGAATACCCTGCAGAGCTCGGAATTCCACAAACCACTAACAGGAGTCATGGCTTGGCTCATGAAAACACAGCACTGCACCCTTGTTTTGGCAATGCCCCACATCCCAGCCCATGGATGAAGAAACTGCAGACTTTTATTTTGGCTGCTCAGAAGCACAATCAGTTTTTAGCAGAACGAGCATCACTGCTAAAGACTTTTGTAACCAGTTTGTCTAATGAAACCAGTACATCACAGCCAGTAAGGGACAGGACTGACCTGACACGCCAAAAACCCACCCCAGCCCCCCTTTGCTCCTAAACCTGAGCAATCCAAGCAGTAAATGTAGGGCTTTTTCTCACCACACCAGTGCTGTCAGGATACTGGCACTTCTGGAAAGGACAGAAGACAAGTTTTACCTGCGTTTGGGGGAAAAAAACTGGCTCCTAATTCATTACAGAAATGCTGAACCCAATACCCATATGGAAGTGCTGGGAAAACACCAACTGCAAAACCTCCCGGGTGAAGGAAAAGCAGAGAGAAAATACAGGGAACAAGCCTGTGTGTGGGACTGCACCTGGCCACACTCAAAGGGTCCCAGAGAATGGCACCTTGGTGTCCCTCCCACTGCTGGGAGTGGTGCTGCCCTGGGGCTGGGCACAACCACCAACCCCTGCAGCTCTGCTTAATTAACACCTGCAGGTTGAGTGCTCTGGCACACACCAGCCCATGGCTGCCCAGCTCCCAGGAAGAGTCAGGGACCAGGAGCTATGCAGTTCTGAGGCCTCACATGATTACAATTTAAACACAGCATCACAGAACGGCCTGGCTTGGAAGGGACCATAAAGCACATTTCATTCCATCCCCTGCCATGGGCAGGGACACCTCCCACTGTCCCAGGCTGCTCCAAGCCACATCCAACCCGGCCTTGGACACTGCCAGGGATCCAGGGGCAGCCACAGCTTCTCTGGGCACCTGTGCCAGGGCCTGCCCACCCTCCCAGGGAACAATTCCTTCCCAATATCCCATCTGTCCCTGCCCTCTGGCAGTGGGAAGCCATTCCCCCTTATGTTGTCCCTCCATCCCTTGTAAAGAGTCTCTCTTCACCTTTCTTGTTGGTTCCTTCAGGCACTGGAAGGGACAATTAGGTCACTTCTCCGGGATGAACAATCCCAATTCTCTCAGCCCTTTCACATACATAATAAACTCAATTTATTAAATGCATACATAAATATATTGCATTTATACCACACTACAAAATATACCTTCAAAACAGCATTACCAGCATTGTCCAATTAGAGAAGCAGAGGTGGTTTTATAAAGTGGGAGCCTTTTTTTTGTTTTAATTTTAATGTGCATATTCAGTGAGTGGCCTATAAATTCTGTTATTTGCTATGGTTCCCCTGTCCTAGTCTGAATGACAATGAACTCTCCTGGAAGGGGTCAGCTGTGTGCCTGAGGACTCTGCTCACTGACACTCAGGAGATTTCCTGAGCGTTTCACCTACCCAGGTCTGAGGCCACAACGCTCTCAACACCTCCCTGGCTGGAGTGCCAATCACGGCAGCTCACCATGCCCACATCTGCCCACCCCAGCACGCTGAAGGGACAGCCTGACAGGGACCAGGTGTGCCTTCCCAGTGGGAGCCCTCCAACCTCCCAGCTCAGGGAACCTGCAGGTAGAGAAAATCCTAGCAGAAAACACAGAGCAAGGCTGGGACAGGGCACAGCACTGCTCTCGTCTGAGCCCCAGGGAAGGACACTCATGCAGCATCTCCATGTCCAGAGCATCCTTCAAACACTCCCTGCTTGAGCAGAGGGCTGGGAAGCACCTGCCTGCTCATTGTCTGAGCATCTCCCAAGCCCCAGTCCTGTCCTTTTACTAACAGCAGGCAGGAAAACACTGCTGTACCTCCTACCCAGACCAGGACCAAGGCCTGGAGGATGTGCTTTGTGTGGCACATCTGCCTGGCACTGCCCCATATCCAAGGCAGGAGCAGCACCTGGAGCTTCAGCCCTGGCACTTCTGCCAAAGACTTGGAATTAGGCACAAGCCAATGTAAGGGACACGATGCATCCTATGACGTGAAGGTGAGAGGCAAATGAAAGCCCACGTGGGTGAGGAAGATGAGAGAGGAGCCTGTGAAGGCAGATGGCAATAAAAAGGACAGCTACAAGAAACATGTAGGAGACTAAAAGCCTCATATGCAAGAGGTCAGACTGAAAACAAGCAGAGGAAGAGTTACCAGTGGCCGTTACTCAGCTTCCAAGCACTGAACATTTGCTCTCAAGCCAGCCTGGCCTGTCCTACCTGCTGGAATCACCCTGCAGCTCTCCTGTCACTGGCCAGACAAGATTCTAACAACTCTACAGTCAAAATTTCTCCCCTCTGCATATCAGTAACAAGTAATTTTATTTAAAAACCCAGAGAAGAAGCATTTCATCTAGTATAGATGAGGTTTTTAAAATTCCATTTGCCTTCCCTCTATACGCAAATCTGTGGTGATCTGATGAGGCTCCTATTTCCTAGATTAGACATGTCAAACTTTGCAAAAACGAGCATACCCTGGTGGTTTCACTCTGTATTATACAGCCCTCTCCTGACCGTGCTGCCATAAATATTTCAGAGACCTGCCCACAACTGTCTGAGTTAGGTTCAGGTCACCAAGAAGTCAATGGTTTGGACAATCATTAATTTAGCAAAGCAATTAGCAAGAGCTGCTGCAGTTCGGGACATCCCAGTGAGCAGCAGGAGCAAGATACCCACAGACAAGGCGTAAGGGGACCCTCAGCAGCCACCACGGCACCCCCACGGGCTGTGGGACAGGCCTGGCACAGGACTCCTGAGCCAAAGGCATCCCCCCTGCCTCCTTCCTCTCTCAGCTTTAAAAACCTCTTCCCAGCTTAAAGCAGTGCTGGCTCATTTGGCCACTGAAATATCCTGAAAGACAGAGACTGTCAACGAAACTGGACTGTTATTCCCCACCCTGAGTCCTGTTCTTTCCAAAACCAGAGCAGGTCCTTCGAAGCAGCTTCTGAAAACACCTCCCCAGTGTGGATGCCTTGAGAACTGTGTTTCCATAGGTGTAAAACCTTGTTTGTGCAGCAAATGAGATGGGAGAAGACCTGTGACAAGTAGGAACTGCAAAGATAGCCTGAGGATCCTTGGAAGCTGCAGCCATGGATATTTAAATGCCAAAAAATGTATCATCAGCTCCCCGCTGAACGTAAGATGGTTTCATCTTTGCAGAAGCAGCAACAACAGCATGTTCACATCAACTTCACTCTGGCAGTCTGATCAACAGCAGCAGCTATGGCTCCTTGGTTTTTAACTGCGATATAATCAGGCACTTCAGAAAATGACTCTGAGCAGCACAAGTGCTGGGGAGTCACTGCAGGTTCAGCTCTGTAAGGCATGAAGGTACAGGGCAGCCAAGCTCCCTGCTCTGCCGTGAGACATTCTATCCAAACCCCAGAGAGATCCATGCTGCAACATTCCAATCGCCAGTGCCAATTGCTCCATCTCCCTGGTCTGCAGGGAGCTGCTCTGGAGCAAAGGCAGCCTCTCTGTGCCCCACTTTGGCTGTCTGCAGAGCAGACTGCAAATATTTTCATATTTTGGGCAGAGGAGGTTCTCACTTGTCCATCTGGATTGGAAACTGGACTCATTAACTCGCAACTGTCAGCTGGAAAACCTGCCAGTGGGTTTCTCCTACATCAGGGAGGAGGAAAGTGCTGCTGCCACAGGGGTGGGTAGAGTCCATCTGCAGAGGCCCAGTGCACCCCAGCTCTGCACCCATCACTGCTGGAAGAGTGATTAAATCCCTTTTGCTTTCCCAATTAAACCCTTGCCTCATATCCTTTTTCTCATCTTCACAGCAAAGCCTTCCCAGAGGCTGACCCTAATGCTGGGTGGAAAATCTCAGTGATGTGAGTAGATGGTCAGAGCATTGCAACTTTCAATCATCATCAGGAATGCTAAACAAAACAGTGGGAAATCTGGTGCTCAAATAACAAAAGCAGATAATTCACAGGAAACAAAGTATTTGTGTACTCTGGGAGATTTGAGGTCACCAGAAATGTGAAGGAAATGTTTTTATACACAGAACCTCCAAGAAAACAGTAAAATTGATGGGAAAAACCATCACAGAATCGTGGAAGGTTAGAAAAGACCTCTCAGATCAGGTCCAACCACTAACCCAGCACTGCCAGGGCCACCATTAACCACATCCCTAAGCACCACATCTGCACATTTTTTGAACACTTCATCTGTGCCATCCCAAGGACTGAGGATCAGCCTCTGGCTGCCATAACCATCAGGCAGCAGGTGCTTCTGTGTGCTGACAGACTCACCTCCACAAGCCTGGCAGAGCTTCATGTACACAGCAACAAAAGCAAGTCACCTCTCCTAGGTTTCTCCAGGGAGGTTCCAACTCCCAAGGGTACTATCACCTGGAGAAAGTGTATTCTAAAAGGAAAAAGAGAGCAGACGAAGCACAACTTCAAACAAATTCTGTGCCTGGGGTGGAACAGTTACCTGACCATGAGGAATCTGAGCAGGGGTGTGAACCTTCATTCAAAGGACACTGCAATCCCACTCACTAAAACCTGCAGGTTCCTATGGACTCTGACCACGGACAGAAGGAAAAGCCCACAGATGATACCAAAAAGTACAACAGCAGAGATTCTGGAAGCCTTTCTGAGGCACACATCTCCTTTCAGTCTGAGACCACTGCACCTGGTGCATTATTTAGTGCCAAGTGAGAAAGAAGCAATGCCTAACAAAGTGTTAAAGGACTTTGTGAAGTTTCACCAACCTTCCCAGGGCCGTCAGCTCCGGCTGCCTGGCAGAAGAGACAACTGATCTTGCTTCCAGATTACAAGCGGCAGAGCTCTTAGGGCAACTGTCTCTCTGTGTTTGCATCCAGCTACCTCCAGCAGCTTGAAGTGAGCTCAAAGTGCAAGAAAGCACTTGATCAAAATCCAGCTCACACTGTAGACAGCGAGGAACAAGCGCCCAAAGCGTTACAGATACAATAACAATCGAATTTGGAGGGGGGGATTTGACAGGTTACAGGTTGATGACACTGCTGCAGTCTCGGTGGAAATGTGGATTGATGCAATTAGCAACAGGGAACTAGAAACTCAGCAGAGGAAAACTGGGAATACATCTATAAAAGATGAGCTGCTGCACCATTGTAGAGAAGCACAAAAATTGTGCGTGAGCTCAGAACAGGAACAAGTTGAAACGGGAGATGAGGGAAACACAACTCCAAGCTCCCTCCCAGTGTTCAGAACTGAAGATCCAGATTCTAAATTAAAACATTCGCTTCCCCAAGAGAAACTGGCCCAGTTTGCCACAGGGATACACAGCAGGAGAGGGAGTGGAGGTATCCTGGAGAGATGGGCAGCAGAAGGCCAACTTCTGAGCACAGCCCAGCCAGGCTCTGCTCAGCTACCAGTGAGCAGAACTGCAGGAAACATGGGAAGATGCAGAACCAGTGCATTAAATGCACTGCCAAGGTGCGTAGCTGTGCTGAAGACCAAAAGGTGCATCCTGGAGCAGCCACATCAGCAGCTTCCCTTGTGCTGGGGTCAGCTCCCTGCCCAGCACAGAGCTGCGCTCAAGGGGAAAGCCTCAAGGCCAGAGAATGCAGGGAGGGGCTCGTGCTGGCAGCAAGGTCCCCAGCCTCAGGTAACTCATGTGCTAAAACTGTGAGCGCCAGTCCACAGAGATTTCACTTCAGAGGAACTCCCAGGAGACAGAAACCCAGGCTGGCAGCGGGAGACCAAGGCAGACTCCTTTGTGACATGTCCCCGTAGCAGCTTGAGCACGAGGCAGGACACCATTTAAGTCTTTACAAGAGTAACCAAAATTACTCTCCTCTGTGAATACTGACAAGCTCCCCACTTCCACAAGCCCTTCACTGCATGTGCCCAACATGGAATCACTACAAAAATGAAGCGAAATAAGGCACCCCCAGCAGTGGAGAAGGTGCTGGTGAACAAACCCTGCAACGAGGTTTATAATGATTGCAAGTATGTACATGTTCTGCTCCAATAAAGCTGGTGGGGATCTGCCAGGCTGAATAATGAGCAGGGACACCACACGCCTTCCATACATAATGGTACAGAAATGGAATATAAGTATATACTGCGGCTTTGTGGAACGTAGGGGCTTTTGTAGCCATTTATGTTATACAAAGATTTACATTCGGAAAAGTCATTCTGCTATATCTGGCAGAAATTTCAAGACAAATGGAACCCATACTTATTCATTCAATGATAATACTGAGCACAGGATAAAGCTCTTAAATTCAGAGCACTTTATAAAAATTAATTACTACTTAGTTCACCCTTGTGAGGTGGGAAGGTATTACACCTGCATATACATGAGGACAACCAAAGCACAAGTGGATGAAACTAAAGCTCATCCAGGACCCCCAGAGACAGGCTAATTGTTGAAATATGCATGCACACTTGCATCTGGGTGTGTTTGAATGGATTTGGCCCCTCCAGAGCCTTCCCAGCACAGAGAGGCCAAGCTGCTCCGTTGGGCTCCTCTCACCACAGAGTCCCAGGCATGTCTAATGAAAGACACCAACCCAAAGAAAGGGAAGAGATTTTTTTGTGGTTTGCACGAACAGGAATAAAAGCTGGATTTCAAACAGCTAAGGAACAGAAAACCCATTGTTAAAAAGCTGTGCAGTGCTCCAATGACAGCTCCTAATCAGCTTGCCACTGAGCAGCTCCACATTGGAGCACAGCAGACCTGGGAATCCACGTGCCAACAAATGTTATAAAACCTGTCCCTTGACAAATGAAGAGAGAAAGCGCAGTGGAGCCGGTGACAGAGACAGCCCCCCACCCACAAGGGGACTGGCAGCCCACTCCTCCTGCTCCAGTGACCTGAAAGCACTTGAGCAACCGCTCCCCTTGTTGGACGCTTTGTCCTTGGCCTCCAGTCCCAGCACTGGGTCACCGAGTCCTTCTCTCTTTATCTGAACATCAGCAAAAGCACTCATTGTCATGGGAACAAACAGGTATTGGAGCGTCTGCAAGGCTGCTGTCAGTGCTGACAGGTGGGGTTCCAGAGAGATGCTATAATTAGCCAGCACCAGTTACCTGGACGCAGGGTTTGCCACTGATCTGTGGGGTAAAACACTTCCAGGTCTTCAGGATCAGCGTCATCCTCTGTCACCGGCTCGTTCCCACTGTCATCTTTTATGTCGCTCTCTTCTATTTTTGTAAGGGCAAACTCCTTTTGGAGAGAAGAGATTCAGCTCATTAGCAATTGCATCTGGGTAATTTAGTGCTGGCTGAGAATACAAAATTTTTTCCCTCGCCAGCAGAATTTTTTTTTTTTGACATCCGAGATTCTTTCCACATGGTTAAATTTAGATTTAAAGTATATTAAAGGTTAAACATGCATAACTAGCATGACATTTGTGCTGAACAAAGCAATGCAGCTTATTTCCTATTCCAGAGCAGGTTGCAGGTTTCAAACCAGCTTTCACAGAGCCTCACCTGTATTTCAGTCGGAGGCAGAAGCCCTGGCTATTATTAGGGTTGTGTAACATTGTAAGACCCCATTTTCCCTTGCCTAAAAATATGTCAAACTTTTAACTTTTTCAGCTGAAATTTTCCACACGAGTGGAATGCCTCAAGGCTTGTTGGTTGGTTTGGTTTTTTTGTTGGTTTTTTTTTTTTCTTAAATGCACTTATTTCAGGCTTGGAGAAGATTTCAGCTAAAATAGTTCAGCTATTTCCAAAATAGGACACGGGAAAAAACACAGCGAGTTGCCCACATGATACAAATGTGAGGATCCTCTTCTCCACCCGCTCCCAGTGTTCTCCGTCTTTAAAACAATGAGGCAGGGATTTAATCACCACCTCCATGGCAAGTGCAGCACGAGGATGGCAGAGGTGTGGGAGAGCAGCCAGCACGAGTGGTTCGATGTTACGCCAAGGGAAGAACAGGCATGAACAGCAGGGAAAAAAAATCCTTGCTGTGAGGGAAACCTTGCTGTTCAATGGAAAGCTTCCCTAGGGAGCTGGTGGGAGTCACACAGAACTATGGAGAGTGCAGAGTAACGACCTGTACTCTCACACCAGGCATTGACTCCTGGGTCTGTGCTGTTCTAGTTGGAACAGGAACAGATGAACTGGTCCAGGCTCATCATCCCAACAGTTCAGTGTCTGCTGAAGGGAATATTTTCAGCTTCTGAGATCACCAATTCAGTCACCACTGAAGAATCTGAGATAACCACCCTACAGGGAAAGATTAGTCCTAATTGTTGGCCATTAGAATAGAGTTACAGCTCACTTCATGAAGTGTTTGGATATTAATCCTTAGAATGTTTTCACAGGGAAAAATATAAGTAAATTCAAAGGTTAACTAGAAATTCTGGGACACATTCTGCCTTCAGTTCTTCCACTCTTTGGGAAAAAATGCATGCACATTTTCTGTCAGAATTTGGATGCTCTGCATATAAATATCCATTTCCAGCCTAAAAGAGTCTTTTCTGAGGAAGAGAAATGTCAACCTGAGCAGAACACATACAGTAGCAATGATAGTGTGGATGTGGCACAGCGGGACATGGGCTAGCGGTGGTGGCCTTGGCGGTGCTGGGTTAACATTTGTACTCAATGATCATAAAGGTCCTTCTCCCAACCTAAACAATTCCATGATTCCATGATTGTGGTAACACACAAAGATGGAAGACAAACCTACAGTATGTTTTTCTTTTAGCTGTCGAAAGGGACTGCAATTTCCAAAATGCATGAGAAACCAGATCTTCACTGCCACTCTTGCTGAGTGCATCACGGGCTTGGAATTGTTCAAATTACAACAAACGGTTAAAGCTCAGGAACAATCATAGCCATAAAAACCCAGGTTCTGCAGATGAAAATCAATGTTAACATTTTCCGAGCCAAGACTCAACAGGACTAAAAAGGAGTGAGTGGAGCAGTTATTACTTAGCTTATTTCCACAGCTCTGTGATTATCCAAGAGGGAGCTAGTGATACAGGCTATTGTAAATTTACCAACAGGCCTCCCAGTGCTGGATCTGTTCAAACACATAATGGAGACAGCTGATGTTTACTGGCTCTGCTTAGGAAAAGTGACAGGGTTTAAATGCTCAGTAAAGATAAAAGGATGTGACTTGCTTCATTTAAGTGTTACTGTCACTGCCGGCCACAGTTGCTTTGCAATACCCCATTTTCATTAGCATTTCTAGCAAAAATGGGCAGCACCACACAAGCAAGTCTTCATTTACACAGAGAGCAGCAGAATACTTTTTGTGCTGTTTTCATAATTCAAGTAGGAGAAAGATGTTTCCTAAAGAACAATAGGCATTTCCTTAAAGGCAAAAAGCATCCTTGTTTTGTCAGTCTGAAATCAAGGGTAGGAAGGTGAAAAGCCTGAGCAGGGAGGGGCTGGACACTTTGGAGCCTGCTTTTCCTAAAGGAGGGATGTGACTGCTGTGGAGCCTTTGGAAGGGACTGCAGGAAAAGGTGATGGGAGAGTAACCCCATGGGTCCTGCCCGAACCTTGCATCAGGCTGCGGCCCATGCCCACACCTCTGACTGCGTGGCTGTCCCAGTGCTCAGTCTCCAGCTGGGATGACTGGACTCTAGCTCCAGCCTTCTCCTCTCTCTCTTTGAAATAAAGTATTATCTCATCATTCACAGAATCAGAGATTGGAAAAGCCCTCCAAGAACGTTGAGTCCAAGCTGTGCCCCATCCCCACCTTGTCCCCAGCCCAGAGCACTGAGTGCCACCTCCAGCCCTTCCCTGGACACCTCCAGGGATGGGCACTCCAAACCTCCCTGGGCAGCCCTGCCAAGGCCTGAGCACCCTTTCCATGGAGAAATTCCTGCTGATGTCCAACCTGAGCCTCCCCTGGCCCAGCCTGAGGCCGTTCCCTCTCCTCCTGTCCCTGTTCCCTGCGAGCACAGCCCGACCCCCCTGGCTGTCCCCTCCTGTCAGGAGCTGTGCAGAGCCACAAGGTTCCCCTGAGCCTCCTTTTCTCCAGGCTGAGCCCTTTCCCAGCTCTCTCGGCCACTCCTGGGGCTCCAGCCCCTTCCCAGCTCCGTTCCCTTCCCTGGACATGCTCCAGCCGTTCAAGGTCTCCCTTACCATGAGGGGCCCAGAACAGGACACAGCACTCAAGGTGCCTCAGCAGTGCCAGCACAGGGGACAGGCACTGCCCTTGGGACAGGCACTGCCCTCGTTCTGCTGCCACACCAGTGCTGATACAAAAGTCATTACATGACTCCAGGTGGGCCAAAGGCACTGACCTTACGGTGCTTGTACTGTGATCTGTCCCTTGAATTTGCTGTGTGTGACAGGGCAGCCCCCAGACAGCTGCATCCCAAACCAACAGGCCAGCAAGCTGCAGGGCAAAGGCAGGAGCAAGTGTCCAGGGACATGGAGTCTGGTGGTCCCCTATGCCAGTGTGGCCGCGATCCCTTTATTAAATGAAAAAAACACCACTTTCTACTGCTCAACATTCCCCAGGGAAGTTTTCTGTGGGCCTGGCACTGAGGACTCAGCAGCAGAATCCAGCCCGGGGTGTTCTGCACACCCGTACCTGTGCTAAGAGGCACAGAGATCCCACTCACCTCAACTGCTGCTGCCAAAGAACACTGCAAGCAGCAAAATCCATGCCACTTGGATGACCCAAGGATCTGAGAGGATGCTCTCCTACATCTGGCACACCTGTGGTGACTCAACAGATGCACAGCCACCCCTTCCCCTCTGCTTGCCACTAAACCACGTATTGAGCTTTGCCTCTTGCCAGGGCAGCACACGTGACAACTCCAAATCAAAGATCTAAGCAAACAAGAGAGCTGCCCCAGTGTCACTGTTCCTGTTGGAAACCCTCTGGATTGAGCATGTTTTTGATTTCCTGGGGTAAGGCAAACAGCTTTAAGAAGCCCTTCTGAAATGCTGTTGTCAAAGTGCTACTGTTGAGAAGAGGCGACTCACCAGCACCCTCCTTGGCTCTGGAGAGGGATGAGGAAAGGCTGTCACCCCACCAGAGACCCCAGTGACTGGACAGCCCTTTGTGAGCAGGACTCTCAGCTAGAGCAGCCAAAACTTACGGGAACTCTGTCGCTCAGGCTTGACCAGGAGAACAGCACAGACACCAGCAACAGCAGCAGGTTGAATTTGGCAGCCGTGGAGAGGAGACCGGCCCAGCAAGACATTGTGCCACCAGCCTGAAATGCAAAGCAAAACAAACCAAACAGTATTTTTTTTCCATTTTCACGGGTTTCAGGACTCTTTACACAACACTTTGCAACACAGCATGGATCAGGGGTATGACACCACAGGAAGCTCAACACCTCGAGGTGTGAGCACATGGGGCTCGTGGGGGGCAGCCGGTCTCACTGCTAACAGGGTTTGTGACAGGTAATGCCAAGTACCTTATATTGACCCCGCAGGGGATAATATCTCTCCTGGAAAATATGAAGAGACCTGCAAGACTTGTTTAAAATCAGTGTGTTAGTGCCATGGATGACAACTAGAGGGAAAAATAAAAAGCAGTGCAATTCTGCGAAGGCTTTTTATGCCTGTGCCTCATTTTAAGCACAGAAGTAGCTGCGTTAATTCAAATTAAACAAAACGACCAGCTGTCCAAGGATCAGGGGTTTATCTAATCCATATGTAGGTTTTTCTTGAGGAAAACAACATTTTGCAGAGGTCAGCAAGATTTACTTGGTGGTTCCTACAGCACAAGGCTTTCCCTGCTGCTCAGAGCACCGGCTCACCCAAGCCGTGGGCTCAGGAGCTGGCTCTGACCACACTCACAGGGGCCCAGGGAGCAGTGCCACCCTCATCAACCACAGAGCTCCTGCTGAACAAGAGAGGGGGGAAAAATGAAGGGTTCTGCTGCTGTGGGTGCCAGTCCTCAGGCACGGAGCTCGTGTGCCCACCCTACGTGTGTAACCACGCACACGTGTGCCCCCCACTGCCTCACCACACGAGGCTCTGGATCCACCTACAGCCTTCAGCTCACTGCTGGGGTAGGGAACGGAGCAGCCTGCCAGCACACAGGCTGCACAAGTATTTCCTTTGATTGGCTCTAAATTTACACGCTGCTAAATTAAACTAAATGAGGTCTTTTGAAAGAAGATGGGACTGATTAGTTCCGTTCAAACACTCTTTCATTACTCATCCCTCCATCAAGTCTGCTCCTACTCCTTTCCAGGTTTTAAAGAAGTTCCTCCCATACACGCAGTCCGAAATATCTTGCTTTCTCTCTGCTGTCCATCAGGGTGGCACATCACACGGCAGATTTTTCCCTCCTTGAAGCAACCACTTTCTGTCCCACAAAGCTCACAGGAGCACTCAACACCAGCTCCTGCTACCAAAGAGCCTCTGCCCCCAGAAGCCTTCAGGGACATGGAGGGAAGGCTCTTCTCCTTCCACCTCACTGGTACCTTGTCTCTCCACTCTATTATATCACTTCTTCCTCTTCCTGCTTGGAATTGCCAGCAAAAGAAAAGGCAACCCACCACATCACAATGGGCAGTGGTGGACAGGAGAGAGACAGAGCAGGGAGCAGAGGTAACAATACCTCTGATGTACTTCTGCATCTTCCAAAAACTCCTGAGCCACGGTCTTCCTGAACAGCAGCCTCTGCCTCTGAGCCACATCTACCATATCAACTGGATTTTTCCCATTAATTGGTTTTGGAGCAGATCTGGATTTCTGACACCCACAGCACCCCTGAGCAATGAGTTCCCCTGCTTAACTCACACAATGCTGGAAAGCTTCACCTCCCATTTCCTCCTTCAGTGTCTCCTCTTTTCGAAAGGTTCAAAGAACTACCTCAAGGACCCACAAGCCCTTGTTAAACTACAACTGGAGTAGAAGAAAAGCTCCCTATTTTCGTAAGACAGGCAGAGACAACCTATGGCCAGAGCCTCCATCACTCTCCTGGGGCATGGCCAAGCAAAACCAGACTACAGCCAACACCCAGGCTCCTGAGCTGGAACAGTCAGAGCAGAATGCACAGGCTCCAACTCCATCTGCTCCCTGGAGAGCTTGATCTCTGTGCCTCTCTGGACAGTGCCACAGTCATGGCCTCAACCTCAAGGTGACCACAACACACAGTTCCCCCTCAACTCACCTCAGAACAAACTGCTGCTTTTTACACAAGAAACAGGTTTTTGGGTTTGGTTGGGGTTTTTTTTAGTTATAAAACAAGCAGCAAAACTGGAATAATGAAAAATAGATGCATCCCTCAAACTTTATCTGAAATAAAAAGAAAAAAAGAAAAAGAAATTTAACAAAGCAGTGGCTGAAAGCAAATGCACACTCCCAATAAAAATAGAGCTCACGTGTACCGAGGAGGCTGGTAGCAAATGACAGCACAGCCTCTTTCAAACCTCCAGCCTCCTGCCTGCCTGGCAGATGACATCTGCACAACAATTAGCAGTTTGCTTCGGTCCCAGGTAGGCAGGAGGAGCCAACATGTGCAACGTGGGGCTCTAAAGCTCCTGGAGAGAAGCCTGCACAGGCTGACATCTCGTTACAGACACACACACACAGAGGGCATGAGAGGACTTCCACACAGCGTGTTCTGTGGACACAGTGCATTTTTAGAAACAACCCTTGCAGCCTGCAAAGCAGAAAGGGTGGTCATGGTGACCCCACCTGCATAGGGAATGCTTGCTTGGATTTGAAGACATCATTTGGGGATCCAGCAGCATCCACGTACAGCAGCTGGGCAGCACCAAAACCACACCAGGCGGCCACAAATTCCCCTTGTGCAGAGTGGGGTGGGCTGGTTTTTTTCCTAATAATCCTCTTTTGTCGAAGAAAATCAGGTACTAGGGAAAGAGCAAAGGGTCAGCCTCAGCAAAGTTTCCATTCCTGTCAGTAATCCTCCCGTCAGAGGAGGAGATGTTGTTGGCTGGGAGGTTCTGCTCCACAGCTCCAGAAATCCCTGTCTGCACCAGCGGCGGCAGAAACAACAGCCTGGAGTTCTGCTCCCCATTAGCAGGGACATTTCCATTGATTGCGCGAGCTGTGCACCAGGGAGCCTGCACAGCCCCGGGAACGCAGCTCTCGTAGTCACAGGTGACAGCTCAGAGGAAGCCAGTGAGAGGAGCATATTTCATTAATGCCTCCTGCTGCTGGCAACGCTCCGTGCTTTCATGTCCCGGCATAGAGCCCACGCTGCCTGTCCTGTGCCACTCCAACAAATCCGCCTGAAGCCTCATCTGAATTCTGATCTGCTGCTCCAGAAGAGCACGCAGACATCCCGGAGCTCCTCAGCCCTGTCATCAGGTTTTGGCTTTCCAGCCAACTGGAATGACTGAAGCAGAATGACTGAATCATTTACATTGGAAGCGACTTCCAAGACTATCAAGTCCAACCTGTGCCCAATCCCCATCTTGTCAACTAAACCAGAGCACTGAGTGCCACCTCCAGCCTTTCCTTGGACACCTCCAGGGATGGGCACTCCAAACCTCCCTGGGCAGCCTATTCCAACGCCTGACCACCCTTTCCATGGAGAAATTCCTCCTGGTGTCCAACCTGACCCTCCCCTGGCACAGCTTGAGGCAGTTTCCTGTCATCCTGTTCCTTGTCCCCTGAGAGCAGAGACAACTCCAACCTGGCTCCACCCTCCTGGAGAAGGTCCTCCCGGAGCCTCCTTTTCTCCAGGCTCAGCTCCCCCAGCTGCTTCTCAAAGCACTGACTCTCCAGCCCCTTCCCCTTCCCTGGACCCTCTCCAGCCCCTTCCCCTTCCCTGGACCCTCTCCAGCCCCTCAATGTTTTTGCTGCGATGAGGGCTCAGAACTGCACACAAGATTGGAAGTCCCTCAGCAGAGCCAGCACAGGGGACAAGCACTGCTCTGGTCCTGCTGCCACACTGGTGCTGATACAAAAATACCAATAATCTCTAAGAATAAGCAGTAACAATAAGTTAATTGTTAATAATTGTTAATAATTGTTCTCATCTAGGGATCAACTGAGGGAGCAGGATGGGTATTACAGTCTTGCCAAACTGCCTGCAGATTAACCAGTTCAGGACACGTTTCCATCCAGCCACCCCTCGCCGAGATGGCCGGGGGTAACGGGAGCAGCACCAGCACGTCGTGTGTCTCCCAGCACAGATCACAGACAGAGCTCCCTCACTGAGGGCAGGCAGAGCCACCCAAGGATGGAAGCCCTCAAGGAGCACGGCCCAAGCACCCTCCAGCTGAACCATGGCACAAAGACCTCCCGGCACTCACAGCCTCTGAGGCTGAAGGCAAAGTTTCCTGGGAAACAGCAGTTCAGGGAATGTCCTCCAGCCAGCCATGCACACTGTGGGATTGGAGAGGGGCTCTCAGGACACAGAGTGCAGTCACAGTGAGCCAAGATCCCCTTCACACACAATGTCCTTTTAATGGGTGGCATCCACGGCCAAGCCCAGCGTGACAGGCTAAGTGATGCACAGTGCCACAGAGAAAGAGAAAGAAATTTAGCTGACCTAACCTGAAATTTTCCTCCTCTAAGCAAGAGGGTCCCCAGGATTGTGAGGAGCACTCATTTTTGCTTATGTTGTCCAGATGCCTTAGGAGTACCCTGTGGCCAGCTGTCCCTCCTGCTCAAGGACTGTAAAGCTACACTGACAGGAGAAAAAAGAGGTTTGGAGCTGAAATTCAACCTGTGCCTAAGAGAGGAAACAGCTCCTGGGCAGAGAAGATTATTGGGAGGCCACAGACTAATACCCTTCTCCAAACACTAGTGGGGTCTGCACAATCCTGTGCTTTCAAGCAGTATCAACCTGCACACACCATCATCCTCTCCTCACCAGGGGCAGACACAAAGGCTCCTGGTACACACAACCCAGGCTACGAGCAGCCAGCCTGGAAACACTCATGGACTGGGGGGCACCAGCCCAGATGCCCATGCACCTGCTCAGCAGGTCTCACTCCTGAAGACCTGCCTCAGTTCTTCCTGTAGCTGGGCACTGCACCATGAGACACAGGATTTCTTGGGTTTCCTTTGGAAACTGGAACCATGAAAAGGCAGCTTACCCATATTAAAGCCCCAACAGATCTCTTAAGCAAACATGTTTACCTAGAGGTGGTTAACTGTAGCACATTTTAACATGGAGGATGCAGCAGGAAGATTCAAACCAACATGCAAGATGCTGCAAGAACCACAATGAGCTACCAAACCTTGCACAATAAGAGCATCTGCCTTCATTAAGAACAAAACTTTGGAGTCTCGGATGTTTTCCCTCCTCTTCATCTTTTTTTCATACTTTTTCTTCCCTAAGATGAGGCCTAGTCACTACCTGCACCTGCCCCGGGTACAGTGCCTGGATTTGGTGCTGCGGCCCTGCATGGCTGAGGGACAGGCTCTGGGGGGGCTCCAGGGACCCCCTGCTCCCTGCATCTGTCTGAGCTCCCTCCTGCCACAGACAAGTCCTGGTCAGCAACATCTCCAAAAGGAGGCAGGAAGGAATTTTCACCTTCATTAAAGCCAGTATTAAAACTACAAAGATCCTGGAAGAGACCTGAATACACTTGACTGATCAAAGAACTGGATCTGAATAAAAATTGATAATAAAAACAGAATAAAGTAATAATCATGAACCTATCACCTTATGCAAAGTCAGAAAAGAGCCCTATATGGCAAACCCAAACTAGAGCTTCCTTCAGGGACCCAAGAGACATTCCTGATGGAACCCAAATTCATTTGTTTTCAATTTTCCCAGAACAAATGAGGGAGGAATAGAGTCCTTTCCCTCTAGTCTATCCTTGTCCCCTCCACTCCACTCCGGTGAGACCCTGACTGCAGCTCTGGGGACCCCAATATCAGAAGGACGTGGAGCTGCTGGAGTGAGTCCGGAAAGACCACAGGGGTGCTCCCAGGGCTGGAGCCCCTCTGCTCTGGAACCAGGCTAGGAGAGCTGGGGGTATTCACCCAGAGAAGAGATGGCTCCAGAGAGACCTCAGAGCCCCTTCCAGGGCCTAAAGGGCTCCAGGAGAGCTGCAGAGGGACTGCAGACAAGGCATGCAGTGACAGGACACAGGGAATGGCTTCCCACTGCCAGAGGGCAGGGATGGATGGGATATTGGGAAGGAATATCCCTGTGAGGGTGGGGAGGCCCTGGCACAGGTGCCCAGAGCAGCCATGGCTGCTCCTGGATCCCTGGAAGTGTCCAAGGCCAGGAGGGACAGGGCCTGGAGCAACCTGAAGTAGTGGGAGGTCCCCCTGGTAGAAGGTGGAAAAAGATGAGTTTAAGTTCCCTTCTAACTGAACCCATTCTGGGATTCTGAGACTCTCTGGGTACAGACTCTCTGCTCTGGTGTCTTAGTTTGAAAGACAGATGTCTGCTAAGGAAGGTGGGAACCTCCCTTAGATTGGATAATGTGACCTCCCTTCCCTCCAAATTATTATAACTTTGGAATCAAGGGCTTTCAGGCAAAGATATGGGAAAAGGAATAACAGTTCTTTATAACAAGACAAACAAGCAACAACAACAACAGTAGCAACAACAAAACCCAAACATCGTGGCAGATGTCCCTGGGCTGCCAGGCACCGTCCCTTTGGTGCAGTCCCGGTCACAGCCAGCAGGGGTGCCGTTGGCTCCCAGCCGGGCAGGGCAGGTGCGGTGACTTCCACGGAGCTGCAGGGGGCGCTGTGGGGCGAGGTCAGGAGTGTGTCACATGGGGAATGGGGGAGGGGCTGGGCAGGGATGGCGTGAGCAGGACGGGCTGGGCAGGGATGGCGTGAGCAGGACGGGCTGGGCAGGGATGGCACAGCAGGACAGGCTGGGCAGGGAGCTCAGAGCAGAGAGCTGGAGCAGCAGGATGGGCTTACCTGGGCTAGCCAGCAAAAGGTGGCAGGAACTCCACAGCCGTGGCAGTGTGTTCTGGCAGGTGGGGGCACAGGGCAGCAGCAGCTACACTCTGCAGCAGCTACGAGCGCAGCCAGGAAAACGCGCACTCCAGGAGGGGAAATAGGGTTGGAAACCCATGGTTTTTTCCCAAAAACCAAAGCTCACCCCAGCAAGGAAGAAGAAACAGTGCAGAGCTGGGTCCTCTCTCTGCAGTCGCTGTGAAAAGGAAGCAGCAGTTTTTTCACTGCTCTCCTCCAAATCCAGCCAGCAAGTTACCGATGGCCAGATCTCCTCCCCTCCCCACACCTGGCCACATCTTTTGTCTCCTACAAAACAAGTAAATGGTCCTTAAAGACCTGGTCGTTGGTTTCCTAGTAACAGAATGGGAGAAAATTCCCCCAGCCTCCAACACCTGGGCTGGCACAGACTCCACAGGGCTTCACCTGAGGACAATTCCAGGGATGATCTCAACAGCTCTGCTGTTCCAGGCATCCTCGGGAAAGCACCTCCATGCCTCCAGCAAGTGGCCCCAGCCCCACACAAGAGCCCACTACAATGAGAGCCCCCACGCCCTGCCAGAGGTTCCACCTGGGCATGAAGCCCCAGACAGATAAAAAATAGCCCAGGAAGCAGAACTTGTCTACAAGCACCCTCACACCTCCAGGATCTCAGTGGAGATGGTGTAGGTGCCATACAGGACCGTTCCATTCATGTCACTTATAAAATTGCTTTTTAAAAAATGTATTCTTCTTGCTTGCTCCTCATCATTTACTCCTACTAGGACTCTGCTCTGGCACGTTAAAAACACTCCTACACAGGGGAAAAGTTGTGGGAACATCTTCTTGCTGCCTCCAGAGAACCTACATAGCAAGGAGGTCACGCTTTGAGGTTTACAGGAATAAATCATGGCTCAAGCTGCGCTGGCTGGGCCCAGCCTGAGCACAGGCAGCAGGTCCTGCTCCCACCTGCAGCAGGAAGCCCCACTCCAAACTGGGACCAGCACACAGGAGGGAATTGTGACATGGAGGAGCAGGATAACCATGGCACAAACACGTGTTTACAGAGCTTGGCATCTACCGAGCAATCATGCAACCTTTGTCGCTGCTGCTAACAAATAATAACAATAAATATTAATAACCCCTCTAGGCTACCTGTGCAGCCATCAGCTCACATCAGCCCCTCAAGCGGCAGCTTCGCCATGACACCACCCAATACAGCCCTGACAGCACTGCCAGGTGCCAGCACAAGCAGGAACAGGACAGGGATGTATGCAGCAGCAGGAGACAGCACAGCAGTGCCCTGGCACGGCAGGGGCAGCTCCTGGCACCGGCAGCTTCACCAGCACTGCCACAGCTCCCCGCAGGAGCAGAGGAGGGAGTTGTTGAGCATCACTTGGATGAAGCCGGAATCTCCCCTTCTAGCTGGCCACAGCAACCCTGACCCTGCTGTTTATACAACAGGCACAGTTTAACACTAATATCGTTTAGTCTATCATTTAAATTGACTTAATTAATTCGTTCAGCAAGCAGCATTCACACAAAACGCTGCTCTCCAGAGGGCAGGAGCACAGCTTTGTACTTCGGTGGTTTGAAGCCTGAGCAAGGCTGCCCTTGCCCTCCCCATCCGCTCGTTAGCAACCGTGGCAGAAGGGGCCATGCTCATTAGTGTCAATGGCAGAAGGGGCCACACTCCACCGTGCCTCAGCACAACCCCAGTTCCAGGAGCTGCAGCCAGTGCAACCCCAGCACCCCTCAGACCCTCCACACCAGAGAGACTGCTGAGTCTGGGATGGGGGATCTTCTCTGTCAGCATGCAGTGTACAGAAGCAGGAGTCTTGGAGATCAGAGGACTGAATTTATCATTTATTATTTATAAGCAGTGCATCATCTGAATTTCTGGCAGCTGCTCTCACAGGGCTCTGCAACTGCCTGCACACCACACAGCACTCTCACTCCACAGAGCTCTGGGGGTGGCCGGGGACCTTTGAGTCCACACCAGAGCACTGGCGCTGATTTGCGCCAATTTAAGATTTTAGGACTTGCCTGGAGATGAGAGATGCACAAGGACCTTCAGGACAAACATCTTTCTGAAAGCTGTCACACTGCCTGATCTCAACCATGTGAAACAGCCTTCCCCCCTTCCTCCTCACCTCCCCATCACCCCAAACCCCTGCTGAAAACACCTCTCCTCCTGCCCATACCTATTTCCTTCTCCCACTCCTTGCTGCAGCTTCCCATGCACAGCACATACAATAAGTGATGTTTTTTCCTCCACTCAGATCTACCTTTTCCATCAGCTCCTATTTGCAAGGTGACACCTTGGCTCACACTAACCCAGGAGTCTGCCAGCATTCAGTGTATTTTTTACCCCCTCTGCTTTCCCAAGCTTGGAGAATACAACATGAAAGAAAAGCACAGGCTGCACTAACCAGGTCCCAGAGAACACTGATATCCCACTGCAGCTGGGCCCACAAATTGCCAAAGATTTAACTGGCTTATTCCCAGGCTCTCTGGAAACAACTTTTTTTTTTGTATTTTCCAAGTTCCTGCTGTTCACCCGTGGCTCTCACAGGGAATAACAACCTCCTTCCCCTGTCAGATGCTGGCTTCCCTATAAGAGACTCAATTAAGAGGTTAAGAAACCATGCAAGATTCCTGCTCAGTGTTACAGAAATCCAGCAGTGATGGATCAGGCACACAACTCCCACAGCAGTACCCACACCACACTGCCTGTCCAATACAACCATCCCTCCCCATGGCTGGATCTCAGCCTGTCCCAGCCAAGACCCTCCCTGCCACTCCCAGCCCAGACTGGAGGCTTCCCATCAGGATTGCCAAGCTAAGGACCACCCCTGCCACTCCTGCAGAGCGCCCAGCACAGAGGTGCCCTGACAGCAGGCATGTGAAGGACTCCTCCAGCTGCCCTATTGATCCGCCAGAACGGTAAGCTGTGAGGTTTATGAAAAATGCGTTTTCTCACCTCTCCACAGAGCATCAGGCAGTGGTGACAGCTCTGACTCTCTGTGTCAACCCGGGGGACAGCAGGGAGCAGGACGGCACACAGGCAGCAAATGTGGAGCTCACCTACCGCAAGCTCTGGATATGTGGCCAGGAATAACATGGCATAGCAGCCTGTGGATTAATTACATGGGATGCCTGGTTGGAAGTCCAGCCCTGGCTTGGCTCCCACATGCTTCCAGTTTCATGGCAAGCTCCCAGCTGAAAAGGCAGAGGCCATTGGGATCCACCTCATGGGTCAAACCCACACAGGAGCTGCCAGACTGGCACCAAAATCTGGAATAAGCCCTAACAAGGCAATCTGAAGCCCTCCCCTGAAGGGGAATAAGGCGATCTCTGGGGATGAACATAACCTGGTCGTTGGTTTCCTAGTAAAGGAGCGCTCCTGGCTTTGTCCCAAATGCCTGCATCAATCCAGGCAAGTCAATCCCCATGCTGGGGCTCAGCTGCTTCATTCCTGACACGGACACATGCTTATAACCAAGGCTCCTTCCACTGAGGCCAGCAGCAGTATCTTCCTGTGCTTGGATGAAAGGCTTTATCCAAGTTTGCTTTTTTTTCTCCCTGCACTAGTGCTTTCACAGTGGTCTCAGAGGATGCTTTTGTTAAGCAATTAAATAAACCCTGGGACAGGAATGAGCACGAAGGAAGAGCGGAGAGACTGCCAGTCCCATCCTCTGGAAGTGACACTCATGGTGGTTGCCATTCCTCTATCCAGGCATTTCCCACCAAGACTGAAAAGTAAGTCTTGGTCCCCTCAACCATCAAAGCTTCCCCAGGCCAAAGCCAAAGCAGAAGAGCCAGCCACAACAGGCAGCATTCCTTCAGCAGGGTTTTTCCTAAGGAAATTTAAAATAAAAAGAGGGCTGCAAATGCAGAAGCAAACGCACAGACACAGAAAACTGAAAGAGAACATAATTCCTTCCCTCTCCTGTTCTTCATCTGCCACCCCTACTTTGGGGAATGGTTTGTTGCCTTTTAGAGCTATTTTAGATGTTACTTGCAGCAATGAATGAAAAAAACAGTTGAAATGTGATGGCTCAGCATTCTTTTTAATTAAACAATCCCTCAGGCACAACGGAATGGCTCCAGTCAAGCCCAGGACACTGCAGGTCTGCCTCCTCGAGGGGAGATGCTGGCTCCACTCCTCCAGCAGAGGAGAAGGTCCCACAGGCCCCTCTGGAGGTCTGTTATCAGATGGCCCAGATTTTCCCCAGGGTTTGTGTCCTTCCTGCTGCTATCCTGCTTTTTGCCTCAACAGCCTCCGCTAAGCAGAGCTTTGGTTCACCAAGTGACTCCGGGTTCCGAGAATGTCTTTCCTTTTGCTACACAAACATGAAGGACATGGAGCTGGAGCTCCCCAGCACCTCAGCTTCAGACGGGAGGGCTTTGATGTGGCACGGAGTGCCTGGCTCTGAGATTCCTCTGGTCTCTTCAAACAGCAACAGAGCCACAGCTTGTGATCCGTGCAAACGAGCATTTTCCTTGGGGAATCGAAGTCACGCCAGCATTCATCTACACCTTGTCATGGCAGAACAAGCTGCATCGGTGCTTCAAAGAGCTCCTCAGCCTTAAATCCTTATAAAACGTTGACTAAGTGGAGAACCTGCCTCTGAACGTCTCATGAAACCCAGCAGTGGTTAGGAAACAGCATTCCTGGGAATGCCTGTGCTGCCATGGGACCCCGTGTGTGCCGCTGGAATCGCAGCAGCCACCACACTTGGCTCCTCTCTGCAAAGAAGGCTCTGCTTCCCCATGGATATTTGAACTGACAGGTTAAGGAGACAGAACTAAAGAAGTAGTAAAGCTCCCAGTCCACAGGTCCCTCCTGAGGGAGGCTCCATGACCATGCTCCCTGCTCCTCAGAGCTGTGGGGTTCACTCAGGAGCTCTACTTCAGCTCCATCTCATTGCCTCTCAGCCACAGCAGTTCAAAACCTGCACTGCAGAAGGAGAACAGAGATGTGACCAGAACTGAATGGGTTTCCTCCACAATTTTCTCTTCCAAGGGACAACAACTGTGTTTGTCACCTTCCAGTCAGTGCACTGTTTCTCATCTGGAGCTCAGACCAACAGCAGGAGATCCAGACATTCAAAGGGAACGTCCTTTTGGAGAGACACCCTATAAAGAGTCCATTTCATGGACTGGCATATCTCAGGAGCTGAGCAGCACGAGTCCACAAAGGGTTCTTCCTTTGCCAGCCCTGGCTGTCACCGCATCTGCTGGCTCTGCAAACACCCAAGCAGCAGCCAAGGGAAAGAGGGATTTTCACTCTCCATGTCACGGTGTTTGCTGTAAGGTGACTGGCAAAGCCAAAAGCTCCAAACCATCTGTCAGAGTGAGCAGCAGGATGTTACCATGTGCACCCTTCAGCTCTGATCAAAGATGCAACTGCAGCACCTTCCTCTCTGCTGTGAAACCCCAGAACATTCTGAGCAGCTGCCTCTGCATCCTGGTGGTGCCACAGCAGGTGGGGACATGGCACATCCACCACAGGACTGCCACACCATGTCTGTACAAGTCTGAGCTTCTCCCACGATGACCACAGACTTCAGATGTCCCCTCCTGCACACAGATTTTATCCCCAACTATTCTGCAGAGCTCCTGCATCAGCTGCCATCTAAATGAAGCTGCTCCGTGAATCCAGGCTGTTTCGATGACAGCCTCCACAGTGACTTCCAGTGACCACACATGTCACATGTCAAGACAAGTTTTGGCACCGACGCCAGTGAGAGAGTGAGAAATCTCCATGCACCCAGAGGCAGGCAGGGGCAGTTACTCACATGTCAAAGGGAACCGCAGTGGGAACAGGCCACATATGTTTTCTGAGACAAGGACCCTGTCATTTATGGAACAAGTGGCACATTTATTGTGCTATTCAGGAAGAAATAATAATTATAGCGGCCTCCAGTACCCAGCTCTTTTAAGTCTGTACTTAAAGAAATCGCAGAAAAAGACCAAAGAAAACAACGCTTCCACAAAACCCTCTGAACTGGCTTTTAGCTTCAGGACAAAAGCGTGGCAGCAGGAACTGCTCCGCATTGTGCCATCTCGTTCCCATTTCGTAACAGCAGCTCCTGGCTTTGTGCAAAGCACGTCAGGAGCAAAGCACTGCTCAGGTGCTGGAGCTGCCCTGGTCTCCAGCCTCCTGCCTCGGCACCATGCTCCAGGTGTGCCCCGGCTGCCCTGGCATGTGCTGCCTGCCAGGCCTGTTCATCCCAGGGCAAGGAGCAGGGAGCCAGCCCGGGCACCGGGCAGGCTCTGTGTGCCCAAGGGCGCTGGAATGGTGCTGGAGGAGCCAGCGTACACCCAGGGCTCCATCCACGGCTCCAGGATGATCTCTCAGGAACACGTTCCCAGCACACATAACTCTCTGTCTAATCAGGCACTCAGCCCTGTTTCGGGGGAGACTTACGGAGAGGTTTTTTCTCTTGGAAGCAATAATAGATGGACAGCAGGAAAGGGAAGAAATTAATGAACAGGTAATCATTCCCAAAGTTGCAAATAGGAGTGATTCCTCACTCTGAGACAACTCTGGAAAACAAGATTAAAATGCTTAGGGGACATATTCTCAAAACTGCAGGTAATAGAACAGATAAAATGTATTTACACCATCTCACAGGGGACATGTACTTTTTATTCTGCTGAGGAATGTAATATTCTGCTCCTCATTGCTGAGCTAAAAGGGTGTCCTAAAAAAAGCAACTTAACAAAGCGTTTTTAATGGCAACTGGGTCTGGTTCCAGAACACAGGCTCTCCTCTCCCCACAGCCACGGGAACCACAACCTGCACCTGCAGACACACCCAGCACACAAACATCATTAATAATCCATGCTAAGAGCACAATTATCTACCAGCAAAAGGGAGGCTGGGATGGCAGGGGGGTTAAAGCAACACTCCCTGAGCTGATGTTTCCTAAGAGGAGGAGGCAGACCTGCCTTCCTCCACTTCCCAGTGCCCGCAGAGCCACGGCTGCCAGAGAACAGACTGCGCCTCAAGTAGCCGCCAGCAGAAACAATTTGTCATGTGTCAGATCAAATAAACTCTTATGAGGCCACTGTGCTCCCTGAAGCAGATGGCTGCCAAACTCCAAAGGAGAAATCCAAGAAAGTGAGCCGGCCGGTGTCAGCCCTGAGTGCTTGTGGAGCCC
Organism: Origma solitaria; assembly: GCA_013397895.1. Classification (NCBI taxonomy): domain Eukaryota; kingdom Metazoa; phylum Chordata; class Aves; order Passeriformes; family Acanthizidae; genus Origma; species Origma solitaria. Next base: position 74,133 of record VZRL01002359.1, on the reverse strand, counting down.
AGCACACTTCTCATCGTGAAACACCAGCACAGGCTCCCATGCAGCTCCTCAACACCAGGCAGCCGCCAGCAGGACCCATTACTAACAAGGACTTGGTGTTTAATTTATCACTCTGGGTTGAAGCACGGGATAGCTTAGAAACTCCACATTCCTCATCCAGTGGCTCTGCACCTCACTCATCCCACAGAAGCCAGAGGAAGGCTAATATCTGTAAGTGTCTGCAATGCGCTGCAATGGATTATCACTTCTCTGAGCAAGCGCTCCTCCCCTCCCAGCCAGCACATGCTCTCTTGCTACAAGCATTCCCTCAAAACTGAGTTACAGATTACTAACTTTTCCTTTTAAATAGTGCTAGAGCTTTTTTTGTTGTTGTTCATTCCCAAGCACCATTGCAGGTTCCCACGCTCTGCGCTTATACCCTTCTAGACCTTGTGCGGAGGCCCCTCTCAGGTCCCATTTGCTGCACAGCGCTCAAGAATCAATAAAGCACAGTATCTGGACATCTCCTTCTCTGTGATCCTGCTGGGCAGAACAAACCCCTAAAACTGCTTTGGGTACATCTGCAAGAGTAAATTAAGCCAGCAGTACTGTGAGGATCTCAAATCACTCACCTGCTCCTGCAAAGACCAGGCTCAAGTGCTCGCTGGTCTGCACAGAGGGCACATCTGCCAGCACTGGGCTCAGCCACTGGCTCCAGATGTTCCAGTGGGCTCCATCTGGGAGCTACCACCTGACCCATGCCATAGCCAGAAAAGCCATTCATTCTATAGAGGATGGATAATGGCCCCATGAAAATGAGTCTGCAAGAGGCCTGAAGCTCCTAGCTGGAAGGAGGTTAGTTATAGCAAAGCAAGAGCAGCCATAGAGAGAAAGGGATCCAAAGGAAGAACAAAAGAAGATGGAGATACTGCTTCAAGTCACCAAAAAGCAACTACCTGCCCCAAATCCCAGCAACAGAATCTTGACACTATCAACAAAAAGAAGTGAGAAAATGGAAAACCAGACAGCCTAAAGCAAGGAACAAGGAAGTACAAGGAATCAGGCACAGGGCATTCCCCCTGGCATTAGCAGGGCCAGTACAAACCTCAGCTGTGTGGGGTTTTTCCAGTTAATTTAAAGAGCATCCAGTGCCTGATGACAAGTTCTATTTAGACACCCTTTCATCTGTACCAGGACTCCTCTCCAGCCACAGGGACTGGCATGGAGCACAGGACCTCATCCTGCCAGCCTTGGCCAGGATTATTGTTCCCAGGAGCCTCTCACCCAGCTCAGAACACAACACTCAGCTGGCCCAGGCACCAGGAGGGCTGTAAAGGACTCGCGGCACTGCTTCCAGCAAGGAGCAAAACACAGGCTGTTCCTGGAATGCGGGAAGTGTTACACCGAGATCCCGTGGAGGAGGAGGAGGTTACAGACACAAGTCTGTCATTTACAGCGATGCTTTTCAGGCACTTACAGCTGCACAGACATCAGGAGTCAGGTTCCCACAGATTCCCAGGCTTTACATACTCCAACTTCCAGCCAACAGCTCTCTGGACTGTGACCCAGCCGGGCTCAGCAGCAGACAGCACTGCCAGCTCCAGGCACAGCCCTTGCCCCAGCCTTTGAAGGCAGATTAAGCAGGCAAAGCTTTAGGCATCAACCCAGGACATGGCTTGAACTCACATCTCTAAATGGAGACTCTTCCTCTGAAAAATTCATGCTTTTTTCAGCTCTCTGACTTTGAGAGATTTCAGAGAGAATCAAAGGGCTGGAGTGCTGTGTGAACCACTCCAAGTTCCTCGGCAAATTCTAGTTCTGTTCCTAAACAACAGCAAATTCTCCAGACACTTGGAGAGAACCAAATCCACCTCAGCCATCCCATCTCACCCTGCTCCTCAAATCTGAACAAAGGAGCCCATTTACAGCATCACTGATGAATTTCTTTACCACAAGAACGCGTGTTCAAGTGCCATGCTGTGAGTACTGGGATGATTCCCAGAAGCCTCCTGCTGACGTGGAACACACTTCCCAAGCTTCTTCACATACATTGTGTACTTGATTACCCCACACTCGGTGGGAGAAAAGGAACAAAATGCACTCTAGAGCCGCTTGCTGATTCCTGATTTGAGTACAACAATGCTGCATGCAGCAACACCATTTTTCCCTCCCTTTCCAAGGTTGGCACATGCCATGTCCAGTTCCCAGACACAGGAACCTCACACCCAGCCCTTCGGTTCTGTCACCCTGAGGAGGGCCCACTTGGAGGAATGGTACATACTCAGTAACATCATACAGTATTCAAAACTAAGTCCAGAACTTGCAGAAGCACTTAGATCACCCATGGCTCCTTCTGGAAATTTTCCACGGTGTAACAGTTTATTTTGTGGGCAGAAGGAGAGCAAGAAAATTAAGGCAGAGTAAGAAGAAAAAACTCCTCCTAAAGTGAGTTAACTTCACTAAAGCAGCTGTTGTGAGCAGGCCAAGTCCATTTTAAGGGCTATACATTTTCACTTCCACAGTCTTGAAAAGGAAAATGGAGAGACTTTGTTCTGTATGCATATTGTCCACCATTTGTTATTGTCTGTCTATTGATGCTTACTTGAAAAACAAAATTTAATTAAACCCCACAGTACTGCATCGCCTGCCTTTGAAATATGCCTGCATTAGTGGATCATTACAGTAAATGAAATACAGCTTCATATCGGATTTTTCAAATAATGTCCTAAAACTGTTACAAATTAAATAGTACTCTTACAGAAAGAAATTAAGAGACACAGTGTTTTTAAGCAAGGGCAAAGAGATGTTTACAGGTGAAGTCCGGACTGAGATGTGGAGGCAATGAGACCTTGTTGAGAGGGTTCTCCATGAAGCAGAAACTAGACAAGGAAAGAATGCGCCAGGGCCAGGCATGTGGAAAGTGCAGTGTCCCCAACCCCCCAAGAATGTCAGCACGAACAGACAGGATTTTGGGGTGTGCTGGCACAAGCTGCCAACCCAGGATTGTTTCTCCACAGAGGAGAGATCACTGCAGCCACACACCCTCCACATCCTTTGGGAACCCAGCCAAGGCAGCACCAGTCATGGGAAGTGAAGCCTTGTAACCACTCAAAGCAGTGAAAGTCTGGACACTCAGCTGCCAAGGAAAGGGATACAGGATCCTGTTGCAGCAGGATGAGAAGTATATACACAGGCAGGAGAAAAGCAACAGGAGCTTTGTTATCTCAGGGTAAGTTAAAGCACAAGTGGGTCAGTGAGTCAGCACTGGGCACAGCAGCAACGCCTGATGTGGAACACAGCAAAGCAGCGTGTTCAAAGCAAGTGAATATTGCATGAGCTCACAGCTCTGGCTTTAAGAGATCTTTTCCTTAATAGCACCTGGGGTGATGCCAAGTGTTCTTTGACGATTTATTTACTCCAAGAAATCATCTTCCCCAAATAAGCAGAGCCCATTACCGCATCTTTCTTCACATGAGCCTGGAAAAGGCTGTGCCCTGCAGCACCTATGGCCTCATCTCCATGGTGACACACCAACACACACAATGACTCCAGCATGAAGGTAAACCTCCCCAGAGGAAAGGCTGAACCTCCCCAAAGGGAAGAATGAAGGTGTCAGAGCTCTCATCAGCACAAGCCCCAGGACAAGGTGTGCTGCAGGTGTTGGCAGGCAGGGCTTTCCAGAGAAGCAGAGCATGTCAGCCTACGAGCAGGCTGGAAATGAAGAAAACCTTACAAGAGCACCTCTGGGTCCATTTTACAGGAACGCAGTAAAAGATTCCCAGCTGCTCCCCATGCTAGGGACCAACAACTGAGAAACAAGTTCCTGTAGTTCTGTAGTTCAGCCTGTGAATCTATTATTCAGAGGAAGAAGGTTCAGCATATAATCATTGAAAGCTGTCAACTTCCAGCCTCTGCAGAGCTTCCTCTGTGGAAAGGCTCCTGCTCTGAACCAGAGACTCCTCACGACTGCATGGCACAGGATTAGAACAAACGCTGTGACAAGAGGAGATCCATTACACATTGCCTTATCGGTCCTGCAGCAACAACAAGCACTGGGACCCCAAGGCACTAACAGCATACAGCAACATCAGGCAAAACCACAGGAATACAGAAAATGCAGCCCAGGATCCTTCCTAAAGGAAAAATATGGTGGTAAACGGGCGTTGGGAGTGATGTAACAGAGCTGGCATGTGGAGCAAGCTGGGGAAGGAGACTCTGTGGGGCCAAACTGTCAAAGGCAAGGCAAGCAGAGCACTCGTGCGCCAGCCCAGTGCTTATCTCACCCCCACACCAAATCCTCGTTCAGGATCAATGACTCACAGCCACTCACCTGCACACCCCAAAACTCTCTCTCACAAGGAGATTCAGGCTGGCTTTGTGCCTCCCAGACTGTGGCAAAGCCTCCCCTGACACTTAAAAGCAGCACAACCAGCTTGAATAAAGGATGGAGATTGCTGAGGCTCTGCAGATGTCCTGAGGTGGCAGCAATCCGTGAGAGCCACAATCATCAGGCAGTGGGAGCGTGCCAAAACCAGGGCAGACAAGGGTTAAAAATGAGCAGGCTTCACACTCCCAGGTATTCCAGGAAACATGCTCATCCTCAGCTCGCCAGCACTCCTCTCCTCTTCTGAACAGAGCCAGAATGAGGCCTGAACATTTAAACAGAGCAGACTGCTGCTCTCACATTGCTGGAGGAAAACAAAGGGAGTGGGGTGCCCAACACGAAGGAGGGGGCGCAGCACAGGCACCTCTGCAAGTGCCCTGCTTCTGCAGTTCAAGGTTAAACACCTCCTTTACACTAATTTCTGAATCTGCCTCTCTCTAAAGCTGCACCAGGTAATTAGAATCATTATAACTATTATTAGACCATAATATTATTATAGCATTTTTGCTACACTTGACATCTGTTGGCTGATAGATTTAACTGGTACATAAGAAATAACTCTGCAGAGATTTCTTGCAAATGAGCACCAACACGGAAGACGTTAAAGCATCCTGCATTAAAACAGTTAATTTTATGGAAGTAAGCTTGAAATAAAAGTTCTAAATTTAAGTTAAACCTTTAAAACCCATCGTTAAAGGAATTCTTTAAGTTTAAAGCAGGCAACCATTTAAAAAATCCTGACTTTTATTTAGATGTTTAAAGGCATATATGTGGCTTGATATCTCCTTCAGATCAACATATGCATCTTCTTCCCATCTACTCCAGAGATTTCTAAATCATCCTTCCATCTTCCTTTCCCTCTCTTTGCAGCAGGCACTTGAATTATTTGGGCAGTCTGACTGCACAGGGAACCAGTATAATCAGGGCTCTTACAACCTGCTGCCTGCAAATCCTATAGAATTATCTGCAAACACACATCTAGAATAAAATACAGCTTCTTGCAGCCCATGAAGCCCACAGGGCTTTGCAAACTAGACTTGGGATGCAATTTATCCACCACTGAGATTCAGCTGTAATCCAGAGTGGAACACAACCTTTCTATCCGTATTTAACTACAGCACGCAGCCCCTGGAGAAAAGTAAAGAAGAATCCAACAGAAGCCACAGGAATGTTTTAGGGAGATGTCGTGGTTTGACCTTGGGTAGATGCCAGGCACCTACGACATCTGGACTCTCCACTCTCCCCTGCCACAGCTGGGCAGAGGAGAGAGGAAAAAAAGTTAACACACACACACACACAGAGGGCTCATGAGTTGAGATAAGGAACCGGGAGAAGATGCACCGAGGGCAAAACAGGTTGAAACTTAAAGTTGCAAAGTGATTTATTGCTAACAGAGTCAGAGGGAGCAAATGAGAAGTAAAAACAACCCCTTAAGACACTGTTTCTCCACTCACCCCCTCCCTCCTCCGCACCAGCAGCACAGGGGAACAGGATATGGGGGTTTTGTGAGTCCATCACCAAGATCTTCTGCTGCTGCTTAGGGAGAGGAGTCATCCTCTGCGTAGCCATGGGGTCCCTGCCATGGGAGACGGTCCTCTGCAAATTCCTCCAGTGTGGGTCCAAATCTCACGAGTAGCAGCACACCCCAACCTGCTGCAACATGAGTCCCTCGTCCACGGGGTGCAGACCTCCAAGGCCAGGCCATTCCACCTTGTGAGCAAGGCCTTTCTCTACTGGGACTCCCACTGGATCACAGCCTCCTCCAGGCATCCACCCGCTCTGGCGTGGGCACCTCCCCACGGGCTGTGGTGGATCTCTGCACCCCTATGGACCCCATGGGCTGCAGGGGGACAACTGCTTCACCATGGTCCTCACCACAGCCGGCAGAGGACTGTTGGCTCTGGCACCTGGAGCACCTCCTCCCCCAACTTCTCCACTGACCTTGGTGTCTCCATGTTGTTTTCCCTCACATGTTCTCACCTCCTTCTCCTTCTCTGGCTAAAAAGAAGTGCATGCACCCATTTTTTTGATTTCTTCTTAAATATGTTATCACAGAGGCATAACTAACATCTCTAATTGGCCCAGCCTCAGCCAGCAGCATGTCCATCATCTTCAGAGCCATCAGAGATTGGCTCTGCTGGACATGACAAAAGCTTCCAGAACCTTCATACAGAACACACAGGAGCCATCTCTGTGCCCCGCCCCCCCAGCAAAAAGTGGGCTAAGCAAAACCAACACAGGAGACTGAATTTTCTCCCTGGAACTGAAATTTGGTCAGGGCACCCACTGAGTTGGACTCGATGCTTGTGGGCGCCTTCCAGTGCAGGATATTCCAAGATTATATGACTCTACCATCAGCCATGGACCAATACAGGAGAGCAAAGAGAGCACAGTGCCTCCATCCTGTTGATGGTGTCCCTGAAGCACAGCTGCAGTGAACAACTGGGTACCTCAAGTTACCATCTTGGAGAGGAGGAAGACATGAACACCACGGAAGAATCCTGTGCTGTCCTTAAATTCAGTGGGGCCCAAATTTCACTCCACAGTTACACCAAAGAAAGATGGAATAGCAGATGGAAGAGCACTTCAGAAGAGAACTGCGGTGGTTTTGCTTGGCCTGGTTTTTGGTAGCAGGGGGAGTCACAGAGGTGGCTTTTGTGAGAAGCTGCTAAAAGTTTCTACCACGTCCAGCAGACCCGGTCCCTGATGGCTCTGAAGATGGACACACCTCTGGCCAAGCCTGGGTCAATTAGACATGTTAATTACACCTCTGTGATAACATACTTAAGAAGAAAACCAAAATACACAGTTTTCTTCTGGCCAGAGAAGAGGAGGAGGTGAGAACATGTGAGGGAAACAACATAAAGACCCCAAGGTCTGTGGAAAAGGAGGGGGAGGAGGTGCTCAAGGTGCTGGAGCCGAGATTCCTCTTCTGCAGGCCATGGGGAAGGCCATGGTGAAGCAGCTGTGCCCTTGCAGTCCATGGGGTCCACGAGGGACACAGAGATCCACCCGCAGCCTGTGGGGAGGTGTCCATGCCAGAGCAGGTGGATGCCTGGAGGAGGCTGTGATCCAGTGGGAGATCCAGTGGAGAGAGAGGGCCCTTGCTTCCAAGCTGGAGCAGCCTGTCGTGGGAGGACTGCACCCCATGGACGAGGGACCCACGCCGCAGCAGTTTTGGGAGGACTGTCTGCCCGTGGGAGGAGCTCACATTGCAGCAGTTTTGGGCAGACTGCTGCTCATGCGATGGACTTGCACTGGAGAGAGTGAGAACTGTCTCCTGCGGGAGGGACCCCATGGCCAAGCACGGGAAGGACTCCTCTCCCTGAGCAGCAGAAGAATATTTCAGTGACGAACTGACCAAAACCCCCATGCCCTGTCTCCCTGCACTGTCAGTAGGAAAGGGGGAGTGGTTGCAGGGGAAAAAAAGGTGTCTTTAAGGGCTTATTTAACTTCTCATTATCCTCCTCTGACTCTGTTGGTAACAAATTCACTTTATATTCCTAAGTTGAGCCTGTTTTGCCCTTGGAGTGTTTTCTCCCGGACCTTATCTCGGCTCATGACCCGTTTGTTAAACTTCTCTTTCCTCCTCTGCCCAGCTGTGGCAGGGGAGAGCAAATGAGCAGCTGTCATGGGTGCCTGGCATTTGGCCAGCATCAAACTACGACAAGGACCAATGCTTAAAACTGAGACAGCTGAACCCAGCAGCTCAGTACTCACAGAAGTCAGCGTGGGTAGGGCTGGCCCTGCTTGGGCAGTGATGTTTGCTCCAGTGAAATCCATTTCAGCTCAAGTAACTCCTCTTCCTGAAACACAGTTGAACTCAGGTGGCACTGAGGTGACAGCAGAGCCCTGGTGCAATGAGGTATCCTGCAACTACTCCCACAGTGACACACTATTTAGGGATAAAAATGAGTGTCATTAATTTCTCCAGAGCAAGTAATTTTACTTTTTCCAGAGAAGAGCAACCACACAGGGAACTTGGAATTGCTTGACGAGAAAGACATATTTTTGCTACCTTAGTCACATACAGACAAGCCCAATTCTCACTGAGGAGAGACCTACAGAGAAACAAAGGGGAGCAGGACATGCTAGACACAACTTCCCTCCATGCACACCCCACTGCTCGGGGAGCTCTGAGTGGAAAGCAGGGCTGAGGCTTGCCTCAGAGGCATGCCAGTCCCAGCAAGTGCTGGCAAGAAGCCCCAGGTAAATGAAGTTCATAAAAGCTCTTAAAAATCACCTAAGCCTTCAGAAAGAGAGCACAAATCCCCCGCTACTGAGACCTGCCTATCACACCTCTGACCAGCACAAAGCAGGCTTTTCACTCCATCCATCTGATGCTTTCAAAAGCCAGAGGAGCTGGGTCCGGGTGAGCTCACCTTAATGAGGCCCAGCGCTCATTACTAACTAAGAATAAAAAGACCAACCAAAGCAACTCAACCCCACACACTTGAGGGGTAGCTATCAGCAATTCCCTGTCACCACAGGAGGAATCCTTGTGTATGAGCCCTGTGAGCTCAGCCCAGGTCTGCTTCTGTTCATCCTTTCCATTAATGGCCTGAACAACGAAAGAGAAAGCACTTTTACAAAATCTGAAAGGATGCCCAGGAGTTAAGAGCTGGAAGCACTCTGGAGGTCATGATCGGAATTGATAAACTGAAGAAAAGTTCCCAAAACACCCACAAATCAATAGAAAGAAAAGCAAGAAGAACAATGCAAAGAACTGCACTTGGAAACAGCACAAACAGAGATCAAGCACACAAACAGAGTCCAGGGGAAAGCTCTCCAGACAGACAGAACACTGAGGAAAACGGGACCAGACTAAATGTTCCAGGGCTGTGACACCACAGCTCCAAAGAGCTAAACATCGCTCTGTGATCTAGGAACATAAAATACCCAATTCTGGGCTCCGTGCTGGGTATCACCTCTGACTCACAGGCAAACCTGAGGGTCTGGGCAACCAGCAGAGCAGTCAGCAGTGTAAAACATGCTGCCTCAAACCAGTTATGGAGGGGTTTCTCCATCCCCGCTCCCTCCAGGGCCAGTATCAGCTCTCAGATTTTAACAGGGCTTATTTACAAGGACAGCCAGCCATGGGGCTCCCCATTCTATGAAGACAAGGGACAAACTGGCCGCTCAGTTTGCTGCAGGGGTAAGTTAGATGAGCCGTCAGGCTCTCTGAGAGTGGGATTCCATCAAGGCCCAGAGGGAACTGGCCCCCGTCCAGTTCTGCACTACCATCCACCACTGTCCAGCCTGGTGCCGAGTATCTCTTACCTGGTTCAGGACAAGGCCGTGAACAAGCAGGCTGTTCCAGCCCTCTATTTCATTTTAGCATCCTCCATCTGGCAACTCCTACAGCAGTGACAGAGCCAAATGAACAGCCTTCTCTTCCCCAAAATACAGGAGAGCTCCTCATCCTGCTGAGGGGCGCCCACACACAACACCACCGTAACTGTTTCCATTCACGCCTTTGTTATGTTTCACAAAGAAAGCTCTTAAAGGTTCATTTGCCACCTCGCTGCTGCAGCGGAGAAGCCAGCAGGGAATGGAATGCTGCCCTGGGGAAGGGCACAGCTTCCCTCCTCCTCTCACTCCACACAGCCCCACCGACCTCTGTGACTGCCTGGAGCCCGTAAGGGCCATCCCCCAGTCCCCCCTACCCCAGATACCTTCATTTGAGGGGACAGTTTTTGAAAGCAATTGAAGTCATTGCCACAAGGTGCTCCAAAGCAGGTGACAGCAGCTGATGCCACCAGTACACAGCTGCACCAAACCCTACCAGCAGCTCCAGAGAAATCCAGCAAGGGGGCAAGAGCTACAAATCTCATGCAAAAGCAGGGCTTAACTCTCAGGAACATTTCAGATTCCCAAAGACTCAGAGGGATTTGAGGTTTTGCTGAGCTGCCTCATGAACCACAGCCAGAATGGATTTGACAAAGCTCTGGTGAGCAGGCGCCGTCTCCCTCCACAGGGCTGCTTCCCAGAGATCCCCAGTGTTGTGTCACTTCTCACTTCAGGTGCTAAGAATATCTGCGTGTTCATAGAAAATAGCAACTAGCTATTGAGAACTTATCAACAAAGCGCTCGACAAATCTTAATTAAAGCTGATTCACCACCCTCACAAGCCCAAGTTGAGCTTTATTTCTCAGAGGAGAATGCTGAGTGGTAAGAGCTGAGGTGGGTTATAAAAGCCACGGAGGGAGTCAATAGCAGAGAGGATTAGCGCATAGAAAAGCTGACTATTATCCCTAAATTTATCCCAATAATCCACTGCCTTGCAAATTCTCAAGGTATGGCTGTCGTGCTTTCAACCACACCTGCCCAACCCAAGCAGGAGCAGACAGAGAGAGGTTTGGGGGTGTTGGAGACTTTTCCAGGCTAAAGAAATTCTCCACTGTAAATAGGGACGAGGTGGTGGCAGTAGCATCAGCACTGCTCTTGTGCTGCTTCAGGACATAGGGATGGGGCTGAGGGCCCAAGGGCTGTTGTGACCACTCACTTCCAGCTAATTTCTTCCAAAGGATCATATCTGTGTTCCTTCAAATCTAGTAAGTGTGGTCACACAGAGAACAGCCTCCAGAACTCGCAACACTGCTCTCACCTGTTAGCTGCACTCCTGAAGTTTCTGGGACAGTATTTTGGATACTTTCACCATAGAAATGCCCTAGAGGCTGCTAAAAAACATTCATCAGGCTGGGTCATTTTAAGGCAGGGTTGGGGGAAAAACAGAAAAAAATATAAGTCCATCCCTTAACAATGCTACTCCCAGAGAACAAATGAATTCAAAAGATCAGAGGGAGTAAGAACGCTGCAGCAGCACGTTCGGTAAATGACAGGGTGTGTCATCGTCTTCTAACGTCCTCTAGAGACTTATCTGCACTCAGCAGGTTCCTGCCGGGGCTGTTCCTGTGCACGGAACAGCCTCTTCCACAGACAGCTCCACCACAGAAATGCCTCTGCAGATTATCCTCCTTTGGCAGGCAAACTTCACAGTACCAGTGCAGTCAGCTCTGCCTCTGCGCCACACTTGGACTGGGTTAGCTCTAGCAGAAAAACACTGCAGAATAAATAACTTGGCCCTAAGAAACTGTGTCTACAGAACATGTTGGTGTAAACCCAGCCCCTCCTGAAGGTGAGCAGCGTCAGTGCTCAAAGATCACTCCTAACACTCCAAATGCAAGTGTTAATCAACCGCTGAAGTTAAACATTTTAAGACAAAATTCCAAATAGCGTTTATATACAAAATCCCATTTGCTCAGCGTTCGCTCCCTGGCCTTGTGTCATTTTACCCGTTCTCCAGCCAGACAGCCATATGTAGGTTTGTTCCAAAATAATTAAAAGACTTTTAAAATTCAGGCCTCGTGTTACAGAGCACACACCCTTCATTTTAATATCCCAGAGCTACTCCAGTGGTTCCAGCATATTTTTATTCCACAGCTGCCTGGGCACACAGGAGGCTGGAGGTCACCGAGCCCAGCGTCGTGCTCCAGGCAGGATCAAACTGTGCCCGTTGGGGGAAACTTATGTGTAAATATTTATGTTTAAAAACCCTCAGTGTAAGGGGTCCCTGTCCTGATCCGCAGGACACTGACTGAGTGCGTAAGTGCCCATCACAGGGCCCGCGTTTTCGGTCTCTGCTGCAAGACTCCAGCCCCACGAGCTGCCTGTCCTGCCAGCCCTGCCCGAAGACCGAAGTCGGACAGGCGCCGACCCTGACGGCCCGGGCATGGCCACTCTCGAGAAGCGGAGCGGCGGGGAGCCAGCCCGGCAAGGCCCCACCGCCAGCTCCGCTCGAACGAGGGCAGCGCAGGGGAGGCGGCAGCTCACACCCGCGGCCCGTACCCCGCAGGTCGCGACTGCCGACCCCGAGCGGCGGCGACACCCTCACAACGCCCCAGCAGCGCCGCCCGCCACCCCCCACCCCCC
>VZRL01002359.1:42329-61806 GCA_013397895.1 Origma solitaria | reverse complement strand
CGCCCCACCCAATCAACACCGCCCTTGCCCTTGGCCCCACCCCCTTGGCCCGTGCGAGCATGTCCCACCGCCCTTGGCCCCGCCCCCCATCAGAGTGCAGTCTCTCGGCGCCGCTCATGCCTCGTGGTGCGGAGGCGGTGCTGCTCCGGCCCCGCCCTGTCCCGGGCCGAGCGGAGCCGGGTCCTGGGCTGGGTGAGCCGGGCTGAGCCGTGTCTGGGGCTGGGTGAGCCGGGCTGAGCCGTGTCCCGTGTCCCGGGCCGGGCCCCGGAAGCCGGGGCCGCGCTGGGCGGGCAGGAGCCTCCCTGGCTGAGGGAGCAGCAGCAGCCCCGCCTCGGAGGATCTGTCCCTCAGGGACTGACGGGACTGGCTGGCTGCGGGCGCCTCTCCGCATCGTGTTAGGTTGGACATCAGGAGGAATTTCTCCATGGAACGGTGGGGTCGGGGGCTGGAAGGGACTGCCCAAGGAGGTGGTGGAATCCCCATCTCTAGAGGCGTCCAAGAAACGCCTGGAGGTGGCACTCTGTTCTGGGCTGGTGACAAGGTGGGCGTCAGGCACAGGTTGGACTCGGTGGCCTTGGAGGTCTCTTCCAACCTAACGTTTCTGGAATTCTGTGTTAGGGAAAAAGTGTGAGGAAAAGCGGCTTCGCTGGGTCCCGCCTGCTGGCCTTTGGGGTGTGTGGGGCTGACACGGAGCACCGGGGATCGATGGGCTCCAGCAGGAGAACGGGAGGGCACGGGCAGCCCGGAGCCCCCGGCAGCGGGGGGAGTGCGGCCAGGGAGAGGGGTCCGGGGGGCCTCAGCTTCTTGTGCCAGGGAGTCCCAAGCTACCCCAGCTCTGCTGCTGGGGGACAGGAGGGATATTCGGGATGGGTGCTGGGTAGCAAGGGGAGGATATTTGGGATCCGTGCTGGGGGTCAGGAGGGAATATTCACAAGGATCAGGAGATGTTGGCCTTACATATCATATCGTCCCTGCTGAGAGCTACTTCACCACCCCCTGAACTTTCACAGGTTTTGAGGAAGGTAGCGAGGTTTCAGGTAAACTCAAGGGTGTAAATTCACAGCCTTAGCACCCCTGGCTCACACTGAAATGAGGTGAGAAAGTCAGAGAAGGTACAGGGAATGCCAGGTTGCCACAGGTGTGAGCCCACTGGCCCTTCACCTCATTCACTCAAAGCACTGTGCTGATTAATACCTTGCCAAAGCATTTCCCACCCCTCTCCTGACTGTGACTGAGTGATGGCATTGCAGAAATGATGGAAAATCCACAGCCACAAGCTGTGCAACCCTCCCTGGAAAACGCTGGGCTGTGTCTGAGAAACAGGCCATGGGATCCACTCCACAGGAGCCAAAACCACCCTGCCAGCCCCAAAGTGAAACCTGCAATGCTTAATTGTCCAGTGAAAGATGCTCAGTGACAGCAGGGGGACCTGTCCCTAGGCCCCTGTCCCCACAGCTCTGCTCACTTGTGCTCTGTGCTTCACTGCTGGCACCCACAGAGATCCTGGAGGCAGGAGATTGACTGTAAGCAAATTTCAGCTCTCCTTGCCAGTAACTGAATATTTTCAGTCTTTCCAGGTTGGTTGTAAACATCTCAAAAACATAATCTGGAATCAAATCCCTCAAAGGCCGTCAGGAGTGCACCACAGCTTTATTGATGTTTATGATTTTTGTTGGGGTTTATGGATTCTCAGGCAGCTATGTGATTGCTGGCTGGGCATAACTCCTGGCCTTTGGATGGGTAAAAGTGCTGCTGTACTCCAGCCTCTTCCTTCTATTTTTGGGCTCTGGGTCCTCTCTGCTCCTGGAGCAGCATTGCCACAGCTCAGGACATGGCACTGTCTCTGCCCAAACCCTGCTGTTGTCTCTCCAGCAGGGCAGGTGAGCTGGATCCAGCTCCTCCCCTTCTTTCTGCCAGGTGGAACAGCACTAAGGGGATGATCCCCCATCTCCTGAAGCTGGGTGATCGCTCTCTTTCAGCTACAGCAATAAAACCCCTCCATACACCAAGCCCAAGGTTGGCAGCCGGACAGGACTGGCCTCTGCTAACAGCCCAGAAGTCAAATGTCAGCTGGGGCATGGGGAAGAGGATTTTTTCCCTGGTTGTCTCAGGGTGCTGGCACACCAGCCACCAGGCAGTTTGGGAAGCCTCACTGAGATGCTCAATCCATCCAGAGACAAGCACTGCTGCATCCCTGGGCAATCTCAGCCTAATCCCACGTCTGAAACCACTCCCATATCAAAGAAATAAGAAAACACAATCTTCATGTATTACCTTCTGCATCTCAAGTTCCTCTGTTTCATCTGATGGGATGGAGGGCTTTTTCCAAAGGTATTGGAGAAGATGGGTGTGAGAGAGTAATTTGGGACTGGGAGTAATTTTTCATCAGTATACTTAAAGACAATCACAGCACTAGGAGGGAGGCCTAATTGTGGAGTTGTGTAATTAGTTTTTATGTCACTGCAATTATTCTGTTGGCTACATATAAAGAACATGGGAAAATGCAGCACTTAATTTTAAATCAAGACTTGATTCTCTTTTAGTAGGTAATTGATGTTGATCACATCACTTAGCAGCGACTATAAAATGTGCTATTTAGATTGTAAAAGGATGGAGAAAAGGACTAAGCAGATAGGTAATTGATGGATCACAGGCAGCATGGGTGGGAGGCAGCAGGAATCCTTCAGCTGGCTCTGTTTGCAGCTGCTCCTGGGCTTCATTAGTGCCCGGGGTGTTAACAAGCAGAGAGCCCCTATCCTAGTCCCACAGCATTGCTCTGTCCTGGACCACAGCAGCAGTGGGGGAACTGCACTTCATAGAATTGATTCCTTGTGGTTAAACCCCTTCCTTTCAGGATGAGCTTTGCTCAAAGTGGCTCAGCCCCCAGTGCAGGGTGGCATTTGGGGATGGTCTCTCTGGGCAGAGCATCCTGCCCAGATGTGCCGGGTTCTGCCCAGTTCCCTCTCCCAGGCAGAGAACACCAGGCACCACTTCCAGCTCCCACAGGCTGCCAAGCTCGGTGCATTGCCAAACACCAGTCACTGGCATTCCCTCGGTCTTCCAACAGCACTGGACTGTCCAAAAGAGGGAATCAGAGAAGCAGAGAGTGCAGGACTGGGTTATTCCCTGTGTAACAGCACTGATGGCTTCTCCACCAGGAGCTTCACAAGGTGAACAGTGACCTGGGCTAAGGCTGGCCTAAAGCTGGGCCAGTCCCAACCCTGGGGAGCAGTGACACCGCAGAGAGAGCTTGCTCCCATGGACAGTGTGGGACAGAACCTGCCCTTGCCCTGCACGAGCCCAGGTCAGCAGCTTCACTCTGCACTGGGATTCACAGTCACCATAAAGTCAATAAAACTTCCCCTTGCCTTTGCAATGAATGCTTTGATTTCAAGGGTTGCTGCTTCCCAGCTCCTACCCAGAACCAAGACAGTACTGTCACGGTGGGCATGGTGCTGAAGGCTGCAGGGTGACTCTTCAGATTTTCTTCAGGAAAAGGTGTGTGGGTTTGTGCCTGGGACAAATGTTCAGCTCAAGCCACCTCCTCAAGGCCATTTGGCTTCTCCAGTAGCTCAGCCTTCGCAATGTGTTCTGATTTTGGTCACAAATTAAATTACCTGACTGGTCCTGAACACCCCCAGACACATAATTGGACATTTAAGTCCACAAGCAAAACCAAGTCACAAGATGCCATCACTGTGAAGCCTCACGGTGCTGCCCCTCAACAGGTAACTCTTAGTTTTTTGTGATTTTTTCATACTAAAAGTACCTGCAAGTAGTTTTGGTTGGGGGAGGACCCAGAGAAAAGCCATGAGATGCTGTTTAACACAGCAAGGCAAAGACATTCAGAGGGTTCAATTGCCTTTTTCCCTCTGGAAGGATGCCAGGACCAGCATGAGAGGTGTCGCTTGTGGGTAAGAAGCAAACTCCACAGGCTGCAAGAGACTCATTAGGTCACATTTCCAGGTGGTAGGTACAGGCTTTGCATTCCACACTTGCACCAAATGGATGGATTTGTGGCCAGACAAGTCACTGGATAGAGAGTCCTACCAAGATTGTTAGCAAAACACTTTTCCTCTCCAGCCTTTCTTTCCCCTCAACCTTTTTTGTCATGCTGTAGCAAAATATGAGATGGAATTTGGGCTCCAGTGGTTGTAACTGTTGAACAGCCTGCCCCAGCCCGCCTTGCCACTGCCAGAGAGCTGGCCACTTTCTGTGCTGACACAATGAAATGCATTTTTACAGCCCAAAAAGTGAATCATGACCCAGCCTGAGTTCAGAGCAGAGGGTTTTTGCAGTATGTGTGATGGCAGAGAGGCCAAAGGGGGACCCTGGGCTTGAGATGGGATGGGATGGCATCACAGCTGCAGAGTTACCCCAATTGCTTTTTAAAATGCTTTTTCTCACCCATTTTGTGTGCTGGGACATGAAGGCTATCACAGGACCTGTTCTGCTGTGTCAGCATCAGCCTCTCTGAACTGCCATGAGGATCAGATGGGTCCAACTTGCAGCCTCTTGTCACCACCAGCATAAATCCTATTTCATTCACTGCAAAAAAAATTATTTGTCCAAGGGCTTTTGCCATCAGTCCCTTGGAGGCTCCAGAGTGGTAAGTGGGGTACGATGAGCCCAGTGGCCATCCCTGCTCTCGGAAGGGCTCTGCCAGCGGGCGTGAAGCATGAGGTTTATGGGTGAGCTGCTGCCAGTGCAGCAGTGGCCCAGCTCAGGGTCAGGATCCTGGTGGGTGACAGCCCCTGATGACTCTTCTCCCTCTGGGATTATCCACAGGGCAGCTGTGCCCTCGTGGGAGCTCTGGCTGCGGGACAGAGGCTGTGCCTGGTGCCGAGAGGCGGCGATGCCAGATGACTGCAGCATTTCATCCCAGGTTATTAACGATGCCGTTCATCACCGCCAAGTGCTTTGCCTCATGCAGCCCCGGGCTGCCCTTGCTCATTCCCGCTTGATACCGGCTTTGGATTAAATTAGCAAAGGTGACACAGTGATCAATTCCCAGCGCTTTGCTCCGGAGCCGGGCACAAATGAGTTGGAAGCAGGGAGGGGAAAAAAGCCCGTAGCAAGAGCAGAGGGACGTGGCAGGTACAGAAGTGGTGTGAAGGGAACCTCAAGTTTTCAGTGCCACCAGCTCAACTGTGACCAGGCAGGGATGGCGACAGCAGCAGTGTCCCCAGGGATCCTTTCTAGAAGCTGTCACCTCAAATGATCTGGCCAGGGCCCTTTATGGGTGCCCAAGCAGGGATTTGGGTGAAAAATGAAGTCACCAGCATGGAGGGCCATGCAGGCAGCAAAGGGACTGTTCCATCCCCTTCCCCCTCCCCATGGAACAGATGGTGGTCACAGACATACAGTCCTGGTTATCCCTCAGCAGAGCAGACTCCCTTGGCCTGGGGCCTCCCAGGGCTGAAGGTTTCAGATCCTTGCAAAGCCTGCGGGCAGCATCCATCCCAGCCTCTCTGGCTGCCTCCCCCAGGAGTCACATCCCAGCTGCAACCTCCTCTTTGCTGTATTTGAAGCACCTCCACATCACAGCACACGTGGGTTTGGGAGCAAGGGCAGGGACAATAAAACACCTCCCGTAAGATGGAAACAAGGAGACCATCCATCTCGGCAGTGTCACACCATTAAAGGAGAGGGGATGGTTATGAGCCATTATTCCCTGCAAAAACAGGCTTTAAATCATCATCCATCACCAACGCCCAGCACTGGATGTTCTGAGGGTGTCCCGCAAAGCCTTTGTGGCTCCTTTCTAGCATGGCACAGGTGACCTCAGTGCCCATCATCACTTGGAGGTACTTACAGAGCCTCCACACCCACACTCTGCTGCTGCTCCTGGCACCCACCAGCATCTGGGAAGAAATCAGCCCTATAAAACATCAACAAGACCAAACAGGCTGCTTTAGGGTCTCAGATCCATCTCCCTGCGATGGGATCACAGGAGGGGAGGGCTCCCCAGCTGCCCCACCCCTCCCAGCAGCACGGCAGGAGAATCAGGATGTTATGGAGCAGCAGTGCTGTAACTGAAAGCCTTTTTGCTCCTGAAGCCCTTGAGGCTGCCAGTCTCTCAGCTGAGCCACTGCTTGCCAACACTTTTTCATTTCTTCTCTGTTTCATCTAAAGTTTCCATCGGGTTCCTCGTCCATCTGAGCTGCGATGATAAATATGGAAATAAAGAGGCATTTACAGCCCCTCTCCTGGGTTGATTTTGTGTATAAACAAGCTGTGTTCACAGCATCCTCCTTTCCACAGTGCTGGCTCAGGAGCAGTGGGGTCTGCCCAGGACTTGGCAGGGTGAAGGTTTTGGGGAAAATGGGTGCCAGCCACATCCCTGGGTCACTGTGAGGAGAAAACAGCAGCAAAACGGATGGGGCAAGCAAGGCCCACAGGGATTTCTGTAAAGGACCGGAAGGGAAAGAGCAAGAGCTGAAGAGCTGGAAGCGTGAAGTATGAAGAAAGGCTTTAATTTGCACAGAATCTCTTAATCCATTAATCACAGGGACATTTGTGTATGAAAACCTCCCTCTCACTTAATACTATCTCAGGTTTGTCCAAGAAGGCAATAATTCTTTGGCAGGGGAGTGGGAGGAGCAAAGTGGGACAGGCTGAAGCCATGGGCTTTTTTCCAGGGAGAGATCAGCCCTTGACAGCGTGGAGCCAGCACAGGGCTGAGCAGTGATGAACAGCACTGGGGACACTGGTTTCATGAAGGAGGATGTCCCAGTGCCTCTTGGCTCTCTGAAGGTTGCCTGCAAAGGCTGCACAAACCTGGTTGGGTGCCTGGAACAGAGAGTTTGAGGTTTTAACAGCAGATTCTGACATCTTCCCCTCCACCACAGTCCGTTCTTCTCTGTTCACACTGCTCCAGTGTTCCCTCCCTTGCTCCCACAAAAGAGCTGGGGGGTGTAGGATCATCCTGAAGGCATAGGGAAGTGCTGGCAGCATAGCATGCTAGGGAATGGACTGATCCATCCCCTGATCCTCACCTAATGCTTTTCTCAGGCTTAACCTGTTCTGCTTTAATCCCATGTGCTTTCCCAGCAACACCAGCAATGCACCAGACCAGCCCAAATCTCTTCGTGTCCCATGATGGCCCCACAGACCTCAGACTTTCCTGTCAGCCAGCGGGTGAGCATAATATCTACAAACCCAGCTGCTTTCCTGGAGCTGTTACCTGTGTTCCTCAAGGGAGAAAAATAGCAAAAATTAGTATGCAGCTTCTTCCTCGAGAAATCAATGCGATCTCAACTCACTGTGAAGTTCCCTGACTGTTAGAGATGCTGCACTGGTAAAAACTAACCCTCAGAGGAGAAAGGGTGGGGAAAAAAAGAAAGAAAAATAAATTCCAGTGACTAGACAAGTCTAAAATGTTGCAGAGGGCTAAACTGCCAGGGCCGGGGCTCGTTTGGAAGTCCCTGAGCAGAGAGGGCTGTGCAGTCCAGCTGTTTATAACCCCGCCAAGAATCAGCTGTAATTGTTAATTCTAATTAGAGCTGTTGGGAAAAATGTAATCAAGAGTTTCCATTAAAAAAAAAAAGACATTTAATCTAAATGAAAAATTTTGGTTTTTTAAGACAGTGGGTAAACGTTGAAAATTTTTTAACAACCCATTTCAGCATTTTCAAGATGAAAAGGGATGTATTTTTGCTGTGAAATGCATCATCAATTCAAATGTGTTTTATCTTACAGTCTGAAGAGCAAAAAATAGTTTTCAAATCAAAGCAAAAATGGTATTTTAGGCATTTTCTTTTAAAAAGCCTATCTGGGGGGTTCTGTCCTAATTAAGAATGATTAAAAAAAAAAATTAAATTAAATAAGCTGTTTCTCATTAGCTCTGCTCTAAAATGCTGGGTTGGTGCTTTTCTTGATGTGCCCACCCATCTGTCCCCAGCACCTGACCCCAGGGCTGTGCTCACACCACCCCGTTCTGGGTGCCAGCACTGCCTAAAATCCCTGGGATTTGAGTCAGGCTTTTTAAAACTCACAGAATTAAAGCAAATTCCTTGCTGCCAAGAGACTTGGTTGGACACTGGAAGGACATAGGTGTGTTTGGTGGGCCTTGTGCACATCTGAATTCCTAATGGGAGCAGGTTGTGGTGCCCATACTTCAGCTGCACCCTCTGCTGTAGGTTTCACCCTGGGGCTTGATGCCATGGGGTTGCCACAGATCCCACTAGTGGTTTGCATCCTAGGGAATCCACTCCCCAGGATTAGCAGATCACGTTTATCGTGCTGAGAAAGTGGTTTAGGATCTGTTAGATGAATAACAGAGCTTGTGGTTTGTGATCTGCCTTCTGGGTGGGAGCACTGAAGGAGGGAGAGGAAAAATGGGGGTTAAATAGGAGCTGGGAGCAGAAAGGGACACCAGGGAAGGAGAGTGTGCCAGGGAGAAGTTCAGCAGGAGGAGAGGAGGGTGGAAGAGAAAGGGAGCAAAACTCCAGGGCTCTGCCAGAGATGAAATGGAAAAAGAAATTGCTGTGCAGCAGTTTCAGCCCAGAACAGAGGGAGCTGCAAAGGCTCCTCGAGCTGCCCAAGTGCATTTTGAACAACAAAAGGACAAGGCTCCAACAGGGACAGGAGACCCAGGTGGGCGTGGAGATGAGAGGGGAGAGGTGAGAGGGGCTGCAGGCCCAGGGGAGGCTGGGTCCCAGCAGGCAGGGCACTCTCCTGCCCAGCTACACCCAGAGTGGCACTGGTCTTGCTGCTGGTGAACCCACCCCTCTGGCAGGCTGATGGGGGTTTATACAACCTTTTCCGACTGCTCTTTCCTCTGGACCAAGTGAGGTTGCTCTCCAGCTCCACGTTGAAGGGAACAGCCTGAGCAGCTTTTCCCTGAGCTGCTCAGAGGGAGCATTGCCTCAGCCTCCGAGACAGCTGAGCAGCCAATCCTGCCCTGCTGCCATCCCTGGGGAGCTGTGCTGGGCAGAGCTGTCCCTGAGGACATGGCACATACCTGTGGGAGACTGCAGGCCCTTGGCCAGGGAAGGAGATGGTTGGATCGCGGGTTCTTGCAGGGAGCAACTGGTGGATGAAGCCTGGAGCACCCACTCACATGTGGGAGCAGCAAGCCTCACGTTATCCCAGCCCTGCTCCTTTATCTCCTGACACAGCCACAGCAGGAGAGCCCCCTCCCACTGGCACCCAGGGAGAGTCACAGAGGAGCAGATTGATGTGCAGATGAACAGGATCTGTACCTGCTCTCTTACAACAAAATGATGGGTCCAGCAGAGCAGGAAAGGTCAGCATTTCCCTAAGGGAAGGGGAGCCAAGACAACCTCAGCAGAGATACTGTCTCCATCAGGAGGCAAAGTCCCACCAGCTCTGAGCACAGCCAGGTGGTGGTCACAGAGTCACCATCTCATGTCCAGCTGGCAATGACCCCAGTCCAGAGCCCAGATGATGCAGGAGCCAGAGGAGATAAACCAAGGACAGGGCTGGAGGCACGGCTACAGCATGGATCCAAAGTTCATCTGGAAAATACAGTCAGAGATACAGCTACAATGTGTCTGAGGGTCCTTCCAGGAGTCAAGGCTCTGACCAGGAGCAAGGTGCTCCTGCAGCATCCCTCACAGGACAAGGGAAGTTCCAGGGCTGACCTTCAGTGGGGCTCCTGTCCTGTAGGTGTGGGATGTCAGTGATCTGGAAGCTCCTCACCAGTGCAGCCACACAGCCATGGCCATTGGCTGTGGGTTGTGCCGTGGGTGGGCAGGGGGCTCTGGGCAGGACCTGTCCCCACAATGGCAGGGAGGACACAGAGAGGATAACACACTGCACCAGAGCTTTATGCACCTAACTCAAAATAAGCTTTCTTTAAAACAAAAAGAAAAAAAAATTGAGAGGAGTGATTTTTGTCTCTTTTTTTGTTATTATTTTAAAGATATAAATTATTGAAAGACTTCTCATTACTCTCCCAAATCATTCTTAAGCAAAGAAAAGGCAGTTCTACCTTTGACAGTGCTTTGTAACAAAATGAGTCAGATTCATTTTGCTCATGATTTGCCCTTGGCTCCCTTTGTCTATGTCTTAAACTATTTCATGGCTTGGTCTGATTAGCAGTGTCTCCTCGGGGGCAGAGGAGGCCCTGCAGGAGCTGGAGGTGTTGCAGGGCAAGATTAAAGTGCTCTGCATGGCATTTACTGTCAAAACTGTAACTGGCTTAACTCAGTGCAATTAGATGGCTCAGAGGTTACAGAGTAACGGCGGCAGCATTTCAGTCGAGGTGCTTAAAGCACAGCCTCAGCATTAAGGGATGTGATTAAAAGGCAGTGTCGGGGCTGAGACCTGGCAGAGGAGCTCAGCAGGCAGGGTTAAATCCATAGCTTTTTCTGGGGTTGGACACCCCAGGGTCAGGAAAAAATCTCCAAGTATCAGCTGAGTCGGCTCAGCTTTTAGGTCTGGAATGCCATCTTGTGATGGCAGAGGAGAAGTGGAAATGGCCGGTCTGCGGTGTCAGAGGAGATCATGGAATCACAGAATGGGTTATGTCAGAAGGGACCATAAAAATCATTTTATTCCTCCTCCTGCCATGGACAGGGACACCTACCAGTAGCCCGGGTTGCTCCAAACCCCATCCAGCCTGCCGAGGCCATCACGACAAGGCCCCAACCTTGCTGCTCCCACTCCGTTCTGATCTGGACGCCCCACAGGGGTGGGCACCTCGGCCCCAGCCACAGGCTGCCATTTGGCCTAGAGTTAGGGTTGAGAGAGGGAAAGAGGGATCCAGGGGCAGCCACAGCTTCTCTGGGCAACCTGGGCCAGGGCCTCTCCACCCTCACAGGGAGGAATTTCTTCCCAATATGCCATCTAACCCTGCCCTCTGGCAGTGGGAAACATTTCTCTTGTCCTGGCACTCCAGGCCTCTGTAAATAGTTTCTCTCCATCTTTCTCATTGGAAGGCCACAGTTTGGTCACACTGAGGCTTCTCTCCCCCAGGCTGAACAATCCCAATTCTCTCAGCCTTTTCTCATGGGAGAGCTGCCCCATCAGTCTAATCATCTTGGTGCCTCCTCTGGACTGGTTCCAACATGTAGTAGGCGTAAAGGTTAGAGGCAGAGGAGGCAAAGGGCTAGCCGGAGGGAGTTCCCCTCCTATCTCCCCTTTATTAAGGGTAAGGGGTTTAGGGTCGAGGTGTTCGGGAGGGGGAGAGGGAGGAGAGGAACAGCCGTTACAGAACTTCTCTCGTCGGCTTATAAAGGGGGTAGGTTAACCAATAAGGAAAGAGGGAAAGGGTGGGGATAAGCATACAGAACCAATAACTACAAACAAGGGTGGAGTACAATTCAAAGTAACCAATAATATACATAAAGAACAGAACTTGCTGGAAGAGAGAGCGGAGTCAGAGCCCTGGGTACGCCTTTCCCTACAATTCAGGGGTGGACCCAGAGACTCATACCCCAGAGGCCCGCCCAGGCAGTTCTCCTCCTCCCGCGGAGGTGTCCTCGGCCTGGGGGGCGGCGGCAACTTGGGGGCCAACCCGCCACACCAACAGGTTGATGTCCACCCTGAATGTGATGAGTGGCTCTGGTTTGGATGGACAGGAGGCCCACTGCACTCCATAATAAGTCAAGGACTAAGAGAAAATCTGCCTCCAATTGAAAAGTCCCTATTCTTGCTTGGATAGAGTGCAAATGGTTCATTCCATCAACATATCTCTCTCTGGTTGAATTATGTGGCTATAAAAGCAATTTGTTCCAGGCTGAAGAATCTGACCTGTGTCTCTCACTGGGTGCTGAGGGCTAATTTCCCTTCTCAGCATGGAGGGACCTATGCCACGAGCTGTAGGGGAAGGACCTCTGGTTCAAGGTGCCATATCCAAACAGCAAAAGGTTCTTTTCTTCCTGGATTGAAGTTGGGGAATTCAGCAAGATCACCTCAGCTGTGAGCATCCACACCAACCTCAATGCTAAGATGCACACATAGGGTCACAGAGAACCAGCACAGGAAACACGAGATCTGTGGAGCTGGGAAAACTGAACTCAAGGACCAGGTCACAGGAAGCAGAGGGTTGGTGAGCTGCCTCTCTGTTTGCCCCTGATGTGTCCCACTTCAGGCACATGAGGTAGAAGTCTCAGCTCAGAAACAGCTGCCAGGAATAAAAAAACCAACCCTGAAAGAAGCAGAAAAAAAGTTGTGGTGCTGCCAAGTGCCTTGCTGGGAGAAGCAAAAATCCACACCTTGCCTGGTCTCCACTGGATGCCTCAACATCAGCTCAGTGCTCTGTGTATCCATGTCCAGGCACAGCAGTGTAACTGTGACCTCCCTCACTTGGGATCCATTCAAAGGAAATTTTTCTCTGGGCTTTGTGCTCCAGTGAGACATTTCAAGGCCTTTACAGAAAGCCTGGCTTCCCTCCCCCATGCTCCTCATGTGCTTATGCTCTCAGTGCTCAGGGATGAGCTCAGCTGGAGCTGTGTCTTGCCTCAGGCAATCATCCACTCCAGCTCTGTCTTCTTCAAATGCTTCTTGGTCTATTTTCAGCCCAAGGCAGGCAGCTATTCTTCCTAGATGAGGGGTGCTCCTCCCCAAAGCAGCCTCATCCTGCCTCATCCCAGGAAGCTCTGGGCTTGTTGTGCCCAGGACACGGCTGTGTGTGGGTAGAGAGAGGCTAGTGCTGAGCAGGGGAAGGAGATCGCTGCTTCCCCTGTCAGTGATGAACCTGGTGAGGGACAGGTTTCCCAGCCATGCCCAGTGCAGCACAGGAAAAGCTGTCTGGTGGAGGGACAGATAAGAGCAGACACAGAGCACTTCAGGGTCTTGTTCCTGGAGGTCTCGCTGCCTGTAGCTGAAGGCACATGCTCACGGATGGGGATGGATGATGACTCTGCTGAGACCGTAAGCCACAGCTCTGGTTTGGAAGCTGTTTAATTCATCAGTGTAGCATGGGGCCCAAGTTAATATGCTTTGTCTGTTTTAATAAGACATTTTCAGCAGGATCAGGGAGATACTTCAAAAGTTTCCTGAATGCCAAATGCCAGAACTCAGCAACTCTCAGTGCCAGGACCAGCCTCTCACTTCCCAGCATAGATTCCCTGTGTGTGTACAGCTTTTCCTTTGCTTGTTGGCCTTGGAGGGGGGCTCAAAGAAAGGCCTGCACATCCTTTGTGAACTTGGGGTAAAAAGTGTCAAACCAGATGAAAAACAGCAGCTCTGCCATGAGTGTGGAGCCCTTCTCTGTCACAGGAATGTGCTCTCTGCACCAGCCGCAGCCAATCCCTGTTGTTCATCTTGGCTTGGTGGCAACTAAACAGATCCTCCTTTTCTCCTGGAAGTGTTCTGGCAGGGACTGAAGGGAGTGAGTTGCTTTGTTCCAAGACAGATTAGAGATAAGAGTTACTACAAAACAAAAGCCCAGCCAGCCTTCAGGAGAGCTCCTCTAGTCTAGACACAGCCTCTGCTGAGCTCCCTGCATTCCAGCACAGCCCTGCAGCTTGTGTTCAAAGCAACTCAGCAGGCTCCAGAAGCCTGGGTAACCCCTGTCAAGTGAATGCTCAGTTACAGCATAAAGGAGGGATCACATCTGAGTGATTTTGCTCCCATAAATTAGCAGGATGGGTTAAACCAGGACATGAGCACTGTCTGCTGGCACATTGCATCCACTCGAGAGATTTGCACTGGCATGAAGCTGTAATGCTTCAAAATACATGTGCTACAAGCCTGGGGTGGGACACGCCCCGGTGTAACCGATGTCTGCAGCTCCTGTGGCAGCAAGAGTGATGCTTTACTGCCACCTCAGCCCTGAACACATCCGTGCCCCACATCACTGCTCACCTCCAGCTCTGGCACTGCAGAGCTGCTACCATGAACCTTCCATACTGATCAGATTTTGGCTCAACACCATTTGGCCACACATTCAGTCACTGGAGAAAAAAAAAGCAGAGTAGTACTGTGAGGAGGGGAAGAAATTCAGTAAACCTATGGAAGAATATATTTGCGGATGTGCATTGTTGTTTACCTTGGTGGTCACCTTCAGCCCCATAGCCAAGCAGTTTAGGCTCTAATGGGAAGCATATTAGTCCCCTCAGTGTCTGTCATAGCTGGGGACTGTGATGGTGATGTGTTGTAGGTGTTTGTACTCCCATTGCACCATGAGTGACACGACTGTACTTGACACCAGCTTTGCTCAGCACCTGCACAGTGGGGATGGTGGGGCAGCCACGACCTTGATGCTGTGTTTTCCTTTTTTAGGAGATTCAGCACCCTTTGAGGTGCTGCTCCCAGGTCAGGGCAATCCCAGGCATGAGCACAGACTGGGAGAAGAGCTCATTGACCAGTGGGGAAGGACTTGGGGGTTCTCATGGATGAAAAGCTGGACATGAGCCAGCAACACGCAGTGGCGGCCCAGAAACTCCCCGTGTGCTGGGCTGCACACACAGAGGAGTGGGCAGCAGGCAAGGGAAGGGATTGTCCCCCTCTACTCTGCCCTTGTGACACCCCCCTGCAGAGCTGCCTCCAGCCCTGGGCACCTGCATCAGAAGGTCATGGAACTGCTGGACTGAGTCCAGAGGAGGCCACGGAGCTGCTCTGGAACTCCTCTGCTCTGAAGCCAGGCTGGAGAGCTGGGGGTGCTCACCTGGAGAAGAGAAGGCTCCAGAGAGACCTCAGAGCCCCTGCCAGTGCCTAAAGGGCTCCAGGAGAGCTGGAGAGGGGCTGGGGACAAGGGATGGAGGGACAGGACACAGGGAATGGCTTCCCACTGCCAGAGGGCAGGGATGGATGGGATATTGGGAAGGAATTCCTCCCTGGGAGGGTGGGCAGGCCCTGGCACAGGTGCCCAGAGAAGCTGTGGCTGCCCCTGGATCCCTGGCAGTGCCCAAGGCCAGGCTGGACAGGGCTTGGAGCAGCCTGGGACAGTGGGAGGTGTCCCTGCCCATGGCAGGGGTAGGACGAGATAATCTCCAAAATCCCTCCCAGGCCAAACCGCTTTCTGACCCCGATTATCGAGGGTTTTTCCCCGCCCCGAGGGGCGCGGCCGAGGCGAGCGGGGCGGTGTCTGTGGAACCACCTCGGCAGAGCGAGCGAGCCCAGCCTTTTTCTCCGCCCGTCGCTGAGGGAAGGAGCGGCTCTCGGATCGCCGCCATGAGGCGCCGCCGCCATGAGGTGAGGGCGGGACAGGGGACGGGGTGGCTCCGGCAGTGGGGCTGGAGACCGGGGCTCCGGGGACGTAAAGTATCACCTGAAATACTCCAATTTTCTAATTTATTTATATCTGCGGGCCGGCGGGCGCTGCAATCCGCGGTGCCCCGGGACTGGGGGTGTTGCTCGGCTGTGCCGTTCAGCACTAATTCCTCAGCCTTCTGTTCAGTTTTTCCCTTCCTACAAGCCAGGCCGCTGCTGTTGATCTCTCTGAGCTCTCCGATACAGATGTAACTAGTGGGGTTTTGTGCTCTGTTTAGGGCTTCAGCCGATGGGTGGCTCAGGCGCGTGTGGCGATCGGCGTGACCCGGAGCTGTGGGAGGCCGCGAGCCGCCCGAAGGAGCAGCGCTGAGGTGATGGGACACCGCTGTGTGTGAAACCCCCGAGCTGTGCTGGGACAGCCAAGTGAGGCACCTCCGGGAGAGCAATGGAGCCTGCGGAGAGGAGATGTGAAGGATAACCTGCCTGTGAGGCACGGGGAGAACTCGGGAGCCTCTGGAGCAACGTGGGTGAGGTGTGACCGTGAGCCAGCCAGGGGAAATGGGCAAAAACTGTTTATTTTGCTGACTTAAATTAACTAAAAGGCCTCCGCTGGCTCCTGTGCCCGGCTCGGGTCCTCGGGGTGGAAATAATACAGTTTATGCAGCGATAGGTTTAGCTAACTTGGGTCACCTATGCCACTTACTAGAGGAAGCCCTGATGAGAGGAAGGATCACCAGAGAGATGTACTTTATGCCTCCACTTTTTTCCACCCTTTAAACCCCCCAGTTTTGGGGTTTTTTTTTCTCCCAGCGGTAGTCAGCTGGCCGTGGCTGCTCGGTGCCTGTGCCAGTGTTATGCTGCTGGGAGAGGAAGGTGCTGCCGAGTCCTCCTGGCACCAGCAGGGCCGTCCTGGCGCTTCGTGGTGCCGGGTTTTGGCAGCACTCTGCATGCCCGAGAGTGGAGTAACTCCTGCCCGTGGAGTTAGAGCCTAGATTGGATGCAGACAACACACAAAAAATGAAAAAAATTGTTGTGGGTACATTAAAGTATGTTTTATATAAAGTGAATGCCAGCTGATTAACTGCGCAGTGCTAAGGATTGAATAGGGGTCCTCCTTTCAACTGTTTTTATTGGGTTTTTCTTACAGACAAATGGTCGGTGTGGGGCTTGCTGGAGCAGCAGGAGTGGTTAGAAGAAAAGCTGTTGATGCCGCTTTAAAGATCCTTGTTTGAAAGCTATCAGGAAGATGGAAGCCTGGAGCCAACAATTTACACAGGGCTACTGGAGAGGGACTTGTTTTCAGGATCTGGATGCAGGAATAGGAAACTTAAGAGGTGGTTTGGGGCAAGGTATAACAAGAATTAGTATACAATTAATCTCCTCTCACTGCTTGTTTAAAATACATTTTTACATGACCTCAATTAAACGTTTTTATATTTAAAGTTGCTTGGTTTGGTTTTCATTATCTTAAAAGGCTGTCAGGTGCAGCAGGATTTGAGAGTGGCTTTGAATTCCTGTCTAGGAGACTGGAAAGGCTGGAGTGAGGCACCAGCTCTCATCCCTGGGCTGGTGAACTCACAAAAGAAGGTTGGAAAAGGCTGATGAATATGTAAAATACATCAACACTGGTGGGGAGGGGCAAGGTGATCATCAGGGACTCAGACAAAAATGGTGTTTAAATGCAAAAGTTGGAACAAAAGGAGTGTTTTGCTCTCTCTCCAAGATAAGATTTGGATTCCATGCAGTCTTCTGGGGAACTCTGTGTTTGTGAAATAATCCAAACTCCTTAAATGTCCCTGACACTGCTTGTTTAGCCATTCTGCCACCTGAATAGCCTGATCTTTGAATGCACAGTTTTTATACTGCACATGGAAATACTTGTTTAAATATTCAATGTTATTGGAAGAAAGTTTTTTTTCCTGGTTGAAGTCTGAGTTTTATTATTTCTGTAGGAACAAGTCCTACCTGCAAAACTAATAAAGGGTTTTCCCGTGGATTTACATTGTGCCCAGCAATGTTCCCGTTTCCCAGACGGGTGCTGCAGGGCTGGGTGCTTGTTGCTCTCACGGTGGGAGGGTTCTGCCTGCTGGCAGCCGAGGAACACTCTGTGTCAAGGGCCTCTGCTGCTGGACTGTGTATTTCCAAAAGTGGCAAAAAATGGGAAATACAGGCTCTGTCAGCCACATGAAGCATGTGCCATATGGACAACCAATAAAAGCTGACACTCCTATTTCCTAAAAAAAATGGCTGCAATAAAGCTCTATGACATTCTTGGGGCTGAACCCAAGACTCTAACAAAAAAGGCAGAACAGGATGGAGAAAGTCTGTTGGCAGTAGTGAGTTTTCCATCAAAATGGTTGGGAGGGGCTGCAGGGCTCTGCTCAGTGAGTTTCACATACTACGTGCATTCTGTTGAAGCCCTGCTAGCTCAGGGTCTCTTTTCCTCAAATCACAGAATCCCAGAATGGTTTGGGTTAGAAGAGACCATAAAGCTGATCTTGTCCCACCCACTGCCATGGATGCTCCATGGGTGCTCCAAGCCCCAATGTCCAACCTGGTCTTGGACACTTGCAGGGATCCAGGGCAGCCACAGCTTCTCTGGGCACCTGTGCCAGCCCTGCCCACCCTCACAGGGAAGAATTTCTTCCCAATACCCCATCCATCCCTGCCCTTTGGCAGTGGGAAGACATCCCCCTCATCCTGGCCTTTGTAAGTAGACTCTCTCTGTCTAGTCAGCTCCTCCAAGTTCTGCAAGGCCACAGTGAGGTCACCCCAAAGCTTCTCTTCTCCAGGTGAACAATCCCAGCTCTTGCAGCCTTCCCTCCCAGCAGAGCTGCTCCATCCCTCTGCTCATCCTGGAGCCTCCTCTGGACTCTCTGCAGCAGCTCCAGCTCCTTCCTGTGCTGGCTCAGGGCTGGGGCAGCTCTGCAGGTGGGGTCTCACCTGACTGGGGCAGAATCCCTCCTTCCTGCTGCCTATGCTGGGGGCTCAGCCCAGGGCACAGAGGGTTCTGGGTGCCAGGGCATGTCCAGCTTCCAGCTTTGTGCACAACTGGAAAAAAGTCGCATAGGGAAGGTTCTCCAGTGATCAGCCCAAGCACAGGCTAGAGCTCTGGGTGTCACCCCCGGCAGGAAGGGGACAGTCAGTGCCATGCAGCCCCTTCTGCAGCACAAAGGTGATCGATAAAGGTCAAAATGATTCACCTCAGCCCTGCTTTGGTGCCTCAAGCGAAGGACAGCAAAGGGAATTGGGAGAGAACCCATGAGGACCAAGACTGGCAGTGAAATAAAGCTGGGAAATGGAGCAGGACCTGCATTCATACTTGGGAAACGCCAGCATGATTTATGGTTCTGTTTAGAAGCACCATACATTTTGCAATCTAGATATGACTTTTACCAGGCAAAAGTGGCTGCATTGCTTTAAATTCGCTCTGCTTTTACTGCTCTGCAGTACCACAGCACAGGAGGATTGTTAACTGAGATTTATGAGCTTGTTTTTGAGCACTTAATTGTTTTCTTATCCTGAGCTTGTTAAGAGCTGGATTTCTTGTGATTGTTCTCTGAGCATTTCCATATTATTTCAACATGTATACTGTACCACTTCCATTTTTAAAAAATACTTTACGTGTTATTGTTTCATTGTGCTCTCCAGCCACATATAGAGAAGAAAAACCAGCCTGTGATGAATTGAACAGGCAGATTTTTCCTTTCCCGTGGAGCTTTCCCTGAATTCACATACACCCTCGCCTTTGCAAAGCTGATGGAGACTGGTTCTTTAGCAACAAAATTAAATAGGAAAAAAACATGTTGACTATGAAAGAATTCCAAACAATGAGTAGTATTTGCCGGGTTGTACGAGTACTTTGGTCACAACGCATGGATTTCGGGAGAGCAGCGGCACAGGGACCTCTCCTCATCCAGCACAAGGTGGCAATGTTGGATCAGAGGAACAGCAAAGTCTCGCACATCGGCTGCACGGCCTTTTTACCAGAATCTTCTAACGAGCCTTACAGGCAGCGAGAACCCATCGTTTTGAATATTTCAGCGAGGGTGACACCTGCGTTGAGCTGAGGAGAGCGGCCTTGGGCTGGGCTGGGTGCCCGTGAGTGTGCCCTGGGACACAGGGAACGGCGCTGGGGACCAGAGCACAGTCTGTATATCCCGGACACCCCGGCTATCCCGGATACCTTGCATACGCCGGTCACACCCCGCAGCAGCACCGCCGGCAGCGCCGCTCCCCAGAAGGGGCTGAGGGGGGACGCGAACCCGCGGTCCCGGGCCCCCCACCCCTCCTGCCAGGGGCGTGGCCGCCGCCGCGCCCCGCCCCCCGCGCCTTCCCATGCTGCCCCGCG
>VZRL01002359.1:13188-41662 GCA_013397895.1 Origma solitaria | reverse complement strand
GCTCCAGCCGCGCTTCCCGCTGCCTGGAGCTCTCCCCTGCGCCCTGCCAGCACTGCTGGCGCCAGTCGGGGCCTCGCAGGCGGCGTTGTTCCTCCTTCCTTCCTTAACTCTCTAAAGGCTGTTAGAGTAAAAAACTGCTGGTTTTGATGTTGGTCTGGCCTTAAGAATTAATGAATTGAGCAACAAGAATCCTGACAGTGCAGGCATCCGTTTGACCCCTCTTTCTACTCAGTTTCACTTTCATATAAATCAGGCTGTGGTTACAAATACAGCTGCGGGGATGATTTTTTCCTCTTGTGGTGGATTGATAATACTCAGTTTTTTTAATGTACATCCTCTGCTTCCAGAGTCAAAGTAATGAGACACAAAGTTCACCTATTCTGAAAACAAGCAAAAGTTGAAAAGAACTTTCTGGGAGCCTGAAGAACTGCTTTGTTAAATGATAAATGAGGCATTTATGCTCTTGAAAGAAAGCTGAACCATCCCTCAGATTCTAAATGTGTGGCTTTTTTTCTTTCCACAACGCAAACCTTTGGGAAAAAAGTATCTGATACTGGTTCAAACTACTGAACGATCTTTGTTCTTTTTACTCAGCCTTAAATTCTTCAGGTTTTTTGAACTGTAGGTGGTCCTGACTTCCTGGAGTCAGATAAGTAGGGAGCAGCTCTGGTCAAAAACGTAAGTTTCTTAAAACAGTCTGTGTAGTTTTCATGGGGAGAAAAAAAGGGTGCATTTTCATAAACTTCTTTACAAAGAATCTATTGATCCAGTGATTTAATCTTTTCATATTTTGAAACATGATAGTATATTTAATTTTTCAATGTACTAAAATGATATATTGGGTTTTTTAAAATGTAGTGGAACTTACTAACATTTTTATTGTATTCCTAAGAAATTAGTGATCTTCTGTCTTGAATTTTATGAAAAAAAAAAAGCCTTCCCAAAGTGATTCATTACTGAATTCTGAGTGAGGATACTGACACTGAGGCCTTCCACATATGTTTGTGAAGTGATAAGCCAGTGTTTGTACTTCTGCGTTGTGCACCTGGTGTTACATACATCCCAGAACTAAACGGTGGGGAAAAAAAAACCAGAGAAATTCCTAAGTGCATCCTGTATATGTGAATATCCATGTTCCTAAAGATAAAAACTGAAAGCCAAGGGGGGAAATAGAACCAGTCTCTGGAGCTCCACACTGAAGTTTAGTACAACTGTTACAGCCACCTGGTTTATTTAGGACTACACTTTGTTAAAAACACTCACTGATGTGGTGAGAAATTAGGAAATGCTGTGTACTGCCCTTTGCTGTAACTTGCGCATCTCTCTGTTGAGAGATTTGGTGAATACAAAGGTATTTTGTAATGTAATACTCGACAGGCTTCTGAGTGGCTCAGCAGATCTGGGGGAGAAGCTCTTGCAAGCAGAGCTACAATGAAATTATTTCCATTCGGTTTGTTAATTTATGAGTGGTTTTTTTGTAGCCTCAATGCTGTTTCCTTTCTTCATCAGCTCTCTGAGTCAACAAGTCTTGAAAACAAAAGCAAATACCTCACAGTATTCCTGAACTAATTTAGTTTGTGAGTGTTAAGTACCATATTGTGCAGTCATAATTTCAACAAAAGGGGTTTTATTTCAAGCACTAAACCAGTGAAACAGTTCCTTGGTTTTTCTCTGCAACTAGAATACTTCTTGCAACCTCATGCAGGATTTCAGCTGGGAAAGATCAGGATTTTATCCCAGCCCTGGAAATGCCTGGAGGCAGAAGTAAATTCAGTTTACCAGATCAGAACACAAAACTGTTGGGGGGTGGGGGGGGCAGGGGTTGTTGGTTTTGGGGGTTTTTTTGTTTGTTTGGGTTTTGGGTTGGTTGGTTGGGGGTTTTTTTGGGGTCTTTTTTTTTTTTGGTTGGTGGGTTGGGGTTTTTTGGGGGGATTTTTTGTTGGTTTTTTTTTTAAATTTATTTTAAAATTTGGTCTGTGTTTGGATCACTTTCTGTATTTCTGTTTATGAAATTATTGTGATATGTTCTGTGGTTGGTATCAAAGTTTTGGTGCCCAAGGGGCTGTTGGTCCCCAAACCTGCAGGGTTTGAAAAGTGATTGTGTTCTCATTGTGCATGGACACAGAGCTGTGTTAGCAGAGCTTCCCAGCTGAGATCCCACAGCATTCCCCAGAGATTCTGTTTTTGGCAGACCCCTTCTGTTAATGGCTCCATGGTGCTTTTTGTAGGTGCAGGAGCCTGTGTGCGTCTGTCTTACTATAGAATTGGGGCTCTGAAGGTGTCAGTGGGATTGAAAGTAGCAGAAAGGAATGGCTGGAATCCATAGAGGTCATCATGTGTTTGTGGTGTGGTCACCACAGTGACAGCAGTTATATGTGTTGTTTCCGGGTGTTCCTTCTTCCCCTTTCCAAAAATACATGGGATTTGCCTTCTTTCTCTGCTGTTCCTTGGATCTTTTTTTTCCCCTCACTTCTGTTTCTGTAAAGAAATAAATGCACTTTTTAAATGCACTTCTTACAAAAGAGGGATGGTTGAATATATTAAATTATATAATGAGCAGAAATAGGAAACCAGCCTCTTTTAGTGTTCCTTTTTGCATTCAGATGTTGAAAACTGTAAGTTCTTTTAAGATTCTTGATTGCTAAGCCAGTCATTTTAATTCCCCATTTGTAAATATGCCTGTTCAGATATCACACTTCTCTGTTCTGAAGCAGTCCTCTGTTACAGTCACTTCAGCTCTATGATTATTTTGTGCTCGTCTGATCAAGGAAGTTCCTGGGATGAAGCTAAACATAATCCTGAGAACTGAAACTCCTCCAGTTGTTGTGCTTGAAACAGACTGTCTAATCTGTGCCCAAAAAAAGCTCATGCATCCTGTGTGCCAGGTGCTCCTGAAGTTTCTGAGGGCATGACCTTTGAGATGGCTTGAACAAGATGAGTGCTTTTCTTGCACGTGAAGCAGCAATATTAAATAATCACTCTGAACCACTGGAACCTGAAATGAGTGAGAATCTGCATTTTCTCTAAGGCTGCTGGACAATTCCTCCTTTGCCTTTGGAAACACAGCGGCCTTTTCTGTATTGTCCAAAAGTTAATCCCTTAGATTTGAAATCCATTGTGCTAGGTCATTCAACAACTAAATAACATCTGCTTCTAATTTCCTT
Source organism: Origma solitaria (assembly GCA_013397895.1). Taxonomy (NCBI): domain Eukaryota; kingdom Metazoa; phylum Chordata; class Aves; order Passeriformes; family Acanthizidae; genus Origma; species Origma solitaria. The sequence continues at coordinate 38,498 of VZRL01002359.1, read as the reverse complement.
GCAAGTTCTTGTTTTTGCTACCATTAATTCTCAGAGCAGCATGGGGGACTGCCTGTCCAAATTCCAAATCTCTTTCCTCAGTAACCCTATTTGCCATGATGTGCTGGAGCCAGTTTTGCCAAAAAGCATAAGAATTCTTCCATATCAGAAGGGATTGCCACACTGAATACAATGTGTAAGAGGGGAGAAGGAAGACCTATAGATCTTTATCCAGAGAGCAGATTTCCAAAAACTTCTATGAGACTTTTTTCCCAAGGGTGTATGGTCTGCAAAAGTATTGTGTGCTTACAAACGAAGGGTGTGCTTTTCAGCTTGCAGATTACTTCATGCTTTTACCATAATTGAGTTTATTTTTTTAAATTCAATGTGATTTGAAGTGAAAGTGAAACTGATTAGAAAGTGGAAACAGTTATTTTTCATTTTTAAGACTTTTTTTTTGTAAATGGTCGAAGAGGAACGGGTAAAAGATTAGTTGTTCTAAGAAAGAGATAAACATTGAAGTTATAATAAATATGCATAGGTTAAAACCCCTTGAGAGTGGCAGAAGGAATAGGGAGCTGGGGACTTATTTACAGCATATTGGTATTCCATCAAAAGTGACAAGCTGAGGTTATTTTGTTCAGCATGATCAATATATTGCAAGAATTCACTGAATTAAACTGTTCTCAGGTCAAAATTAGTATTGGAGCAAGAGTTCTGTAAGCTTTATTGGAAAGATATGATCAGTTTTACACTAAAAGGAAAACTTTCTATAGTGTTTGAAAATCAGCCTCGTTTTGGCTCATTATTTGATAACAGTGTACTCTGTAGGATTCAAATCTCTCATTTTTGTTGTCTGCCTTTATAGAAAACTCTTCCACAACTTGTAGATATAAGTTGTTTTAATTGTCTGCATTTGTCTGGAAATCTAACAACATTTTGACTTTCAACTTGAAATTTCAAGATTGCTTTATATAATATATTTTCAAATCTTAATATGGCCAAATTTCTGTCCACAGATGTTAAAAAAAGGTGTATGTGAAAGCCTGTCTGTTCCCAGTATAGCTGAAATTACATGGAGAACAATTAGCATAACACTTTCAACTAACTCACGTCTGGCTCTCCAGGCAGCTCTGTTCAGTCCTACCTGTCTTGTTGGTGTGACTCAGTTGATGGCACTCTCTCTGAAAAGCTGGCCCTGCTCCATGGGAGCCTGTCTCTATCAGATAGTGGCATGGAGTCTCTCCAGAGCGATCAGCACAGGAAGTGCTGCCTTAGGATCATGTTAAACCTGACCATGTGGAAGTTAAACATCCTTGGGTGTCATGGTAGAGCTCTTCTCCCACCTCGTTTCATTGTCTTCATCGGATCTTAAAGGATGTGGTTGGTTAGGAGTGGAGTGCAGCTGCCATTGCAAGATGAGTGCTGTCATAAATAGTGGATTTTGAGGATATTCAAACTTGTTTTTTTAAGTACTCCACTCAAATACTTAATTGGATGTAGGGCATTTCCTGACTAGCACCAACTGCCAGCATGTGCTGTGTCTTTATCATACACTTGTCTTACTGTCCCACTTCATGCTTTTCCATAATACTGTCCCTCTTTGTGTCTTTGTCTTGGTTTTTCTCCCATATTTCCTATTTTCCTTTTTCCCTTTGCCTCTTCCCTGGGTGTTTGCAGCAGCAGGAGCTCAGTGTGGTTCTGGTGTGGAGTCTCAGCGTGGCACCGTGAGGTCCCTGCAGCTCTGGGCCCGCCAGGCCGGGGTGCCATGGGGTTTGTTCCCTGCTAATCCCTCTGGAGCAGCACACAATGAGCTGGCAGTTGACAGCTCTGATGAGGGGATTAGGGGAAGCATTTGTTCAAAGAGATAGGGTGTTTTTGAAGAGTGGAGAACTTTCCTGATTCTGTGGGAACTTGAATAGTGTGGGTCCTTGCACTAACAGCAGGACACACCAAGCCTGCTCTGACCACAGGGGTATCTGTTGAATCGCTGCAGGGTCAGGCTCAGAAAGCGCTCTGGAATACCTGATTTAATGAAGAACCCAGTAAGTTCAGCTTCAAACTGTTCTGAAAATATATGAATGAATTACGAGGAAATTTAGGTGTAAAAATGGAATGAGTAAGGATTAACTTGTAAAATTATCATGAAGTACTTTGAAGAATACAGAACGAATAAAAGAGAAAAGCATGGTACCCAGGTGAATACTAGTGTTCTTCTCTGTTTGAACTTGAAAGAGCCTTGATTTTTACAATATAGTTCTTCAGTGCTTCCTGTTCAGGTGTCCTCCAGTGTGGCCCCTTCTCTGGGACATCTCCCTTAGAATTCACCTGGTCTGCTCCCACTGTGTTCTTGTGTTACTGTTTTCCTCTGAAGCTTTCTGCAATGTTTTTCTGTCTTCTGCCTCTGAACTTTCAAACTTGTTTTCATCCCCATGTTTATCAATCTCTTATTCTTAACCAAATGTCACAGAGTTAAGGTTCCTTTAAGTGACTCTAAAGTACATGAATCTTAAAAATGTAGCTGAAATGAGTTTAGATGCATTGATAACAGAGTATATAGCAAATTGTATAAAGGGGTTACTTTGCAAAGGTGGAGTTGTGTGAGTTATGTGTATTTTCTGTATTTTTCAGATAATCCATTTTTTTACATAAATGCATGATTTTGTAATGCGCTGCTGCTGAGAAAGAAAACCCAAGTGCTTTTCAGCTTCGTGCAGTGTTGGAGCAGGCTGTGGATTGAGCAGGCAGTGCGGATAAAGACTATTCCTAACCTTGACCTTTTTCCTTCTGTTTCCAGTACAAGAGCCATTGCCTTCTGCAGAACTGGTCTCTTCAAGGAAAAGTCCTTGCTTTCATTTTGTCCTTTCCATTCCTCCCCAAACATACCTGTTCTCTTGGGAGCTGACTTCATTTGCAGCTGTGCAGTCTGTGCCTGTTTCTTTTCCAAGTGATTCTGTGTTTGATGTGCTCCTCAGTGGCAGTGCTGGAGAAGCAGAACTGCTCTGCCAACATTGGAAAGGGCTTTGTGGCATTGGGGACCCAAGAACAGATTATTCCTGGTGTAATATTTTCACTTGTATTGAATTGCTTTAAACGTTGTGTATCTGTCCCAAGGCTGGAGGAGGATGGGTTGAAGTATTGCTATTTATTTCTGCTCTGCACTAAAAGAACATTTTATGAAATCTATTTGTTGCAGCATACTGTGGATATTAACAGACTGTTCAGTTAAAACTTCATGTAAATGCAGTTGATCCAACTATTTGACTGCTAGGTTAGTATTTTAGTGGGACACTAAAGAGTCACCTCTCTCTGAGCAGTTTTAGGATCTTTAGCTCCCACAAGTGGTCATGGTGTCAGTGCCAGTCCCGGCCAGGCAGTGCTGGTATGAGACAGGGCCACTGGGACATTGTGCCATCTCCTGACTCACTGGGGTCTCTTCCTGCAGGAGCAGGGTTTTCCTTGGGTTTCCCATCCCAGCACTAAGCCTGACCTTGTTTAGTTTGAGGTCTGAGAGTACAGGCTGATGTCACAGCTGCCATGTAACAGAATAAAGAATCCCTTCCGAAATGCTGTTAGCAGTGTAACTGCAATTGGAACAAGAGGTCTTGTTTACTTCCTGCAAAATGTAAAACTTGTTTTTCTTGTTCACATCTGTCTTCACATCAGTAGTTGGAATTTTACTGCATAAAGATTGAATATTATGTTTGGTCTTATTTACAGATCTTATAGCAGAAACTTTTTGCCCAAACTTCAGTTACTTTTAACTTCCTTTTGTCCTGTTCTGTGGTGGTACAGGTTTCATTTTCAAATATGTGTTATATGCCAAAGTCATCTTGGGCCTAAGTTTTTTGTGTTCTTCTCACAGACACAGTACAGTAATGTAGGGTATGAACAAAGCCATTAACCAGAGATCAAGGTTTACATGTCAGTAAACTTTATAGGTGCTTTCAGACATCGCAAACTTCCAAAATTCACTTTTCTTCAGTATGAAAATAGCTTTTTGTGGAAGAAGAATAGTATGTATAGGAAACACTACTGTATTTTTATCTGCAATAATATATGTAGGTTCTGGGTACCTCTTGAATCTGTTATGTGATAAAAGCCTTGTAAGATTGAGATCTTTAATGTTTTTTTAGATGAACATGATGCATAAGTTTAAAACTGCATCTGTTTAAAGGGATTTATGACTAAAACTGCTTGTTTTTCTACAGAATTGTCTGGTGTTTCTCAGCTTGAAGAAGATCTGCAGTCATTATTGATCCTCTTTCTTGGCGTTACCGTTTTTGAAGTGAAGTTTGCCTAGCTTTCTAGTGTGAGCTCTCTTTGCAGCCATCTTAAAAAAAACCTAAAAAAAAGAAATTTTTTGATCCATAAAGTAGACAAGCTCTAGTTCTACAATGTCCAAGTCATTCCAGCAGTCATCTCTGAGTAGGGATTCACAAGGTCATGGGCGTGACCTGTCTGCAGGAATAGGCCTTCTTGCTGCTGCTACCCAGTCTTTAAATATGCCAGCATCTCTTGGAAGGATGAACCAGGGTACTGCACGCCTTGCTAGCTTAATGAATCTTGGAATGAGTTCTTCATTGAACCAACAAGGATCTCATAGTGCACTGTCTTCTGGTAGTACCTCTTCCCATAATTTGCAGTCTATATTTAACCTTGGAAGTAGAGGTCCGCTCCCTTTGTCTTCTCAGCACCGTGGAGATGCAGACCAGGCCACAAACATTTTGGCCAGCTTTGGTCTGTCTGCTAGAGACTTAGATGAACTGAGTCGCTATCCCGAGGACAAGATCACTCCTGAAAACTTGCCTCAGATCCTTCTACAACTTAAAAGGAGGAGAGCTGAAGAAGGTTATGGTAGAGATGGCAGATCATCCACACGGGAACCACCATACAGAGTACCTAGGGATGATTGGGAAGAAAAAAGGCATTTTAGAAGAGATAGCTTTGATGATCGTGGTCCTAGTCTCAACCCAGTGGTTGACTATGACCATGGAAGTCGTTCTCAAGAATCTGGTTATTATGACAGAATGGATTATGAAGATGACAGATTGAGAGATGGAGAAAGGTGTAGGGATGAATCTTTTTATGGTGAGACTTCGCATAACTATCATAAATTTGACAGTGAGTATGACAGAATGGGTCGTGGTCCTGGTCCCGAGAGATCTCTCTTTGAGAAAAAGAGAGGTGCTCCTCCAAATAGCAATATTGAAGACTTCCATGGATTCTTACCGAAGGGTTATCCCCATCTGTGCTCTATATGTGATATGCCAGTTCATTCTAATAAGGTGAGTTATGCACCAGATACTTCTATTTTCCTTTACGTTGTAGTATCTGTTCTGTTTTTACCTATTTCTTTAATTATTTCTATGGCCTGGTTGCTTTTGAAATGATCTGAAAGTTGGTTTGAGAGTGAAAAAGGCACTTGGTTTATTTGCAAGGTAATTGTTGACAAACATTGTAAACCAGGGCTTTACATTAATGTATTTTATTTGCCCAGATTGCTTAACTTCAAGTCAAACAGCTATCATCTACTGGGATATCTTGTTTATATTTTACATCTACATGTTCTCTTAACCACAAACATCTGGCATTCAAGCAGTTTTGGGGTGGGTTTTGGTATTTTTTTGTTGGTTTGGGGTTTTTTTGCAGTGTATCTACTGTGCCATTCCGGAAGCTAGTTTCAGCTCTCCTCCACATCTGTCTTGATTGCTGATTTATATGTAGTTAAGATGCATTCTTGCACAGTTCTGCTTTTTCCCTGTCCAAAGGGAAAGAGTTAATGTAGAGCCCTGGAACTTATTTGCAAAAGTAAAAACCACGTTTTAGATTAGCTCATTCTTGCCTTTTTAATTTCACTTTAACACTCTATCTCATACTATGGCTGAAATTTGTCGTCATTTTTCTCCTTTTTTCACAACTTTCTTAGAACACTTCAGACTCACTTTTTATTGTCACATGTTGCATCTATCCCTGTAGACTCTCCGAGCAATCCGTTTGCTGTTGCAGTATCCTGCTCTGTGTTCCTAGTAGTGTTCTTTACTTGGCTCACAAGTAGAGTGGATCTTCGGGTGTATTCGGTGATGCTGAGACTTCCCTCTTAGTTATCCATGCCTAGTGCAACTCTGCAAAGGGAGCAGGTTACTCAAAATGGCCTGTTGATTCAGATGGTATTTTCAGAGCCTTCTCACTTTCAGCTTTTCCAATGTACTCATCTTGCTGATTTCCAGTATACTAGGCAATTTAATTGGCTAATTGGCTAATACGGTGCCCCTCTTGTCACAATTAGCGGCTAATTACCTTGAAGGCCTTCAATTGAAAACATAATACATGCTATTACTGTAAAATTGATACAATGTGGAATTGCTGTTACTAACCATTTCTTTACAGTTACCTCTCAAAAAGTGCTGCTTCTGTACATCTGATCTTTTTGAAACACAAGAATTATTCTGTCCCTGCAAGGAAAGGATCAAACCACTTCTAGAGCACACGCTGTATGGCTCCACCTGATCTGACAGTTTATGAACTTGTGTTGCTTTAGTTGCTTTAATTACTTTTTATGTAAAATCCGGGTTTCTTGTCTCCTGTATTTCACGTTTATTTTCACAAAAGTTTTAGTGTTAACAGTTTAGCTGCCTTGCTCAGTTCTGTAAAAGGACTTCATTTGGGTAGATTGAAAGCATAAGCTTCTGAGGCCCTTGAAGATGGCAACCAGTAATCCTGTAAGTAGGGGTCTTTTTAGCTCTTTATTTTAAAGGCTCGTGGCTCTTAGTGTGTTTTGAAGTGCAGATCTAATGAAAGGATATCCACATGGAAATACCTTTCCAGGTATGAGAAGTACCAAACTCTTTTAACAGCATAACCTAAGTGGCTGACCTCTTCTGTAACATGTAAAACTTTTTTTTAGGAATATACTTTGACTTTAAAACTGCTAGTACACCATAAAATATTTATGATTGGATCATCTGGTTCTTATGTCCCCAGTTTGGGCTTTGTTTCTAATTTCAGAAGTCCTGTCGCCACAAGAATTTTTCTCTTTCTCTCCTTCCTTCCTCTGCTTTGCATACGCAACCATTACCGAATTCCTTATTTTTTGTCTCCCACAAAATCAAATCAAGTAAAACATAACTTTTAAAGTAATCTGATTTGAACTGAAATTTATGGAAAGCAGAAAGGGAATGCTTTTCTTAGCTGGGACTATGTAAATTTATTACTGCAGAAACAAAATCTCGTTTTCCCCCACCTCCAGGTAAAAATATCAGAGATTTTTAAAAGTGTTTGATCGAGCCATGTGTATTTTAAGTGCAAGTAAGGTGTTAAACATCCTTAATGTAACTTAAATTGGTATTATTATTATTATTATTATTATTATTATTATTATTATTATTATTATTATTATTATTATTATTGTGATGTTCTTAATTGCTTCTTTAATTTGGTGTGTGTATATTTTAAGACCCAGTTTATTTTCTGTCTGTGAAGTAAACTGTGCCCCAGTTACTTCAGGCATTTTGTCAATCCTGATCCCTTTATCAGAGCATGAGGTGTTAGATGTGGAGGGATTGTTTTCTTGCCAGAGACAAAGGCTGATGCAACCCAAGCAGATGAATTTGGAGGTTAAACACTTGAACCTGGTTGATACATCTCAGAGGGAAAACCTGGCTTTGGCCCTGGGAGTGGGCTGGCTAAAATTAGGTGCTCGAGTGTGGCCTCGTTTTCTGAGGAACAGCGTGTCCTTTTGCTTGCATCGACTCAGCCAAAGAGTAATCTGGGTTTTTAGAAACTCAGTTCAGGTTTTCTCTCGCTTAACTTGGGGCCTTTGTGTTTATGAGTTCCTGTAAATACAAATACTTGGTGCTCCAAAACTTTGGGGAAGGGACGCTTCTGACTGGGTGTAGGCAGTAAAGGGAATCCAGATTAAGAACTGTGTAATAAAAAATTAAAGTAGATGAGCTACCATTGTTCCCTGGGGGAAAGAAAAATCTAAAGTTATAAATCAGATCCCCCTTTTTTGCCTATTTAAAAGCATTTGAATGAGGAATAGATCTCCCAGACTTTGCCTCTAGTTTGCAGAAAACTTCTACATCAGTTTAGAATAATTTTGAATTATGTGTTGAAACAGATCCAAAGCATGTTTTGTCTGTCAGAACCAGCCACTGAGGCTTTACTGACTGTGCACCCACATTTAGAGGGGTTTGGGGGTTTAAAGGACTGTTTTCTAGAGCATAGTGCTAACACGGTAGCAAGTGCTGAACTGAAGAAACTTCGTATTGAGTGGTTCATAGATTTTTTTTTTTTTTTTTTGGTGGGTATTTTTCATCCTAATTGCCAGTCTATTTATAGTTGCAGAGCCTACATCTTGTGCAGTTAATAAGAAAAAGTGGTGCTCTCATTTTACATCTTGATAAAATGGATGAAGATTTCATCTTGCTCCATGTTAGGACCATCATGGAGTAATATTGTAGTACTTTATGAGAGATTTTAAATCCAGGTTTTTCTCCTTTGTTGGAAGTGCAGAGTAGGCATTTAACATATGGAAACACTACAGTGAGCCGTGGGAGTGTCTCATTGTATCCAGAAGGATGGCTGTAGTGTGGCAGAGACCAAAAATCTGGAAAGATGAGGGATTAGGAAAAAATCCTTTGTGGGTGCTGAGCAGAAACAGACGTAAGAAAAGCCACATAAAGCAGTTGGCAGTGCTCTTTGTGTTCATAGTTGAAAATGTGCTGATCAGAAAAAACATTCAGTTGAAGAAAACCTTCAGCCTCAAGGTTCTTGAATACTCTCCCCCCTGTTTGTCTCTGCTGGTCCCTTTCCTCCCTGAGAAGCAGCAGAGTGAAGGTCAGGCTGTGGCTCCCAGATGTGCAGCAGGGAAACTCCAGAGGTTCTGTCACTTCACAAATGTGAATAAAGCACAGACTTGTGCTCTTACTTGTAGGAATGTAAAGATACAGAGATCAGGCACTAAAATAAATAACTCCCTTTGTAGTTAAACCAGTCTGCAGAGAAAAAGTAGAAATCCCTCATTCCTTCCTAGTGATAAAACCAGAACCAGGAGGAGTTTTATCTGAGTTTTTTATTTCATTATTTCTCCTTTGTACCACCTTGATTTAGATATTTTTCCTTGATCATTCCCCTTGAATGGTCATATATTTTATATTTCACCTATATACTTGTAGTTTGTCCTAGCTATGCAGTTTCATTTCTTTTAGTCTTTCCTTTCTGAATTCCATGCAATTTTTTGGCATCTTTATGGTTCTAAAAATTGAAATGTTTACTTCACATTATACTGTAGAAGTCTGAGGAATGAAGCAGAGAGTGGAGGAAATTCTGAAATACCTGAAGACAAACACTCAGCCTTCAATTCCAAAGGCTGCTGTGGCACTCTGTGCCTGGGCTGTAGTTTTCTGGGGAGCTTTGCACTCTGAGCAGGAGCAAGCCCAGTTCCCATCAGATACCCTTTCACCCAGGTTAGGAGGGAAGAGGTAGGTCCAATGTCAGTGTCTCTTCAAAGCACCACAAACAGATTCCATTATCTATGTGTCTGCAAAACTCCAGCTTAGAAGAGAAGATACTGCGCTGTAGGATATAACTTTGTGGAAAGGACTTCCATGTGTGGCTGCTAATTGTGACTTGTTTACTTTGCTGCAGGAGTGGAACCATCACATCAATGGAGCGACTCACAGCCGCCGCTGTCAGCTGCTGCTTGAAATGTATGAACTGGAAGTACAGTAACTGGGGATGAGGGCTCAGCCTGGGCACACCAGCCCTGCCACAGCTCAGGGAGCACTGGGGTGACGCTCAGGCACAGGCTGGGATTGTTGGATGTCCTGTGCTGGGCCAGGAGTTGGACTGGATGATCCTTGCGGGTCCCTTCCAGCTCAAGATGTTCCCTGATTCTAAATAACTTATGTTGCACAAAGCAGGTTTAAAAAACATTCTGTGCCTTGAAGGGAATAAAAACAACCTTACAGCATCTTCAGGACAAAAAAGGAATCCTGGTTTATAACTTTGGAATCCTACTGGTGTATATGTAACTTGGATCTCAGCAGTTGAGAATCTGTTGTAATTGTAGCTACTGATACCAACTTGTACATTTTTGTTGTAAAACCAGCAATTCTGCAAACAGTGTAGGGAGTTTGTCCTGAAGAACAGCATTTCTATCAGTGCTTGTTCATGGCTCTGGCAGTGGCCCTGGAGTGATGCCTGTGCTGCAGCTGTGTTACACCTACAGGTATCGCTGCTTATGTGAAAAGTGTTACACAGCTAGAGGAGATCGTATTTTTCTTATATTTTCTTTTCATTTTGTTTCTTTTAAGATACCCAGAATGGAATCCTGACAGTGATTCAGGACATGGAATGTAAGTAGTAATTAATTTTGAAATATTTATAATTGTTTAGTTGAAGCAGAGGACATTCCTAACATTTTATGTAAAGCAACACACCTCCTTTGCTTCAGATGGATTCCTGCCCTTGTTTTCTAGCTGAAGGGCAGCAGTAAAAGTAGCCTAAGTTGTCTGCATAGAAGCACTGCAGAAATTAGGGGGCTTTGTGAATGAAAGCTTTAAAATTTTTTTATTTAAAATGACAGTGTGTTTGCCCCTCGTTCTAGGGGTGATCCCTTCATGTTGCAGCAATCTACAAACCCTGCACCAGGAATTTTGGGACCACCACCGCCTCCATTCCACCTTGGAGGACCTCCTGTTGGGCCCAGAGGTAACCTCAACAGGCACCTACCCTTACGAGGCTTAACTTCTTGATGGGTTGTTCTTAGGGTTTTTTAAACTCATTTTAACTTGTTACCAGTGTTTTAAAGCAGCAAAGGAAAACACTTTTCTGAGCAGCAGAGCTGAATTACTTCGGCCAGGGAGGGACTAAAGACTGAATTCCCACACTTCGCCTTTCTGCCAGCTGTCAACTCACTGTGGCTGGTGATTTTTAACTGTGATTAATCTACACATATTTTAGACTTGGATTTTTTTTTTTTCCATCAACGAGGTTTTTGTGTTTGTCTTCCATGTTAGTGGAGCTTTCTGGGTGAAACTTCTAAGAATTCAGTGTTCTAAGTGGCTTTTCCCCCCTTATATCAAGTGAATTTGAGAAGTAAATTGGAATAGCAAGTGAGAAATGGGAAGATGGATGATGCAAGCCTCTTCCTCTCAGGAAGGGAGGCTAAGAATCATATTCTTGCCTGATGCTCTTACTTCCTACCTTTAGATAGCTCAAATGACTAAAATAGCAAAATTAATTTATCTGGATATCCTTACAGAGTACAAGTATTTTAGTACTTTAGACACTTTATAGTTCATATAGATGCATTCATACTTAATTTCATTAAAATTACACTCTTACTTTCTCAAAACATCTCAAATTTAATTATAAGCCAAACTGTTTGAAAGGGGTTTTTTTTTTGTTTTGTGGTTTTTGTTTGGTTTTTGTTTGTTTGTTTGTTTGTTTGTTTTAATGGGAATTGTGATAGAATTGGTGATGTTTTAGAGCCTAAACCCTCAATTGTAAAAAGTGTGTCTTAAATAAAGAAATGTCACATCCTATGTTTACAGAGATGTTTTGCTCTGGCAAATCTTAAAACAGGAGATTTTTTTTTCCCCAATAAGCTGTACTTATTCTCTGCTGTTCCTGAACAGCAATAAATTCAGCTCTTTCTCTAATGTTAAAGGGAACAGAAGGAGCTGGAATGAGGACCCCAAGTTACAAGAACTCTGAAATAAATTAAAAGCCTTTTTAGACTGCTATGAAATAATTAGTTTTTAAAACTTGATGCCATTCTGGTTTGGTATTACAAGTGACATATCTTTTAAGAACTCATGATGAGACATGTTAATCCCAGTCTTACAAGGTGAACTAAGCTTGTTCATTCTTTTAATTTCTTAAAGGAGCTGGAAATGGAAATATGCAAGGACCCAGACACATGCAGAAGGGCAGAGTGGTTAGTATTTAAAATTCATTATGTTTTTAACTTGCATTTTTGTTCTACAATTTTTCTGTGCTTTCTTAAGGCCTGGATTTTGTTTGGGTTTTTTAAATGAATTTGTTGTCTTTAGAAATGAGATTTTAGAATTTATCTGTGTGGAAGTACTGAAGCTTTGGCATGAGATTGGGGGGTTGTTGTGTTCAGCACTCTACAAAATATTTATTCCAAAACTGTACAGCACTTCTTTAAACATTCTCTTTATGATGAAACTGTGGGACATAAAGAAAGGCAGCTTTGGCATGGCAGACATCTTCCTCTGGAAATCCCTAGAAATTCTTTGCACTTTCTGTATGGATCTTGTTCTGGTTACTATTGAAGATAGCTATGAAATTTTTTAAATACTTACAAAGTTACACCAGTAGAGCAAGCCTTGGCAGACCATTTAGGTTTGCTGGTACACAAGGCTTTTTCTTTCTGTGTTCATGTGCTTTGTCTTCAACAGGAAACAAGCAGAGTTGTGCACATCATGGATTTCCAGAGGGGAAAGAACTTGAGATATCAGCTCCTTCAGCTTGTTGAACCCTTTGGGATAATTACAAATCACCTGATTCTAAACAAGATCAATGAGGTAAGGTTGGGTCCCAGGGCACTGCTGGTGGCACTGGCTGGTGTCTCTGGTGGGCTTTGTGTCACTGTCTGAGCTTTGGTTTTGGAAAAGGACCTTCTCAGCCACCATGTGGGAAAGGAGGAGTGTATTTCCAGAAATGCTGTACTACTGCCTTTTCACTTAAATACTGAAAACTCCTCCTTGTTGGTTGTTCACAGCTTTCACAACACCACCACATTGTGCTCTTGTTTTAAAACTATCTGAGAACTTACTTGGTCTTAGTTTGTATTATACAATGTGTCATATTTTGAAGTGTGGAAAAAGGCAATATCATAGAAGTGAAAAAGCAGGAAGCAATTGAATGTTCTGAATCCAAATCTAGGTGGAATGTAAACAAACAAAATAGTTCTGTTTGTGCACCTAAATAAAATATCTTCATGCCAAGTTCTACAAGTCAGTTCATGTTGTAACCAAAAAGCAATTTTCATTTCTGATGCAGGTTTTTTTTTTTTAAAGCATGGAATAGCTTGAAAAATTGGAACAAAATTAGATTCCTGAAATAGTAGCACTAAATTTGGTTTCATGTGATTTCAGGCATTTATTGAAATGTCGACTACTGAAGATGCCCAGGCTGCAGTCGAATATTATTCAACAACACCTGCCCTGGTGTTTGGGAAACCAGTCAGAGTCCACTTGTCACAAAAATACAAGAGAATAAAGGTAAAACACCTCTGCTTTTTTTGGCATTGCTGTATTTTAATCTGGGGCAGTCAGTGTTGAGAGGCTGCTGCATTTAAATTACTCTTAATTCTTGTACTTCTCAGCTGTATCACATTAATCAAGGGACAGTCACCAATGTATGTTGTACATATAACTCTTCAAGAAATGTGATTCCCTTTTAATCTTAGAAACCTGAGGGTAAGCCTGACCAAAAGACTGAGCCACCAAAACCAGAACTTGGTCGTGTGATCCACCTGAGCAACTTGCCTCATTCAGGATACTCTGACAACGCTGTGCTCAAACTGGCTGAGCCCTACGGGAAGATTAAGAACTACATCCTCATGAGAATGAAAAGCCAGGTAACTGCCTGGGGAACCCTGGGGGAGGGTTTGAAGGCAGTTTTAACTGTGAAAAAGTTACACACCTTTAGCTAGTGCTTGTGTAGACTTTCTGCTCTGGCATAGGTTTGGAAATGACTCGGGGTCTGTCTAGGGGGGGGTTTGCCATGGAGCTTCCTGTGAAATGTTTCTGGACTAGGACCTGCTTTAAAAACAGGAGAAGGCCTCAGCTGGAAGAAGGTATTTTAGCACTGAGGCTTAATTATTTGATTATGAAGATTTCTTGGAGCATTGGTCTATTTTCTTAGGGCTGAAAAACCACTACCTATGAAACAGTAACAAATATATTCCACTCTTACATGTTTCTTTTATTTAGCCCTTACTTTTCTTTACAACTAAACAAAAGCAGTCCTGCTGTGGTTCTCTATGTCGTAAAAGAAAGGTTTGAAGACAGACCATTGCATGTGTATAGTAAAATGCTTTGGATGTTCATGGACATGATTTCTATAAATATGCAGGCGTTTAAACTACTTAGCTCTATATTTTTTTTTAAGCTTTACTGTCCCAGTTCATTGCTCCCTTGAGTTAAATAGGAAGTTCCACTGCTTTTTCAAAGAGATGGGTGCCTGAATCCCTTAATGCCTGTGAAAAATTACTAGACTATTGTGTGACCCCTATGAAGTCCTCCCTGACCTTATTTCACTGGAAGAACAAAATCCCTTGCTGCCTAAGTTGGCTGCTGAAACAGCTTTCAGTTTTCTGGCAAGGATACTCTAACCCAGATGTGTTTGTTTAAAGCTCATTCAGCAGCCTTAGTGTGCCATAGGCTTTTTCCTATGAGGAGCTCCTTTCAAAGCTGGAGGAGCAGCTGTTGTTGCCTCTCTGTTTCAGGCTTCTCTCAAAAAGCAAAAAATACTGGGGTAGTTTCACAGCTCTCCTGAAATTCCCAGGTTTCAGGGGAGCTCAGTGCTTAAATAAGCACTAAATTTCATTATCCTGATGCTTTTTTATTTAAACCACATTTTCCTTTATGGTGATTTTTTTTGGCAGATTATTTAAATGCCTGTTTAATTTCAGAACTTTCTCTGGGACTGATGTTACTGAATTGAAAAGCTGGGATTTGTAGAGCACATAGGTAAATGTTAGCGTTTGGAGAGGATGATGTAGCCGAACCTCATAATTTTGTTTCAGCATTTGGAAGTGCTGTGTTTTAAGTTAAATACCTTTGCCTGGAAGAGTGTTGTGTGTTTCAGAGTCCTTTTTAATGTGTGTTTTAATCTTTTTAGGCTTTCATCGAGATGGAGACCAGAGAAGATGCTTTGGCCATGGTTGAGCATTGTGCCAACAAAGCGCTCTGGTTCCAGGGCAGATGCGTGAAAGTGGATTTATCTGAAAAGTACAAGAAACTGGTGTTAAGGGTAGGGAGTGTTCTTACTTTTTTAATTGTAGTTGAAGGTGTAAAGGGAAGTAGAAGATGGCCATTGCTTATTGAAAACTTGCTTGTAAAATGGAACAGTTGGCTTTAATATTTTCTGGCTCCTCAAGTGCAGTTACTTGGCATGAGTGTGGTGTTATGAGAACAAGTTAAAGGATATTCCTTTCAGATTAAACAAAACGCACATAACTACTATAGTTCAGATTTTAGAGTAAATAGTGTAGATATTAGTTAAAATTACTCCGTTTAGAACATTCTGTAATGTCTGTTCCTTTTTTTCCCTTCCTCTTCTCTGAAAATGAAGAAGGTTTGTGAAAATGTAAAATAAATCAGAACTGCACCTCTGCCTGTGTAGCTCATATAAACGAAGGAAAAGGTGGCTGAGGGGTTTTTTTACATAACACCAGGGTAACATTCCTGCAATTATAAGTCTTTCTTCATCAGACTGGGACTGTAGGTAGAAAACTGAGATGAGCTCAGTTGGTCAGAGCATAGTGCTGATAATGCCAAGGTTGTGGATTCAACCCCTGTATGGCCCATTCACTGTAGAGCTGGACTTGATGATCCATATGTGTCACTTCCAACTCAGAATAATCTGTGATAATAATAAAGTTCTGTGATAATAAAAGCAGGAGAAATCTGAACTGTCAGGCTGTCTCCTAGAAACATCAGCTTTGTTGTGGAGCATGAAGAAACCTTAGTGTTGCACATGATAATGCAACAAAATGAGCACTTAGTGGCAAATGGAATAGATTTCCTTGTTACTGCCTACAAGTGACATTTCCTGTTCAGTGCTTCATAAACAGGTGAAGTGGTGGGAGTCTGCTAAAAGTTTTCCACCAATGATAGAAAGGTCAAATTAGGACTGATCTGTGCCAGTGCCTGCACCACATTCTGTTGGTTAATAAACAAACCAGGAATTATATGTGAATTTTCTGGAGCAGGATATCCTGTTTGTTTTGTAGTGGATAACTGATAATTACTGTGAATAGAAGCAGGGGATTTCTAGGTTGGTCAGGTCCTGTCTGACATAAAATAAGTTTTATTTACCATTTGGTGGGTGTCATGGGTAGAGTCCTTGGGGGTTAATGTAACTGGAAGCACTTGGCTGGATTGGCTTCCTCTCTGAATTAATGCTGCAACGGTTATGTAAATCACACTCTGCTGTGACTCACAGATTTTTGAAAATTTTATTTTAGATTCCCAACAAAGGAGTTGAACTGCTGAAAAAGGATAAGACCAGGTAATTTCCTATTGTTAAAGCATACTGTTGGTTAAAAGAAATACGAAAATACCTTATTCAGAATATAGAAACAATAAAAAAGAATCAGGCAAGCTTTGAGATCAAATGATTGTTTGTTTTGCCCAGATACTAACTGTTTCTAATTTGCTACCCACCCTCTTCCTCTAATGATGGAGATTTCACAGCCTCTTCAGGCTCCTCAGGAAATCCTTTGCGGTCCCTAATTAGCCTTGCCTTCCTGCAATTTAAACCCAGGAGCAGTTGTCCTGTCTTGTAGGGATAATTCCTCCTTGCAGCAATCTTTTGTATGCTTGAAGAATGGTGTCCTTCAGGGTTTCCCTCAGCCTTCCATTTTGTGAACTGAAACACAATAGTTTTCAGGCTTGTCTAGAGAGAAAGGATTTTTTTCTTTAGTAGTTTCTGGGTTCTCTCCAGGTTTACAAGCAACAATGATCTTTGTTCTTTTTACAGAAAGAGAACATACTCCCCAGACAGCAAAGATTCTCCCAGTGATAAGAAGTCCAAAACAGAAGCTGCTCAGAAACCTGAAAGTGGCAATGCAGAAGAAAAAGTGAAAGAGGAGAAACAAGAGGATGCTGCTGAGCCTTCAGGTGCCAAAAGTGGGGAACAGCCAGAGCAAGATGAGCCCAGTTTACTCCTGGAGTCAGAAGATGAGCTGCTCGTGGATGAGGAGGAGGCAGCAGCACTGTTAGAAAGTGGCAGCTCAGCAGGAGAGGATGCAGATGTTGCCAATTTAGCTGATGTAGCTACTGAAGAAAAAAAGGACATGCCTGATGATGTGACTGTAAAAACTGAGGGCAATGTTGTGGCCACTCCAGCAGCCAAGAAAAAGCTTAAAAAGGTAAATCCTATAGTGAGGTACTGAGTGGGGGAAGCTCAGTCTAACTTAGGTAGCACACCATTTACATTCTGTTGCAGAGCTGCCTCTGTGGGTCTTTAAAACACCTTTCTGGAGAGAAACAGGTGTTAAAGTTCCTGTGAAGAAAATGGAAGATCTCACTGGATGTAACTTGCACATGGATTCTGTTATAAATTCCTGGTTCTGTTTCGACAGCTGTGGGCTTCTACCCCTCTTGCTTTCTGGGGATTTGCTTGCTTTTCTCTTCATCCCTTTTTTGACTAATACTTAGCCAGGAACTGTGTTCTCCCAAGCACTTTCTTGGAGAACTGTCTGTAGTTACTCTTAAGGCCAGAAATGATGTTCAAAAAAACATTTACAGGGGACTTGAGGCTAATCTGGGCTTGGACAGAATTGGATGTACAGCTACACCTTACACTGAGAGGCAGGCAGGGCCATCTGCAGTTAGTCAGGGCCCCTTTTCCTCTGGAGAAAGGAAATAATTGGTTTCAAGGTGTTTCCAGTCACAGGCTGCTTGCTGTGAATTCCCTTTTTCTCACCACGTGATCCCACACTGATGATGGTTTTCTGTCCTACCAGCTCCTTTGTTAATCATACTTAGTTCTGTGGAGTAGTTTTAATGCAAAGTTTCAGTAGTTGACTTGGAATGTTGTTTTGCAAGAAAGTTGGGCACATTCTTAATTAATGAATGAGATGTGCATGGATTTCAGTTTTGGGGGATCTTTCTGTCAGGAGCTTAGGTAATGGTGCTGAGACCAATACTGGTGATGCAAATGGTATTTCCTAGTTTTCTTAGTGCTCCTTATTAGTATGTGGGTATTGGCTGTGATAAACTGCCTCGAACTCAAACTTAATTCTTTGAAGACCTACATTCCCGAAGCTAATGCTGCTTCAGTCCTGTTCACAATTGCTGTTAAGTATGTGGAATAGTGATGACTCCATATCAGCAGAAACATTTCCAGAAATTCAGAATTTAAACAGTCCCTCTTCTAATGAAACCTGGCTTTTAAGAGGCCTCCACAGTTTGGGTGGTTGATGGTGTTGGCTTGGTTTTTCTTTGGTTTTGTTTGTGTTTTGGTGGTTTTTTTAATGTGGATGCTGTAAGTTTTCTACTGGTTGAAAAGAGCTTTTAATTATTTTTAATGAGCTTCCATACCATTAGTGGGGGCAGAATATTTCTGGTAAGGTTTTATCTTCAGGCATGAATTTGACGATCTTATGGGACTCTCAAATAGAAACAAAATATGTGCACTCCAAAAGTACTTTCACTTAAAATACATTAAAAGAACTTTCAGCTTGAGAATTTAAGTCTGTTTTTTGCTCTATTCTGAAGTTGAAATGACATGTTGCTATGGTGAAACAGTGGCTCCCTCCTAATGCAAAAAAAAAAATCATCTGGAATGGACTCCTTGATTCTGGGGCAGTGGGGTACAAAGAAACCTTGTTAAACCTCTGCATTCTTGAGTAACAGTTTGAATGAGCAAGGTAGGTCTTGGAGAAAGAGTTTGGAGAAGATACTTCTGTTGAGTAACTTAGGAGAGTTTGAGGGAAACACTGCAGCCTGAGCTGACCTGAGGCCCCGTTTTCCCCGCAGCGCTACGTGGGCGGCTTCCCGCGGAGCATGGAGGGCTTCGTCACCCTGGATGAGGTGGGCGACGAGGAGGACTCGGACCACCAGAAGCTCCGCAAGTCAGGCCTGGCAGTGAAGGCTGCCGGCAAGAACGAGGACAGCCTGGCAGAGATCAAGGTGGACAAGATGGAGGAGCCCGAGCAGGAGAATGAAACATTAGAAAATGGAACTAAAAGCGAAGAGAATGCCAAGGCTGAAAGTGTTGAAGCGTCCGATGCTACGACAGCGCAGGATACTGAGAAAAATGCCCAGGAAAACACAGACCCCCAGGGCGAGCAGGAAACCAAGAGTGTCCAGGAGAAGCTTCTTGTCCCAGATGAGTTTAGGATTGGGCCGTACCAGCCGAACATTCCTGTTGGTAAGGCTGTTTGCATTTCTTTTCAAAAATGTCTCTGTGCATTGCAGTAGCATTTCTCATTTCATCTGACTTTTATTTTTGGCAACACATTGCCCCATAGCCTTTCATTTTAGGGCTTCCCCTTCCTCCCCCTTCTTCACTCCTGCCCTAAATCGAGTATTTTCTTTCTTTTCTTCCTTACTTTCATACAGTTTTTCATGACACTTTCCATAGGCAGAACTTGAGGTATCTTCTAGCAACACAAATTCAATTGCTAGCACAAAGCACAGCAGTGGTAATAGTTCAGTCATACTAAATACCCCAAAACTGATCACAAAACGTTGTGAGTTCTTTTGGAGGAACCAATAAAATGGACCTTTAATCTGAAAGGTTGATTTTTAAATTTAAAAAAAAAAAAAAAAAACCAAAAAAAGCCTGCACATATTTAGTTACGACTAGGCCCCTGCTTGACTAAACTAAAGCAGAGACTTTTAAAGATAAAGCAGCTTTTAATGTGAATTATGGTTTTAAGACTTAGCTGAAATGACATATGACATTAAAAATGATGTAGAGTAGATCTCTTAGTTTATTTTGTGGTGTTTACTCCTCTAGGTGTGAATTATGTGGTACCCAAAACAGGGTTTTATTGCAAATTGTGTTCCCTGTTCTACACAAATGAAGATGTTGCAAAAAAGACCCATTGCAGCAGCCTTCCTCATTATCAAAAGTTGAAGGTAAGGCAAAAACTTGTTCATTTTAAATGGCTTGATTCTTTCTGGGGAATAGAGCTCAACGAGTCTGGACTGAGAATAAAAACACCTTTCAGGCAGTGGAAATTGGCTTATTCTATAACTTTTAACTCTAGGTAGACCTCTCCAAAACTTTATCTTGTGAAAATACTGTGGAGAATACACAGTTTAAAGAGGGGCTTCAGCATTTTTTTGTCTTGTAAATTTGGATTAAAGAGGGAATTCCAATTGGAATAAGGCCAGGCTTAGAAGTAGCGGTGCAGAGTAAATACAGATGGCCCAGATCCCTTCCAGTTGTCCCTTTGAGAGTGTTTTTAACCAGTCAACAAAGCTTAAGATGAAGTTTTTATATGTTTAAAAAACAAAAACCTTTGCAACTTCTGATTTTGTGAGCACTTTTTACATTTTCTAACTGGATGAGGTATCACATGATTGCATGGCATGAGTGACAGTGCTGCTGCTGTAACCTCATACTGTGAGCTGCAAACATCACCTCCAGGAAAGGGCAATCCCAAAGGAATTGTGATAGTCCTGCAGTGTCACATTAATGCATTTTGTGGCATCTGATACCTGAGCTGAAAGCAAACCCCCGGGGCTCCACAGAGAAGGAAAATGCGGCACCTGAAACTCCAAACATTTGCCTTCTCCTTGCAGTAACAGAGAACCCCTAAATAAATAGAGGGCCCAGGAAAGCGGCTGGCACAAAAATTGTCACCAAACAACACTATGAAGGAGTAGACCAGAAAATCAGTTCCCATGCAGGATCTTGTAGGAAGAAAACCCACCTCATTCATCACCATAGTGTTTTTTTTCTTTTTTTTTTTTTCCATTGAGGTACCTGCTTATGGAACATTAAAGCCTTGATGTAAAAAGGGAATGGGGGAAATAATGCCAATTTGTGAACTTTATTATTTAAGTGAAACATGATTTGCTTTGCTTTTTCCATGGCAGAAATGATTAGTGAGCTGCTTGTGGGTAATTGTGTGACCATGGTGGGGTTTGGAATTGGGGAGGGAAGGAGGGAATGCAGCTTTTGTTTCACAGTGGCACTTCCGAGTTTCCTTTGCTTGGAGAGCAGGAAAAATTAAATTGATGAATTGATGTTGCTACCAAATGTCATCAAAGTGGTAACAAATTCCTCAAACTTCCAAATTAACCCTTCTCCAGGGAGGGGGGATGTTGTGTCCCTGGCTCTGTAGAGGGCACATTCCACCCAGGTAAGTGGCACAATCGCTGTCACAAGTCCATGACAAAAGGGGAAGGAATTCCCTTGGCTTGCCAAGGAGAGCTCCACTCCAGGGCAGGGTTGGGAGAAGTGCCAGCCTTGTTAGTTATGACCTTCGCAATTGCAATTAATGGCCACAGATTGGAAACTTGGAAATTGGACTTCTGTTTCTGTTCTTTACGTTGTGCCTGTGAGAAACACTTTAAATACATCCCAAATATAATTGCTTTCTTTCAACAGAAAATTCTGGATAAAATGGCAGAAGACTACAGGCCAAAGAAAGAAGCTTAAAGAGAAGGAAGGATGTAAGGAACACGTGGCTTTGTTTTTAATGTTAATCTTTTTTAAAAGCAGTACAAGTAGTAGATGGAACAACTGTATTCTTTTTTGTTTTAGTGAGATAGAGTAGGCATTATAGGTCTGTTCATGTGTTAAATGTTGTAGCAAAAAGCATATGCAGTTAAGTTAATGACAACAATTTGTTCTTAATGTGAGACTAGCAACAACTTTTCGTTTTGACACTTCAAGCTATTATAGAAAAAAATCTTGCACCCTTGTGGAAAGCTCATCTATGAGAAGAAAACTGCATTTAAATGAAACTTACTACTTTCAAGCTTCAGAAATTGTCTTTCAATTCCGTTCTGAATAAAAAATGAAAAGTAACACTGTATTTTTATTTTATCTAGAACATTCCGTATTTTGGTCTGAGCCTAGCAGCTATTTACTTTTGAGTGTAAGGCTGTCATTGCATTTCACTTTGGAAAAGTCTTTAAATGTAAGTTGCATTTTTAAATGTTGAATTGCAGTTTCTTTTAATGTCACTGCTGTTATCTATAGCAAATAGAAAAATTAGTGATTAGTCAGCTTTACAACTTTGTGATTTTTTTTTTTTCCTAAGCTCTTGCTAGACTTTCCTATTCAGCTGTTCCGTGTATTTTTAGTGAGAAGTAAATGCCCATTCTCTGACCAGTATTATTTCCTCGAGCTCTTCCTGCTTTTACTTGAATCTCGTCGCTGTCGTACATCTCTGGTATATCAAAAGCAGCATTGGAGTCCCGAAAGGGACAAAGGTATCTTTATATTCTTCACATGGAAGTTTTCATACCTGCATTTTAACATCATTTTTTGTTAAAACCTGGTTTTGTCAAGACTCTTTAGAACTGTGCTCTTAATGTACCTGCACATGTGATATGTGAACAGGAATTTGCATGTGTAACCTGTGTTTATCTGTAGTTTTTGTTATTTACTGCTTATTTGTGACTTCAGGTTACTAAAGTGATTCCCAATAAACAAAGCTAGGCCACAGTGATTTGTTATAGATGTTTGGCATGTTAACCAGTGTGTCTGCTGAACTCTTTATCCTGTGTCATGTCACCACACCAAAACTTGAGCTCTCTTTTTAAAATGTGCATGTTTTAACACCTGTGCTGCAGCAGCTTCCTGCATAACTTTTCTTTCTCTTCCCTAAACCCTCTTGCATTTCCAAACAAATTAAAATACCACTTGTTAAAACCCTGGTAGGTATATTCTGCTGACACTTTTAATTCTGGAGTTTTGGAGTGTTCTCATCAAAGCTGAAGTTTAAGCCACATCACATTCATGTGGATAAAACAGACTGGGGCCAGTTCTTCCAGCCTGAGCCTCCACCAGTGAGGATTTGAGGCTTGGAAGGGGTTTGGGATGCACGAGAGGCTGAGTGTTGATGAATTTATAATGTAGTTAAGCAGACACACCCAGCAGACATAGGACAGTGTGTTGTGTGTAAGTCAAGCCTTGAGAACTTGTTTTTCCAGCTCTGACTTTGTGTTGCATCCCTCACCCAAAGGGGTGCAGTCCCTCACAGAGCTTGAGCCACCTCCTGCAAGAGCAGTGGGTTCTTTGAGGCCCCTGGAGAGGGGAGAGAAGTGCTGAGGAGCAGCTCCAGTGCAGGGTTTGTTTAAATAGCACATCCACATTAAAGTCTTACCATGCAGTGAGTCATCCTTGTACAGAGAGAAGTTACTGCTCTGTACACGACACTCATTAGTATGCAAAATGTTGTTTGGGTTTGTAGGAAATGGATTAAATGTCAGGCAGTGATAGAATCTTAAAGCTCTCTGAGGCCCCTGAAAGAAATCACAGGCACCAGCAGCCCTGCACTTAGAATGGAACTAAGTCACAAGCATGGAGTTGGAGCCTGAGTTAGGGTGGCATTTCTCACTCATCTGTCACTGAGAGGTGGCCGTGTCCCTCAGCCAGGCCATGGCCTTGGCTGCAGACCAGGCACCCTTTCTCTGGGAGGATGGCAGATAATTTATTTCAAAGGTCTTCATCTTCCCCAAGGATTTTAAGTTTCCTTATAATGTGCATTTAAGATTAATGTAGTGAAATACTACATTTACTGTTTAAAGTAGCCTTTTTTTTTAGCTAATACCTGTGCTGATCTTGTACCTTGTGTGAATGCTGACCTGTGTCACTGCAGGGGGATGGTACATCATGTTTAGTGTTTAAACATAAAGCATTCCTAGGTCTGTTTGTGGCATAGCTGAGCTTCAGAGTCCCAAAATCCCTGGCTTTAGTCAAACTCAGTTTCTGGCAGCAGCAGCAGTTAGTACCTGATACAGGTACTTCAGACCCCTGGTCAGCTGTGTGTGAATCTCACCTGCCCATGTGCACCAGGATCCTTTCACACATCAGAAACTAAATCAAACTCACTCCTTCTCCAAGTGTCTTTGTTTCCATGCAGAGGTCAGGGAGAATACAACCCTTAGGCTAATATTTGATGAAAAAGTGCCAGAAAAACCTGATCTTGAGGGCAGATGCCAGACACGCATTGGTGCCATGGGCTGCTTATTTGGGAATAACTGACTGCACGATGAAGGGGTAAAGGAAATCCCAGAGCCTGAGTGTGAAATGTTGGGCTCTGCACTTCAGGCACTAATTTCAACTGGGAGGAGTAACCTGGAGGCTGTTGTCCCATTGCTGTGGGAAATGAGTAGAAAGAGAAGCCTCTGTTAGAGGTGAGAAAATCACATCCTGCTGGATTTGTAGAGTTGGAAATTGTTGTGAAAAGAGTAGTGAGAGCATAGTATTGTTTTGTTAAGGTTGAGGCTTGCAGGTGTATTTTGCAGTGTGTGATGGACTGGGAAGAAGTTGGTAATGGGGACTATTAAAATCAGTATAAACACATGATCCAAGGGACAGTCGTCCCCCAGAAGATTCTGTGGGATTAGTTATCTCTTACTAAAATATAGGATGAAGGAAGTAAAGGGCTGAGCAGAGAGAGGTTAATATTGTTATGCTCAGATCTCCCTTTGTTGCTTCCCAGGCCTCCTCTGTGAGCAGTTCAATGGCAGAGGATCCTTCCCAGCCCGGAGCTGTGGGGCTGTGCTCACTGCTGGGATGGAGCCTGAAAACTGCTCCCACCTGGGAATCCCTGATCCACTGCCGAGCCCGGCCTTACCCAGGGACATGGAGCTCTGTCACTAACACTCACTTTGGGCCACTGCATTTTCCAGACGCTTTGTGCCACACATCTTGTCAGCAGCTGGGGCAGCTGTCCCAAGGAGGGTTTGTGGCTCCAGATTTTGTTTCTCGGATGGATCAAAGCGCTTTAATTCCGTCGGTGTCTGGTTTCTGTGACTCTGTGAGGTTGTGAATGGGAGCGGGGCTCAGCTGTGGGCAGGAGAGGCGTTCCCACCTTCCTTTGAGGAAGAGGGGGAGGAGGAGCAAAAGAGAATAAAAATGGTTTTTTGAACCCATTTTGTAGATGGGGCTGAAGTCTCGACACGTACCCAGAAAGGAATATCTATTATGTCCCAT
Organism: Origma solitaria; assembly: GCA_013397895.1. Taxonomy (NCBI): domain Eukaryota; kingdom Metazoa; phylum Chordata; class Aves; order Passeriformes; family Acanthizidae; genus Origma; species Origma solitaria. The sequence goes on along the minus strand of VZRL01002359.1, from coordinate 13,622 downwards.
TTCCTGATACAGAGCCTTAAAAATGTACGAGCCCAGAGCGGAAACATCACTTTGTGAACAGGAGTGTTGTTCCCACAGTGTTCCACTCTCCCCTCCCCTCAGGCGAGGGATCAGCGCCTCCCGGCTCAGCCGCTGTCCCGAGGGAGGCTGGGGAAGCCTTGGGAGAGTGGCCGTGCCTGGGAACGGGGAGTGTTCGCAACCTCCTCTAAGAGCCCCGGAGGTGTTCGGCGATCCCTCTGGGACCACCGGGGGTGTTGGACCCCCTGCCCCCTCTCCGCCGGTGCCACAAGATGGCGGCCGCCCCGCAGGACTGCGCTTCCCGGCGTGCGCTGCGCCGCCGCGCGAAATGGCCGCCAGGTGCTTTGCGGGACTACAGCTCCCGGCATGCCGAGCTCCGGGAGGCGGGAAAAGACTACGCGTCCCGGCATGCAGCG